>CM019167.2:111022021-111498526 GCA_009739505.2 Apolygus lucorum | reverse complement strand
AAACAATCGAAATCAAATATCCACTTCCTCAAATTTCAGATATTCTTGACAAATTAGGACGTGCACAGTTCTTTTCCTGTATCGATTTGAAAAGCGGGTTCCACCAGATACAAATGGGCCCGAATAGTATCGAAAAAACCGCATTCAGCGTGCCTAATAATCATCTGGAATTTACTCGCTGTCCCTTTGGATTAAGTTCTGCACCAGCAACATTTCAACGAGTTTTAGACAATGTCTTGAGGGGTATAAACAATGAATAGGTATTGTTGTGTATACCTTGACGACATTATAGTATTTAGTGTTGATCTCCAAGAACATGTAAGAAGGATGGAATTGGTTTTTGACAGACTAGAAAAGCTAACCTTAAGATACAGCTAGATAAACCAGAATTTCTAAAAAAGGAAGTCGCATACTTAGGGCATGTGATAACCCCAGAAGGAGTAAAACCAAATCCAGATAAAATCAAAGCCATCCTTCAATACCCAATTCCCCAAAACAACTAAAGACAGTAAAAGCTTCCTAGGTTTGCTAGGTCACTATCGTAAATTCATCAAAGATTTCGGACTAACAAAACCCCTCACATCAAGAATAAAAAAGGGAGCTAAAATTAATATTGACGACACAGATTATTCAGAATGTTTCTGTAGTGTTTGTTTACAATAAGTAGCGCTTGCGCAGTTTATAATTAGATTAAGGCTGGAGAGTGGGATCGCTCAGGAGCAGTGTGTTCTGAGCCCCGTTGAGGTGCCTACCTAACGTGCTTGTTGAAGATTCAAATAAACCGCTGTCATTATTCATTTACGCGTTTTGTCATTGTGCTAACCATCCCGTGTAGGGTAAATTGAGGGTATACAACAGTTTCAAGCTATGTAAACAATTATTAATCAACGAACCAATTCTCCAATATCCCGATTTTAACTAAACTTTCCATCTGACGACTGACGCTAGTAATGTGGCAATTGGGGCGGTATTGAGTCAAATGTCTAATAACAGTGACCTACCAATTGCCTATGCCAGTCGAACACTGTACGAGACGGAAAGAAAGTTGTCAACTATCGAGAGGGAATTGTTAGCTATAGTTTGGGCCGTAAAATATCTTCGACCATACCTCTATGGTCGCCATTTCAAAATCCTATCAGATCTCAAACTATTACATTGGTTGTTCTCCCTCAATGAACCTAATTCGAAATTATTCGCTGGAAAACTAAATTACAAGAATATGATGTCGGCATTTTGTATGTCTGAACACCTTGCATTTCTTTATTCTGGTACCAATCTGTCTGGTTCTTTTTGAAATGTGTTCTACCAGTATCCGTGGTGAATCGAAAAATCGTCGTCCCACGACAACCCGAATTGAGTACCTCCTCTTTCGCGCGCCCTCGGCGCGTTGAAGTCGGTCAAAAAGGATCCTTGAACACTAACGCGGATGCATTTTCCCGTGTTGAAATCATTAATTTGGAAGATATACATGTTTCTAAATCAAAGATATAACCAACAAAGCTCCTTCCGAATTGATAGAAACTTACTTCCCAGAACTTCTAAAGAACCCAACTAATAAGATAGAGAAAAAACATATCAATGATAGATTAGACAAACTAATAGAAAAGAAACCTTTGGAACTACTAGATGACATAATAACAGCATTCGATTCAAAATCCATGATAGTAAATGTAGACGAAGTTGAACAAAACGCCCCGTCTGATACTACTGTACATTCCAATTACTACGGTAACACCGTGGTGAACATACCCATCAAAGATGAAATAATCAATAAAAGTAAAAAATCAAATCATAATTGAAGTAAACGATCAAATAGGCACCAGCTTGAAACCCAAAATAAACAACTATTCGAAGGCAAAACCAGAATCTCAGTAGTGTTTTCAAGATGCAACTTGAATAATGACATAACCAATTTTATAGAAGAATACGTTAAGTATATCCAAAAGAAAATATGGTATTTATTTCGAAACAGATATCTACCAAGAGTTCGTACGACAACTAACCAAAGTTTTTACTTATTCTAAGATAGATATAACCAAATTCTGCAAAAAAGTAAAAGACGTAGAAAAAAGAGAAGACGTGGAAAAACTGCTAAACACCTACCATTCCGGAGAAAATAATCATAGAGGCATCGAAGAAACTTATCAACACTTGAAATGAGAATATTACCGGCCTAAAATGTCAAGTTCAATTCAAAATGTTATCAACAATTGTGAAACGTGCCCTCAATGCAAATATGACAGGGTTCCATTAGAACCCAAGTTAAATATTACTCCAACGGGATCCAAACCCATGGAAACTTTACACATTGATAAATTAACCCTTGAAAACTCTAAATTCCTAACCCTTTCTCACGATATGCTCAAGCATATGCCTTAAACTCATCCAACAGTATTGAAGTAGTTAACTCATTGATCAAATTCTTTTCCCATCACGGAATCCCCTCTAGCATAGTAGCAGACAATGGAGCAGAATTCCACAGCTCGCTCGTCTAAGAGCTCTTGTCTCTACACAACATGAAAATTCATTTTACATCCCCTCAACATCCTGAATCAAACGGAGTTATCGAAAGATTCCACTCAACACTCACAGAACACATTAGATTAATGAACTACTGGGTTGAATTTAACAAGGATACTATAATAACTAAAGTGAACTATGCAATTTTAGCATACAACAATTCCATCCATTCTTCGTCCAAACTTACACCTTTTGAGCTTCTTTACGGCCATATCAATCACAAAAATTTACTCAATTCAGATGTAGAACATGTCATCATAAATCAGTACCTACAAGCACATAAAGAAAAGACTAAGGCACTTTATGAAATCATGAAACAACGTTTCGATGAAAACAAAGAAGCAGTTATAAATGAAACGAACACGAATAAAGAAGATATTCCCTTGCCATTTCCCGAAAAAATATTCGTCAAAACTGTGCAAAAACAACATAAAACTAAACCTAAAAACAACCCAGAAATACTTAAAGAAATAGACCCAAAGCTTAAAACAGGAATTATTGTACCGAGACACCATAACACTCAAGCAAAAATTCATTTAGCCACAGTCAAACGTCCGCGAAAAAAAAGAAACAATGTAAGAAAGAGTATGGAACGAAAAATTAGACCATAATGAGAAATTCATAACAAATTTCGGTATCGCTATAACGAGAGCAGATTTACTCACACTTAAGGGGACACATAATATGTCATTTCCGCGCTACGGCAGCAGTTTTGGTTTTTTCGCGATATTTTTTCAATGGTTCGTCCGATTTTGATGAAGTTTTAAGGGACTAATCCTCAATATATTCTGGTGGTGAAAATTTGAACTCACTCAGACCTTCCAAAAAAAGTTACAATTCCAAACTTGAGCGGTTCTAAACCTAATTTTTTGATATAAATGTTCCTTTTTCTCTGAGAATACTCAAGCTATCGGTCTGAAATTTTGACAGCACCATCAGTATACTTAGTGAAGCAGATTTGATTAACAAAGTTTTTATGAAGTTCACAGAAGAAAAGTTATGAGGGTTTTACATTTTTAGCAATATTTTGAATTTTCACACACTCATATTTAGGCTCCATGGCGTTATTCGGCAAAACCCTCCATCATAATTATAGGTACATACTAGAAGAACATCCTGTAAAAATTTGGTTCCAATCGGATGAATAGTTCCTGAGAAAAAGGAACAAATAAGCTCTAAAACGTAATTTTACAGGAGAGCAGTTTGAATCAAAAACGCGCGGCCGAGGTTGGGCGGTCAGGTTTATCGAAATTTGAATGACTGTTCCTGCCTGTTTTCAACCAATGGAATTGCGGTATCAACTCTCGATAGTTCAACATCGATATATATCGAATAGAATACATCGTTTAGCATCGAAACCTCAAAGATAACCTGAGTGTATGTTTACAGGAGCACGTCTTATTTTTGTGTCACTTTTGTCTCTTTACCTGCTCTGCGCTTTGGTGTGTTCGATGCCGTTATCATTCAATGATGGTTGTATAGTGAAGTGTCGAGTCCTTGATGAATTAGGTATTGTGCCCGGGAAATATTGTGCTAAGGGACTGTGCGAAATCGACAAAGAGTGATGAGATTTGCGTAAATAGAGGCCAATAAAGAATCGCAGCTTGCCCGAAAAAGAAGATCCTGAGCTTGTGAACATCTTGAAGAACAGATGCGAGAACAAGAAGGTGATGATCCCGCTTATGGTCCAGGTCTTTATTGAAATGAGAGTTATAATTTATACCTTCAAATAATTACTTATTATTATAACAACTGTTGACCTAGCTCAGCCTGTGCATCATTCCTTCAACAGCGCTTCCGAGCGCTCCTCAGCACTAGTGACTCCCTAGGTTCCAACCCAAATTTGGAGCACTTCTACTCATCGGATTTAGAAATTTTTTTTTTGAAATTTCCGGAATTGAGTCTATTTACAAATTATGGAAAAAAAACATTTTTGTGCGTCCGGACCGAAAATTGACATATGTGTCCCCATATGTTGACATATGTATTTCTACATGGGTATGATCCAAGATAGAAACGAACGAGATAAAGACCCCCACAAAGTCTACTGCTTCCATAGATTCCTTTATGTTTCTTTATCTGCAGGAGGTTTCCCTCGAGTACGTAATTACACTAAAAATGTCGATATTTTCAGTTATGATACAGTATTGATACCCATCTTTAAATCAGCACATTGGCGACTGGTCGTAGTGAAAATCAAGAGAGAAAAATTTTATATCTTGATTCATTAGCCTGGGATGGTCAAGAAATTCTTGCTTCCATCCGTCACTACCTTGAAAAAGAACACAAAAATAAACATGAAGATAATTTTCAGAAAATTAACTGGGAGTGTATTCAAGTAAAAAACAAACCTGAACAGAACAATTCCAATGACTGCGGATTGTTTCTGTTGTATTATGCTAAAAATTATAAAATCACAAAACCTACCCCACTGAATCCAAATAAATTAAGGGAACAAATATGCCTTGAGATACTAAACCACAAATTAGAATTCACAAACATACCAACTTAATGTATTCATATTCTACTTTCCAGACTCATCTTTATCATTGGAACTGGAATGGCGACTAACATAAATAACATTACCTTGAACCAAGGTATAATTCCAGTCAAATTAGGACAAGCCAGGATACTGCAATCTTACCATACGCTGACGCACTATTACCAGTTGACACAATTGATAAACCAATTAGATACTATAAAAACTTGGATTGGAAACTAGCAGCCCAGTAAAAAATTGATCATTGCTTTCCACTTGTGGCTTTAAAATAAAACCTTTTTAACAAAAAATGGACCGACCTCAAAAATTAAGTCAGTAAACACCAAAAAATGAAAAATAATAATCTCAGCGAAAACATACTTATGTACGAGGTTGATCGTAGTAGGTTGTTGGACATAAATATCTAGTAAACAGATGGTATGTTGGAATACCAACAATTATTTGTAGTGTGATTCACACTTATTGTCACACTCATATCTCCCATCATATGATAGCAGTGACGTACTACTCAATAGTTTTGGTACACTCATCTCTACTCGTATTCATGTTTTGTATTGCACGATAGACGCATGTTGTAATACTCACCAGATCATGGGAGTAGTACCTAATAACCACAGCGTATCCAGATAGGTAGGTAGGTACGCATTGAAGTAACTGCTGTGCCCATCCGTAGACACAAACGTCTTCTAGATCTTCTACTTACCTACATATTATTCTTTTTCGTAAACATCCTATACTACAAACATGCTTCCACACCGAGTATGAACGTAACCATCAGTTCGTTCAAAATTCTGGGAGGGTTTGAACATTAATTTGGTAACAATGCTTTCGAAGGTATGTCGCTACATTATAATATGTCCACCAATATAATAAACAGTCTCATGTAATAAAAAGTCTCAAAGTACTCGTCACAACCATTCCTAGGGAGGTTCACACTTACTATCATACACATATGGCAGCAGAGACGTATGTAACTCAATGGTACTTACTCTTGTAATGCTAACCAGATCATCGAGTAGGAAGGTGGTCAGTTTGTGGACACAGCGGCGACTTCAATGCGTACCTACCTATTGATTAGGTACCTGAATGATTATACTCGGTATAATTGGTTGGACCTACAAAGCTCTGGATGGTGTCAAAAAATTCATTAAAATTTAGAAATTTTAGATTAATGAAAATAGCCTGCAAGAAACCCAATTTCCCACTATCATTGCCTACTATTTTTGGTTTATTATTTTCAATAATGAACCATTGGAATCGACTAAGAAAAACAAAATTTTAACACCCCCTCAAAATTTGATGGTTTACGTTTCAAGGTACGTAGATTCCAAAAATCGAATAAAAATTTGGCCGTCCGTCCGCCGTCCGCCGTACGCGGCACTTTTGCCACTTAGCATTGACCGATTTTGATGAAATTTGGTAAGTAGGCTCTTTCTGGGGTCTAGTTGTGCCCCGAAGATTTTGGTTGAGGTAGGTCACTTCTAAGGGTTCCAAAATCACTTTTGAAATTTTGAAAACGCCCTAACTCGAAAAATTTCGATATAAAGGTATTGTTTTTCCTTCAATTTCAGATTCTACTGAATTTTTGAAATTTTTTGAGACCACCCGGAGCTCTGTAGGACAAACCGTTCGCTCACTACGAGAATTTAAAGTTTGGACGTACGATAAATCAAAAACACGAGTGTGAATCGCAAAAGAGGCCTAATCTCCGTTCAAATTAAAGCTGACCGAAATGCGGTCGATGTTTTTCTTCATGTTGGATGGTTGGTGGCTTTGCAGACGAGTGATCTATATAGAAAAATAAAAAATAATAAACCATTGTGTAATAATCTGCAGCGTTTTTTTTTTTTTTTTTTGCAAGGTTCACTATTAATTTCATTTTGGTAGGAGGTACCAACCAGCAAGACATCGTTATCCGACAGTTGTGGGTTCATGTTCATAAAAATACTGTTTTTTGGTTGCTGAAGAAGTTCAAATGAGTGACATGAAACACTACACGAGGAGAGATAAAAACCGCATTTGAACAGCAGAACTTTGATTGAAAATGTGGCCTACTTCCGAGAGTGAAAATTCATTTGCTATTCACACTCGTGTTCCTGCTTCATCATACGTCTAAACTCCAAAACTTCATAGGAAGCGAATGTTAGTCGTACTGATCTAAAGACGCTGCAAATTAATACACAAAGGTTTATTATATTTCTATACAGAAATTGTCGCAGACACTCGTCTGCAAAGAACACGGCTTAGTCATTGCCACAACCTTCCGACCTGCTACATATCTTCACAATAAAGTTTATTTGGAAGAAATAAGTAAACGCCTCACACTCAATTCGAAAAAATTAAGTCAGTAAACACCAAAAAGAGGAAAATAATAATCTCAGCGAAAACATACTTATGTAGTAGGTTGTTGGACATAAATATCTATAAGTAAAACTCACTATTTAGCACATCTTCTACTTACCATAGACTGTCGTAACTACCCTAATTAGTAGAATAAACCAATGGGTTATAGAATGCATGGAACAGTTGGGTGGTGGACATACCAAAAGTCCCCATATTTTGGGTTATGGAAATGGGTAGGAGGGGGGTGGAAAGGTCATGTTAGCGAATTTTCAAGGAAAATGAAGCTCTTGCAATGGCCTCAAAAATTTTAGAATGGACTTTTTCGAATATTTTTTCCACTAATATCCGTTTTGGAACATTCTGGAATGATCCCTGAAGTTTTTCCAAAAATCGTACGTATATAATATCATATATGTTGAATAACGATCACACCTATCATCTTCTGATACTTCCCAACCACTCATGATGTAGGATGGATGAATCAAACGACACTTGAATTGTACGAGCTCTAATTTTCTTTAACAAAACTGATTAATTAAAAGATGAAAAGGCAAATCCAATCTGTTTCTTCCTTAACCGACAAAAACTCTTCTTCCCGCCACCATCCACGTTAACATCCACACAAAAGGTAACTTCGCCACTATTATCCATCCGCGACACTTCCATGCTAATGATTTTAATATTCACTTCCACAAGTCAGATGGATGTACATGGAAGAAGGAGTCACTCCGACACGGCCTTCCTGACTTCACGGCCGTCTCGGGCGTGGTCATAGTCATCTGAAGGTTTGTTTGGACAGTCACTCCAGAACCAGTTCGGGATCGAACTAGTCCGAGACAGAACTGAAAGGGGAGGGGATGAGAACCGTTCGGAACTCCCTAGCTGTCCATACGAGTTTAGAACCAATTCAGAACTACAACTGACACCTCCCCGTCATGTCCTTCGACGTGACAGCTAAAATCAAAGAAGAACAAGTCAGCAAACTTAACTTTCTGCTGATATCTTGTCAATATCAAATCAGGATAACCCAGGTTTTGTTTTTTTCGTATTTAATTACTTCGTTGCATTTTAATCATCTATCAAAAAAGTACATAAGATTTGTTGTTGTTCTGATGTTGATTAGGTACCTACCTAGGCTTTTTTCCTGCGTTTCTTTTACGAAATAAACTACCTCCAACCGAGCATATTTGGTTCTTTATGTTGCTCAAAGTATTCAGGTATTCTTGAATCCATTCATCATAATAAAATCGAAGGAAATTGGGCTGAAGGTTCACAGGTGAGAATTGGACAACTCACAACAAATGGCTTAGTAGACATGCATTAATTATAGCAAAAACAAGATGAAACCATCTGCTTTATCGATGGAGGAATTTAAAAAAAAAATCACAATTACAAGAAATGAGGTTTTGTTGTGTGGTATAATCAGGATTAAATTTCTGTATTCTTCCAAGGTGCATTCGTCATTGGACGCACACATAATAATTGTTTTAGGTAGGTACCTACTCTGCCTCGACGGAATCATTCTACTCGTACTCCTTACCTCTCAGTTTTTGATCACTCGTCGTGAAATGCACTTTCTCATAGAAGAACAAAAAATGCACAGTTAAATAATTCTCCAACGCAGTGCGGATAGTCAATTTTTACATTGAACATCGCAAACGCGATCTACAATTTGTTTGTGTTGATATGATCCCAAACTTGCAACCTCGAAAATCTGTTGCTAATTTTTGCACTTTTTCAAATATGTATTTCAACCATCACTTCCAAACTCTAATTGCGATTGTATAATGCTCAGTAGCATTTTAACCCAGCGGCGGGCGCGGGGCGGACCTCAGGTCCGCCGTTGCTGTTTTTTTTATTCAGAATTGAAAACTATCGGGAAATTTTGAACCCCCACTCCCGGTAATCCTTCTACAAGACCCCCTCCAACATTTCCGGTACCCCTCTTTCTTTCTCTACTTCTTATCTATCTTTTCTACTTCTATTTTTTCTATTATTTCTATTGTTTTATCAAATGTTACCATTACACATTTTCCTAACTTTCATTCTAAGTCAGATATAATCATTTTTTCCATCTTCTCTAGAAAAGAGATGGATAAAATATATGGAGGTAGACGGTAGTAGATACATTTTCGCAAGTTACGAGTTCCTGAGTTTTTTTAGTGAGAAAAAAGTGAGATACCTACTTATGTATTACCAATGTAGGGGAATATTGCAGTATTATTAAGAAACTATATTGTGTTGATAAAAATGAATACTTTTAAATGCTCACATGTTTTTGAGTACATTTTTTTTCCTTTTCGCGGCCCTAATCCTACACTTAGGAACGCTAAACAACAAAGAGCGGCCCTCAGGGCCGCCCGCGCCCGCTCTTGTTACACTCAGAGGCGCGCTCGCCCGAGGGTTAAAGTAGATTGAATTTTTTACCGTTTTCGACCAACTTGAGCTCTGCAGGTTGAAAAATAATGGAGATACAGCAATTTAAAAATTAGTAATTTTTCCAAAAAGCGAAATTTTTGTGTCAAGGTAGTAGTTTTGATCCTTCCATTTGCATTACTACTAAATTTAAAAAAAATATGAAGAGAGAGGTATTTGAAGTAAACCAGCTTCACATAAATACCTGTAGCAATCACAGTTTTCTCAACAACAAATAAAAACCAAAAAAAAAGGAAAAAACAAGTAAAATTAACAAATTTTGTATATTAATGTATTTTGAAGGAACTATGGAACAATTTGATGAATATTTGGTAATCTTCTTGTCCAAAAAAATCACAACCTAGCTCTTATCAGACACAACTTTGTTGTTACCTCAAGAAAGTCAGAAGGCCAAGTGAGAAATCCATGGAGAGGGGGCTAAAAAAAGAAGAAGAAGAAGTTCTGGACTAGTGGTTCTGAAAAAAATCTCGAACCGTCCGAACCAGTTCGAAACAGTCCTGGACTGGCTGTCCATACACCGAACTAAAAATCCCGAACTGGTTCTGGCGCTGTCCATACGCCTCAAAAGGGGCGTGGTCAGTTCCGAACCGTTCAGGACTGCCTGTCCAAACAAACCTTGAAACACACAACTTGAACAGTACCATTGTCCTTGACCACTTATCAGCTACCTTAGATAACAGCATAGGCATACGTCAACTTACAGCCTTGAAAGAAGCAATTTGTAAAGGAACTAATTATTTTCAAAATCAACCGGATGTAGAATACAAATGTCCTGTATTCCAGATTGACATTCTATTCTATGAGATCAGTAAACAATTAACGGGTATATAAAGACCATGAGTTTCAACAGTGTTGTTACACAAGCTTGAAGAGAGCTGCTTATCACATCACAAATACAATCTGCACTTGGTTTCACTGTCCTTCGGAAACCTTCATTACGTCCATCTGGGAATTAATATTGTAATTTTATTGACTATTGGGTTTCTCTGTCCTTCGGAAACCATCACCAAGTCCTTCTGGTGAAGTCATTATTGTAATTAAACCATCACCAAGTCCTTCTGGTGAAGTTATGAGAGTAACTAAGAGTAGATCTTCAAGTATTATGTTAAAAATCTAGTTTCTCAGTCCTTCGGAAACTATCACCAAGTCCTTCTGGTGAAAATTGATTTGAATGTAAGAAAAGCCATTTTAAATCACTAAAAATCTCATAACGAATTAGATGAACTACCAAGTCCTTCAAGTAGGTACCTAATATTAAATTTCACAGTAGTTACAGAAAACATTTATTATTATTAGCAGTAACAAAAATTACAATCGTGAGTTTTTCTTAAAGCCGAACTTTTTATTACAGACGAATTGGTATCACAACTTGAATAATCATTACCTCAGTCCTTCGAGATAAGATGAAATACGATGGAAAGTTTAAATCAGAAAAACATATCACCGAAAAGTATTGAAAATCATTCATCTTCACGAAGTGAAATTTCCTCTGATTCCGAGTCGCTATCTGAGATACCAATTGGTAGCTCATGTTCAGGGATCCTTCTAACCCTATCATGAGGATATTTGTAAAGCCGATTGTTGCTCAACGACTTCAAAAGATATCTGTCACCTTCCAGAACTTGTATGACTTTAAAAGGGCCCCTAAACTTAGGATGAAGTTTGGTTTGATTTCTTTCTTCATTTTTTATTAGAGCAAAATCACCAACACTCAGTTTATTTACCTTAGCCTTATTCTTATCAAACTTAACCTTGTCATATATTGCATTTTTCTCTATATTTTTAGCAGCTTCCTTCCTTAATTCTGTCACTCCAACACTTGATTGACGTTCAGTGTCATCAGCAATTGGAACTAGATTTAAAGGTCTGGCTACTTTACCAAACATCAATTCCATAGGTGAAGCTTTAGTGACCCTATTAAGAGAACAATTCATTGCTAATTGAACTTCGCCTAGTGAGTCTTGCCAGGTTTTTCCACTACTTTCAGCCACAGTCAACATATTTTTCAAAGTAGACATGGTTCGTTCTACCTGTCCATTAGCCCGACAAGCACCAGTTGCTATCAAGTGAAGTTCTATCGAATTCGAGTCACAATAGTTGTTGAACTCCTTGCTCGCAAAGCAACGCCCTTGATCAGCTATTATGCGTGATGGAGGGCCAAATAGAAACATGCAGGATTTGAGGGAACTAATGCAGCTTTCAGTATCAATGTGTCTGGCATGGTGTAAAGTGACAAACTAGTGAAAGCATCGATAATCACAAAAACATACTCCTTGGAATCACTTTTTCCACTCAACTTGCCACTAGCATCCATGTGTATGGTTCTCCAAGGCACGCTCTCCTTTGGAATAGGATGTAGGGCAATCTGAACTTTACCTGAATGGGATTTAGCTACCTTACAAGTAATGCATGACTCTACAAATTTTCTTACGTACTTGGTCATATGCTCAAACCAACAGTTTTCGTAGATCTTTTCCAAAGTTTTCTCCCATCCTAGATGGAGCAAGGAATCATGAACATTATTGATGACTGACCATCTATACGCACGAGGAATGATGGGCAGACACCTAGTCTTACCATTTCGCTGAATCTTTCTATGTAATATCCCTGAACGAATCTCATAAGTTTTCCTAAGGTTGTCATCTAACTCAGTACCACTCAAGGACGAAATAATATCACAGATTTCCTGATCCCGATTTTGTTCAACTTTCAACCAATCATCAGCAACCTCTGTAAGATCGACTCGCATCTGTTCAACCTTGTCCTGAGGTGACAAGGCTAGCGAACGTTCAGGTTTTTTGTAAGGTATGGGGTTACGTGATAAAAAATCGACATGCGCCATTTTTTCGCCTTCACGATGAATAATGTCAAAATCATATGACTGTAAAAATGCCCACCATCGGTAAACACTTGGTATTAACTCCTTTTTGTTTTGAGAAGACTTTAATGCATTACAGTCAGTAATTAGAGTGAATTTTTGGCCTATTAGGTATTGATTAAAATGTTTTAATGCATATACAACGGCCAGTGTCTCTAGTTGGTACGAATGATACTTCTCCTCCGAAGGGGAAGTACGTTTGCTGAAGTACTCTACCACATGCAGCCTACTCTCTACTCTTTGAAACAATATTGCCCCAAAACCGACAGCACTAGCATCGGTATGTAGCTCAATAGGGTAATGGGAGTTGAAAATCATAAGCAAAGGGTCACTAATCATAATTGAAATTATTTTTTGCCTAGCTTGTTCTAATTCAGAATTCCAACGTATATCACCAGTTGAGCCAGTTAACTGGTACAATGGTGCCATGATCTGAGCAAATTTAGGGACAAATTTTCTGAAATAGGACGCAAGTCCTATGAATTGACGGAGTTGTGTAACAGTTTCTGGTGGTGGTAAAGCAACCAAGGCTTCAATCTTACGCAAATTAGGTCTCATTTCACCTTTTTCTATTTCATACCCCAAGTACAGTACTCTTTTAACAACAAATGTACATTTAGGAAGTTTCATATTGAACCCAGCTTTAGTCAAAACTCCTAAGACGGTTTCCAGTCTGTCCAATGCTTCCTCCTCTGTTTTAGCAATCAAAAGCAGATCATCCATGAAAACTATAGCATAATCATGGGCTAGTTCGCCCAGAGCGTTCATGACAGATCTTTGATACACACTAGGAGCGTTACGGAGGCCATATGGCATTGTAACATACTCCCATTGTCCTTCCGGTGTGACAAATGCAGTTTTTTCAATGGAGTTAGGATGCATGGGGACCTGGTGGAAACCACATGCCATATCCAAGCTTACAAACCAATGGGCACCACCCAGTCGCGCAATCTGATCAGATATCAAGGGCAACGGCCACCTTTCCGGAATTGTGTTACCATTCAACTCTCTGTAATCAATAGCCATCCTGTCTGTACCATCCTTCTTTTTGACTAGAATTATGGGACTTGAGAAAGGGGACCTACTTGGGCGAATAATGCCTGCAGTTTCAAGTTCGCGAATCTGTTTTCTCACTGCTTCCTTTTCTGTTGGAGAAAGACGGTATGGTCGTCTATTGACAATTTTAGATGGATCAGCCAATCTTATCTCCATTTGACCAGTGGTTATCCTGGTGCAGGGAGTACCATTAGTGAAGTATGGTTTGAATTTTTTCAAGATTGAGAGGAGTTTTGGTTTATTGGTTAGGGAAATATCAGTCCTAATATTATCAAATGAGATGATTTCATCACCTTGTACTGTCATCACAGAAAGGGGTTCTTTTAACTTGGGTATGATTGAGATCCTATACTCAGTTGGGGACATATAGACGCAGTAACCTAGTTCTAGAACTTCCCTACCTATCATTATATCACTGTTGAGAAATTCATCAGGTAAAATGTGAAAGAGAATATCCAAAGTTATTTCATTGATTGTCACCTGGGACAGGATTTGAGCTGTGCAATTCATACTTGACTTCCCAATACCAGACAGTACAACAACATTATTGGAAATTTCACCAGTAAATTGATTTGAAATTGAGGCCTTAATCAGTGAACATTCCGAGCCTGAATCAAAGGTAAAATAAAATTTCTCACCATCATGATGAAGTTCGCCAGAAGGATTCACGCGGCATAATTCCACCCTCCGCTCTGTCTTGGATGTTCCAGGCTTCTGTGTCTTCAGATCCGGGCAGTCACTGGCATAATGACCTTGCATTTGGCATCGGAAGCATGTGATCATATCCTTGTTTGTTCTGGGTGCAATCTTCTGTCCAGGTAGAGGTGGTTTTCGAATCCTGCAGTCACTGGTCTTGTGACCCAATCTATTGTACTAGTAGGACCACTGAGCAAACTGGGGAGTGGGGGAGTATTAAATAACCACACAATAATTAGAGTAATAGCGAATGGAGCGAGGAGATGCGAGAGGCTCGAGATCGGTAATAAGACTGGGGAGGGGACCCAACTCATTAGGAGTGGCAATGAGGGGTAGAGGGGGGAAGATACCAGAAGTCCGAAGTCGAGCCACTGTTAGAACATCTCCCTTTTTCCAAATTCGGATTTATTAAGATTTTTTTTTTTTTTTTTCAAATACATATATGCATGATAAGTACATTTTGATAATCTCCATTTTATAGATTTACTTACACAAAATTTCAAATAGGTATTACATATATATTATTACAAGTTTACCATTCCTTTTCCTTCCAACACCTAGCCGAAGTTACAATAAATTTATTAATATAATAGGTAATGATTGTAATAGAAGAAAGTTGAAAAACATATGTTCAACACAGATACCTACATTAATGTTGTACATAGGATCCATACCAGTCAGGTTTCTTTCTCTCCCTAACAGGTCTAGGCTGAGTAATAGCATCCGGTTTTAGGATAGTTTCAATCGGAGTTTGTTCTAACCCTTTGGACTTACGGGGTGAAGTTTGCGTTGAAGTTCGAGAAGTTTTAATAGGAGAAGTTTGCATCTCTGTCTCCTTAAGAGCTGGATTAGGAATATTTGGGACTGGATTTTGGGTAGGCCTAGCACAGGCTGTTGGTGAGGGTACATTTCGTTTTTCAGTTTCTTTGTAGTATGGTGCAGGAACCAAAAACCATCTATTTCTGCGGTACGTTCCTCCACCACTACATCTAACTACAAACGACCTAGGCTCAGGACCTATTTTAATTATTCGTCCATAATCCCTCAAATCCGTTACCCACACTCCATCATTAATTTTCAACTCAGGTAAATTGGGAACAACCCTATGCCTTTTATTGTACTTGTCATACTGCCTCTGTTTAATTTGTTTTTCTTTTATAATTACTTGAGACGAATTAACTGATTTATTCAACTGACTAGGAAGGATTGGTAGGGTGGATCTCAATTTCCTATTCATCAACAATTCCCCTGGAGTGAATCCATTTTCCAAAGGAGTTGTTCTATAAGCTAACAGGGCTTCTGAAATGTCATCTGGATTCTTTTTTATCAAATTCTTTGCAACACGAACAGCTGCCTCAATAGCCCCATTAGATTGACTATAAAACGGCGAACTAGTTACGTGTTCGAAATTAAATTTACGGGCAAATTCTTTGAATGGACCCTCAAATTGAGGACCATTGTCGCTCCGGACAATTTTGGGTATCCCAAACCTTGAAAAACAATCTGAAAGTTTTTTAATAATATTAACAGTCGCTAAT
This sequence comes from Apolygus lucorum, assembly GCA_009739505.2. NCBI lineage: Eukaryota > Metazoa > Arthropoda > Insecta > Hemiptera > Miridae > Apolygus > Apolygus lucorum. Next base: position 111,482,559 of record CM019167.2, on the reverse strand, counting down.
GAATTTAGACTGTAAATTTCGAAAAACCTAGAATAATAATCGGTGACTATTAAATACCATTTATTTAGTTTAAACAAATCCACTGCAACTGTTTGCCATGGTCCAGATGGTATTTCGGTTCTAAAATGGGACTCTTTGGGATTCACCCTATGCTCTACGCATTTCGGGCAATTTTTAATCAATTTTTCGATTTGAATCGAAAGACCAAGCCACCACAAAGACATTTTAGCTCTCTCTCGACATTTTGAAATTCCCAAATGACCAGAATGAATGAAATTTAGACATTCCAACTGCAGTGAAGGAGGAATCATAATTCTCGAACCCTTAGCAAGAATAGAATCGAGAACACAAAATTCATTGCGATACTGATAATAAGGAGCCATTTCTGGGGCCAATGAAGACTGATTAGGCCACCCAGAAACGCAAAAAAGTTTCAGTTTCTCACAAATTTGATCTTTGGATTGTTCAAATTTAATTTTTTCCAAATATGCATCTTTTATTGGCAATGATTTTACGACGCTACAGACAAATTGTTCTGTTTCTTCAAACAAATCGAAACTAGAATCGTTCGAATCCTTGCGTGGATTTCTAGATAAGCTATCAGGTACTACCAATTGTTTTCCTGGAGTGTACCGAACTGAATAATTATAACGCATCAAACGTAATCTTAATCTCATCAATCTAGGGGTCAGTTCATCAATAGGTTTGGTCTGCAAAATTTGCAATAAGGGCTTATGATCAGTTTCTAAAATTATTTTTAGACCTGTAACATATTCTGAAAATTTTTCTGTTGCCCAAGTAAGAGCCAAAGTTTCACTTTCTATCTGACTAGTCCATTTTTTCTCAGAATCTCTCAAAGTCCTAGAAGCATAGGCAACTATTTCACGATTACCATCCTTTTCCTGGATTAAGCATGCGCCCAATCCATAAGAAGAACTATTCGCACTCACAACTATTTGCTGAGTAGGATCATAGAATGCTAATAGAGGAGCCTGCTTTAAACTTTCTTTGATTTTATTGAAAGAATTTTCATGATCTTGACTCCAAACAAACATGAAATCATCCTTCAGTAGATCATTTAGCGGTTTCAAAATCAAACTTCTATCTTTCACAAATCTAGACGAAAAATTAATTAATCCCAAAAATTGTTGGACCTCCGTTTTATTAGTCGGAGTGGGAAATTCACCTATTGCTTCCACTCTAGCTGGATCAATCGAAATTCCCTGATCAGAGATGATGTGACCTAGATAACTTAACTGACTGACACAGAATACACTTTTACTCTTGTTTATGGTGACACCTTCATCGCGAAATCTTTCCAATAGTTGCATCAAAATTCGATCGTGTTCCTCTCTAGTTGATGCGAAAACCAAAAAATCGTCGATGTGAAATACTACACCCTTCAAGTTTTCAGCAATCTTAGCTACTTTAGCAGAAAAATATTCAGGAGCACACGAAACTCCAAATGGAAGAGACTTGAACATAAATCGACCGAAAGGAGTTATGAAAGTAGTTAAATGTTGACAAGAATCCTCTAGCCTAACTTGATAAAATCCTGAATTCAGGTCGATTTTCGAAAAATGCTTGGCACCTTTCAATTGAGCCAATATTACCTCAACACTAGTTATTGGAAAATAAGGGCGTTTTACGTAATTGTTTAGTTTGGTGTAATCACAACACATTCTAACACTATCACCTTTTGGTATAACGACAATAGGAGAGCACCATTCTGTCGGTTCAGTGACTGGTGCAATAATATCTAATTTTTGCAAACGGTCCAATTCGGCCTTCAATTTATCCAAAAGCGCTATAGGAACCACACGTGGCGCACTTTGCACATGTGGAACATAATTATCACATAATTTTATGTCTACTTTCCCTTTAAAAGTACCAAGTTCATTGAATACTTCCGGAAAATCCTTCTGGATTTTTTCGAACAAATTCTGAGATTCCGAAATTTTGCACACTTCAGTAGATGGTTTGAAATTCAAAGAAATCAAATTCATTTAAAAAATAGCTGGTCTCCCTAGTAAGGGATGTTTGAATTTTTTTACTACATAAAATTTGACAAAATATTTTTTATTTTCATGTATTATTTGCAAATTTAAGCTACCTACACTTTCTAGAGTTTCGCCAGATGGGCCATAAAACTGTTTAATAGGACCCTCGATCATGGACATAAATGATTCTGGAATCATTTCTAGTGGATAACAGCTGACATCTGCTCCACTATCAACTTCGATACCAACATATTTCTTGAATGTAGCAATATGCAAATTTATCATCAATTTACGATCTTTAACAGAATTTACATGAACGCCTCCAATGAATGCTTTATTTTGATCAAATTGCGTATCGTCATCTGAATCTGTATACTGATAATTTACCTCATTAATCTTCTTAGCTGACCTACATGCTTTAGCCCAATGACCAGGTTTGAAGCAACGGTTGCAGACTGTCCTCTTTGCTGGGCAGGCAGTCCTCTCGTGCCAGGAAGTAGCGCAATATTGACATTTGCGTCCATGTCCGGTTGGCGTAGAAGTCGATCCTCTTCCCCTTGACTCAGAAGTACCATGGGACGGATTTGAATGACGGTCTCTTGACTCTTGCTTCCGGTAGGAGCCTCTACCACGTAGGCCTCTGTAGGATGACTGGGTTGGTCCTCGGTGGTTTGACCATACAGCATTGACCTGCTGATGTTCTTGCCGAATAGCTTTATTGTGGAGCGCTTGAGCCTCTGCCTGACGAACGCTAGTTATAGCTTCTGCGAGAGTGAGTGTAGCTTTCAGCTGTAATTCTTCACTTGTCTTCCGATCGAGCATTCCAAGCAAGATTTGATCGCGAATCAGTTCATCTTTCAGTCTGTCAAATTCGCAGTGTTCAGCCAACACATGCAATGCTGTGATAAATGAATCAACAGTTTCCCCGGGCTTTTGATGACGGGAGTTGAACATGAATCTTTCGTAAGTCACATTCTTTTTCAAAACAAAGTGGTCATCTAATTTCTTTAGAAGATCTTCAAATGTTGTAGGTTGAGTTGGAAATTGAGCCACGATTTCTTCTGCCTTCTCGCCTGAAATGTACAAAAGAGCATCCACTTTCTCGGTATCTGTTCGTTTATTGCCTCCACTGACATTCATGAATCGTTGAAAACGTTTTTTCCACGTTGGCCATTGACTTGGATTGGAAACATCGAACGGTTCGGGCGGACGAACTTGAAAGAATCCTTTATCATTAGAGACTGAAGGCTGCGCTGGCGGGTTTGACATTGTTTACAACACAGTTGGTAAGAAGGTAAGAACACGATGAATGATATTGACTCTCACCTCTGGTTAACAACAACTGGATCGAGAAGTGACGGCGATAACTCACGATGCAAGCTGAGACAGGAGCGTCAGACTTGAGGAAATAACTTCTCAATTCTGCGAAACGAGGTGCGTTTTCTCGAGAATATTTCGATAATAATCGAAAACGATCGTCGGATTCAATAAACCACCTGCTGCCACCATGTACTAGTAGGACCACTGAGCAAACTGGGGAGTGGGGGAGTATTAAATAACCACACAATAATTAGAGTAATAGCGAATGGAGCGAGGAGATGCGAGAGGCTCGAGATCGGTAATAAGACTGGGGAGGGGACCCAACTCATTAGGAGTGGCAATGAGGGGTAGAGGGGGGAAGATACCAGAAGTCCGAAGTCGAGCCACTGTTAGAACATCTATTACAATTGGTACACTTAGGAAGTTGGAGAGGCGCAAATTTCGGTCGCTTATCAGGATCATGCCATGAAGGGTTTTGTGCTGGTCTCTTGTTGAATGAGAGAGCTTGCATCTCAAGAAGCATTTTCTCCTGAGTAAGTTCACGAGTAGTGAATGCAACACGTTGAGCTCTTGGCTCAATTTGAGCAACGTGAGCTAGCACTATCGACACAGCTATTTGTTCCAGTGACATTTCTTTCCATTTTCCCATGAGAGTGCTGAGAGTCCGATTTGCATAGCATGATAAATTTTCATTATCCTTGGGCTTTCCACTCAGAATTTGGAGAACAGTAGCTGTGAGGGTCTCCACTTTATCAAAATGAGAGAGGAATAGATCCTTGAACTGAGGCCAGGTAATCCCAGGGTGTACTGCTCTAGACAGCCAGGATGAAGCACTCCCTTTTAGTGCCTTGCTCAGGGCTATTATCAATGCGCTACTCTGCATAGGATTTTCAGCCATGCAGAGATCAACTGTAGTACACCATGCTCGAGCATCAGAATCAGGTTCGTCAGGGTTGAATGATGGAAGGGTTAGCTGTCTGTACATACCCTTGTTAGATGACTGAAGGAACGTCTCCAACATTTCTTGCATAGTTTTACGCTGATTCTCATAAAGTTGTTGCCAATGAGCAGCTTCGTTCGTAGTCTCTTTGGAAGTGGAACCAGTGTCTTGGGCATGATGCATCCCAGCTTCTGATGTTGAATAACGATCACACCTATCATCTTCTGATACTTCCCAACCACTCATGATGTAGGATGGATGAATCAAACGACACTTGAATTGTACGAGCTCTAATTTTCTTTAACAAAACTGATTAATTAAAAGATGAAAAGGCAAATCCAATCTGTTTCTTCCTTAACCGACAAAAACTCTTCTTCCCGCCACCATCCACGTTAACATCCACACAAAAGGTAACTTCGCCACTATTATCCATCCGCGACACTTCCATGCTAATGATTTTAATATTCACTTCCACAAGTCAGATGGATGTACATGGAAGAAGGAGTCACTCCGACATATACATACCATCATATACCTGTCACTCCGGACGATAACTGAAGTTTCTAAGTTTAAATGTATAGTTTTAATTTCTAAGTTTTCGCCAAAATGTTTGTCACAACAAACAAAAAGATGAGTGCCAGAAATTTTGGACAACCCTAAAGGGTTCAAAATTTAAAAAATTGAACCCAAAAAACGGGGTTTCCCCAAAAATTAATCTTGGATTTTCAAAATGCTGTAATTCTGGCCAATTTGAGGATAGAATAGTACTTTTATATATCATTTCAAAGAAAATTTAATGTTCTAGAACATCCTCACCGAAGGTTTCCTTGTAAAACCAAAACCTCAGGAAGGAGAAGGAAGTTTGGTGAAAAGCGTGAGGCTAAACATTGATTTTCGTAAATTTAAAATTTTTGAGGGCGGATTTCTCGAAAAATAAGGTAGGTAGAGAATAAATTAATGTTGTAGAGAATAAAATGAAGTCAATGTTGTAGCAAATTTAATAAGCTTTAATTTTGGTACGAGAAGTTGTTTTCATAGGACACAAGGTTAATGAGATATGAGCGAAAAAACAATAAACGGCACCTTTCCACCTCCAAAATATTGATACCTCGATATCTCAGAAACTAAGGTCAGTAGAGAAAAAATAATGAAGTCAACATTGTAGCAAATTTAATAAGCTTCAATTTTGGTACAAGCAGTTTTTTTCTTAGGACGCTCGAGATATGAGAGAAAAACCAAAAAACGGGACATTTCCACCCCCCCCCCCTCCTTCCAATTTCCGTAACAAAAACTTTTGATAACTTGCTTCTCGCAGACGAAGGACGAGCAGCCGTTGCTGTGGTCTAGCGGCATTTATGAAAAGCAGGCTTACCTCGTTTTTCAGCTCATTTCAACATTTTCAACGATTCTACTTTCCTGCGTTATTAAATAGTAAGGAGAAGAAAATTTTTATTGAATTTCTGAATGATGGGATGACAAATCAAGCAGAATTCAATATTATAGTGAAGAATATCTCCTCCAGAACTTTTTACGAACGTATTGCTAGCAATATTTCGTCACACAAATTTAAAACCTCTCTGATTCCATTATAGGAATGTATATTTTGATGGACCTTGAATCCACAAAGAAATAAATTGAATACCCCCCTTCAAAATTCGATAAGTTAGTAGTTTAGGTACTTTTCTAAGTTAAGTACCTAGGTACCTACTTACTTAGAAACGTAGGACCTAAACTGCTTATCGAATTTTGAAGGAGGGTATTCAATTTTTTCTTTCTTGATTCCAAAGGTCCATCCGAATGTAGGTACCTAAGTACTTATAATGGAATCGTGGGGGTTGAAATTTTGCTAGCAATACGTTCGTAAAAAGTTCTGCAATCTTCACCATGAATATCACATTTTGCTTGATTCGTCACCCCAAAAATTCAAAAATACAACAACAGTTTTCTTCTCTTACAATTTAATAAGGCAGGGAAGTAGAATCGTCAAAAATGATGAAATGAGCGGTAAAAACGAGGTATGCCTACTTTTCACAAATGCCGATGGACCCCAGCAACGGTTGCTCGTCCTTCCACGGCAAGTCGCAAGTAGGACCTACTTTTTGTATGTTCATTTCCCAACTATTACAAACACATTACCGATGATAAAAATTCTACCAGCTTCCATGCACTCTTCACCCCAGTTTGAGCCTTGGTTGACTGGACTATCATTGAATTTTAATGATAACTAGCGAAATCCCGAATATCCTCCCCACCAATACCTACCTACCTACCAGCAGATGAGAAAGGAATGTTCCGATTTTCACATTTTTTTGCCATTGACTGTCAATCCTTACTCAAAATTTGATGAAGAAAGCGAAATTCCCGAATATTACCCCTTCTCACCCAACCCGCAGATCGACATAATGGGTTTTATGAATTTAGCACATCTTCAACTTACCATAGACTGTCATAACTACCCTCATTGAATTTGGATGATAAAAGCGAAATTACCGAATATTTCCCTCTCTCTACCTAATGGCTCGTGATGTGTGAGACCTACTTTAAAAGGTACCGTCACACGGGGTCGCTTTGCTCCAGTTTTTTGAATTTTTTCAGAAATTATAATTTTTTCTTTACTTGATTCTCTTGAAAAAATTCCATTTTTGGATGAAAGTCAAGTAGGTACTTCCTATTAACAGAACCTGACGTCACAAATGTTGATACATCTTTTAAAAGTTGAATATTTTTTGTTGAAAATTGGAGCAAAGTTACCCGGGGGTATGATGACTTTGCTCCAATTTTAGAATGTAACTGAAAACCAACCTGGAATGAATCTTGGAGCATTTTAACCCCGTCCATTGGAATAATTGGGCCATGTATACACAGGAAAACACGAACAAAAATGTATTTCTTAAAAATTTTAAGTTTAAAACAATTTTCCAATTGAATTTCAATTTTTGTATACAAAATCTTTTCTCTATTACAAAAAGTATAACTTTCATAGTTTAATGTTAAGCTCAAGCGAACAAAATACTTATTAAATTGTAAATAAGATCAAAGGAAGGAACATTTCAACCAGTAAAACGGTACTTATCTACATTGTATCATTTAAATGATGCTTCCGTGAAAAAAGAAAACTTATTTATGTTCCTTGGTAGAAAGAACTACTTAAAATTAAGAACACACCAAAAACACTTGGAATGTGGCAGGCGAATGGTAACTCAATAACTCAGGCACTTTGGTAAACCATTAAAAAAACTTCACATTGTAAAATCTCGTCCATGTAATCCTTGTAGGGTCTAGCAGCACCTGGTGTCCTCGACCTAAGGCATCTTGTCAACAACGAACAAACAAAAACGGGATTAAATTCAGTACAGGGTTACAAAAAAATACAAACTTTCTTGTAAATTCCAACTGAAATAATGGGCTTCTTCGCTCTAAAACATTGGTGCCAAGTCACCCCACTATTCGGAGCAAAGTTACCCCGTCTGGCTTTTTTGTTGATTGCAACCACAGAAACCGGTTGAAAAGGAAAAACTCACTGAAATTCTGAATCAGCATAAAAATTATAATAAGAGGATAGTGTTACTAACCTGCTGTGATAAATACGTTGGCGTGCAGCTGAGAAATTTGCGGGACCGACTTAGAACAAGATTTCAACTGCACCACAAAAACGGCAATGCCACGAGTATGAAACGGTTGTGGAATATTATTCTTCACATGGAAGTTATTTGCATTTATGCCCAACAAAAATATCACTGGAGCGCTACGATCGGATGAAGACAAAAGAGTGACGTCACTCTCAAAGATTTTCGGATTTTGGAGCAAAGTTACCTCAAAGGGAGCAAAATGACCCCGTTTGACGGTACCTAATATGTCTGTCAGTAGGGACTTCAATCTAAATTTATCCTTGAGTAAATTTTTAAAATTTATTTATGTAGGTACTTACCACCTTCGAAAAGGATATCCATTAGCGATCATCATCGAGGGGCTCACACCATCTGCGGTCAGCTTCCTCTTCAAAGTCAATGTAGGGGTGATCGTCATCGTCCTATATTTTTTCAAACGCACTACTGCGAACCAACTCTGTTCTCCATCACTAAAATATAAGTATGATAGGTACCAACTACCAAATAACGGATGACGGAATTAGAGAGTTACAGCAAAAACGATGACAGAACAAAAACGATGGCACGGTGGTTGAGAACAACGGCACGGACGTGTAGGAAGTTGTGACGGAGGATACCTATCGATATGAGTATGGTATCGAATATCTTCTTTCGATACCAAGTTCATTTGGTATCGAATATTTTGATTCGATACTAGGTATCAAGTATTTTTCCCTGTATCAGAAAAAATATTCGAATGGATAGGTAGGGCTTAATAGTGTTTGTATATTAAAATTCAATTCGGTGTGTGAAAAAGTACTTATAGGTATCATGATCATACTCTTCAGTATCGAATATTTTCTTTCGATATCCGAGTAGTATAGAATATTTGTTTCGATACTAGTATCGAATATTTTTCGGTTTCTCCCATCACTAGTAGGAAGTGGACGGTGTTGGTCCTGTCTTTGTTTACTACAGTAGGGGCAAAGCGCAAAGGTGGAGAAAGGTTGTAATTCTCCGATTTCGCTATTATCGTCTTTTTAGGACGTCCCACAGTAAGACTTGGGCGTCCTTATGCGATCGATCTGGGGTGAAGTTGGACAACACTCAACAGAAAAAAAAAATAACCACACAGTAATCCGTTTTAGACCATTCTGAATCCAAATCCACGAAAAAACCATAGGTGTATATCTGTGTGTGTGTGTGTGTGTGTGTGTGTGTGTATGTGTATATATATCATTCCGCATGATAACTTGAGTAATTATTTGAATTTTTTTTCAGTTTTCGCCAAAATGTTCGTAACAGCAAACAAAAGGTCAAGTTCGTTAGCGAGAAATTTTGGACAATCCAAAGTGGTCCAAATTTCAAAAAAAGTGAAAAAAAAAAGTCCAAAAAAGCGAGTTTTTTTCGTTTTTTGTGGTTAATACCTTCACAATCATCATAATATATGGTATATTCGGATTCAGCACAAAATTTCTGATATAATGCGTTTTTCAAAAATGAAAATTGTCCGAAAATTAAGAAAAGTATGGATATATTCGTATATATTTGTTGTACCCAGAAATGGAGTAGCCGTGTGGGTACTCTATGAGTTCGTAGAGACGAGTAGAACATGAATATGTACTAAGATCTTCAAAGCATACCCAGTGCATACAGTATGTTGGTATGGTATACTGAAAATAGAAGAAAAACAACAATAGCCATGTGGGTACTCTATGAGTTCGTAGAGACGAGTAGAACATGAATATGGACTCCTAACATCTTCAAAGCATGCCCAGTGCATACAGTATGTTGGTATGGTAGGTATACTGAAAATCGAAAAAAAACCTAAGCAAGAAAAACCTAAGAGGCATCTGGACCCGAGCAAAGATTAGTTCGGTTTTTTCCCGCTAACTAACCTAAAATTCATTTTCACCTGCAATAATTGTGAAACTCTGATTTTGTATACAGCAGCTCCTAATCCAGGTGAAAATGAGTTTTAGGCTCTGATTGGTCAGTAACTGACTCAATCAGATGAAGAGCGGATGTGGTGTTGACATGGAGTGGAGTGGTCAATGCAGTGGTTAAGATCTTAACCATAGCTTCAACTGAAAGATTTCTTTGAAAATTCGCTCAATAATTCGTGCTGCATGAATGGACTTTTTTAGTCGTGCCAAACATGAAATTAGACGGCGTTTACATTCTTCGAGTGACGGCCCATGTATGATTATGTCGTCATAATATGACATGACGCCTTCAAGATCGCTCAAAATCTGGTCTAAAATTCTGTTAAATTCGCTGGGTGCAGACTTAATGCCAAATGATAGTCTGTTCATACGGTAAGTACCGCGATGTGTGGAGATGGTCTGTATTGTTTTGCTTTTCTCACAGACTTGCACATGCAAATATGCCTTGAAGAGGTCCAGATGGCAAAAGTAGGATGAATTACGGAGACTGTTGAGTATATCATCTATTTTCCGAATAGGGTGATGTGCAGATGTTAGTTGTTTGTTCACGCTTACTTTGTAGTCCACGCACAGTCTGAGTGACCCATCGGGTTTTGGAATGATCACGAGCGGTGATCCCCAATCGCTGGTATCGACTTTTGAGATGATGCCACTTTTTTCGAGGTTATCAAGTTCTTCGTTTACTCTGCCAAGGAGGGCATATGGAACAGGTCGGGCTTTAATGAAGACGGGCTTTGAACCAGGTCGCAGTTCCAAGGAGCAAGTAATTCCTGGGACACATCCAATTTCAAGTTTAAAAAAGGCATCGAAGTCATGCATAATGTCTGCAACAATATCAAGAGAATTGATGTTTGACAGAGCTGGTGTAGGATGGCCAAGGTCTTCTAGCCGAATTTTGAGATGCCTGATCCATGATCTCCCTAGTAAAGGTGCAACTTGACTCGGGACTACATACAGTTCCTCGGTTGATATCTGGCTACCATAACTGACTCTCACTTCAACTTTCCCTAAAGGGTTAAATTTCCCTGATGTGTAGGATCGAAACTGGACACTGGTTTTCTGGAGTTGTACATTATGTGATTTTTAACTTTTTGAAGTCAGAAATGGGAATAAGAGTAACTCCAGCTCCTGAGTCAACTTCGAAAGTTTGTGGCTTCCCTTCCATCAGAACTACAACGGAATATTTATCAACGTCGCTATTGAATATTTCGACCACATTGTTTATACCACTCACATCGCGAATTGCGGTAATATCTATTTGATTCGCCTACTTTTGCAGCTATCCCTAGGACAAATAAATTCACAATCAGAGATATCCTAATCTCTGAGATTAGATAATCCTATCTAAGTAGAGCAAGATATTCTGCAATTGATTGGCCTTCACTTTGGTAGAGTGAGAGAAATCTATGTTGAGCCACCAAAATATTTTTCTTAGGACAAAGATGAGTTTCTAGAGCTGCGAGTAGGTCGGTGTATGATTTCTCCGTGACGGGCGTAGGGGCAAATAAAGAGACGATGAGCTGATAATAGCTTGGCCCGATCGAATTAAGCAACATTTGGGCACAAAGAGTTTTATCCGCAAATGCGCCTTTCATTTTAAGATACTTTTCGAATCGATCCTTGTACATTTTAAAATTTTCACTGGCTGGTATAAAGTTTTCAAAGGGAAGAATAAATGCAGCAGCATTACTTGTTCCTTGTGGTGTAGGTATGACAGACTTGAGCACAAGTTTCGAACTTGCATCCACAAGTGACTTCTGTTGTTGTTGAGCTTGCTTTTGTTGATCATTGAACGCAGCCATAAATGCTTGAAACCGATTCGCATCCATTTTAATCAAAATTATTGAAGGTTTGATCAACGGGAATAACTTATTGACGATTTGACGGCGGAATAATTGATAGGAATAGTGGTAGTCCGGGAGATACCTTATCAATCGTTCGATTCCATGTATCAATTGAATTATCGATTTATTGATGTATTGTATCGAATGAGAACATCGACCGTGTAGCTGCTCAATTTCCATTTCCCAATAAACTATATCGGATTAAAAACGCCTTACCGTCAATCCTGGACTTCGTTGGAGCGTAAGGGCCAGGAATGTACCCGGAAAAGTAATTTTCACCTCAACTGGTTTCTCGAAAGGAAGCACTGGATCGGGAAAAAGGTGGTCGCTGGCGTCCGATCACCGGCGATCTCATTTACTTACGTCGCACGCACACTTGCCTGTTCACAACTCGTCGCCAATCTGCTGTGTATTTTGGCTGGAGAAGCTCGGGGGGAAATCACTCCACGAATTATAAATATATCCTTTTATTATGGGTAGACTGAGCTGCACAAATTACGGGATGAGGAAGGGGCTAACACGTTTACTGTACTAATCTTCCTGTATAGATAACACATTAGGTTTCCCTGTCATCGATATAGAAGCATCGATATAACAGTTATTTTCAAAATTTAGTTCAATATCATTTTTTGAAATTAAATTTTTGCTTCACAATCAAGTTTATCTTGAAGAAATAAGCGTTTCACTCTAAATAGGGAGGATGGTCCCCAGTGATTGAAAGAGTGGTCCCCTAAGAATTTGTTGAGAGGCGGCAGGCGTCCAAGAATATGCCGGAGGGGACGGGCGGGTTGGCCGGACGGGTGGGTGGGTGGGTGGTTTCAAGGAGTCAGGCGGGGGAGAAAGAATGCGGAACAATCTTCCCGAAGTCAACAAAACGCTGCAAATTATTACACAATGGTTTATTATTTTTCTATATAGATCACTCGTCTACATAATCACCAACCATCGATCGCATTTCGGTCAGCTCTAATTTGAACGGAAATTAGGCCTCTTTTGCGATTCACACTCGTGTTTTGATTTATATATATATATGTAATTCCGAAGAAGGGAGACAGACGATTGCTAAAACAATAGATTTATTATCAATCAAAGGTTTCAAAGTAGAATAAACATGAGGAAAATTATAGTAAGTATAAACATATGAACTTACCTAAAACAATAGAATTGAATAAAAGTCCTTATCCACAGTCTTCAGAACAATGTAGGTAGGTAATATAAATCTTGACTTCTTGAATATACGTTCCACAGTAGCAGTATTAGTGTTCATAAAATAATATCATCACGTCATAAAACCAAACAAACCTTCTCCACTTATAACCTAAGACTAACATGTCCTTGATGGACATGTTAGTTCACACATTCTCCGCCATGTGCGCTAGAGTGAAGGAGCAGTACAGTTGGGTACATTATCTTATACCAACTTAGTGGTATGGAAATAATTCGCTGCTCTATGTCGTGTATTACAATCTACTTCATATATGGACGATGAAACTCTCTTTTTTTTTTATAACAAAAGGTCCTGTCCTAACTTCATCCAGTTTATTTCTATTTAATTTATTGCCATTTGAAACATACACTAAATAACCTACTTGAAATTCGTATTGTTTCCTACTTTTGTCAACCCGCTTTTTATTCCTCTCAAAACTTGCTATGGAATTTTCAAGTGCTTCGCGACGATCAGCGTTTAAGTCCGTATCTCGTTTCAATTCAGCAGGAACTATGTCGGATGTTATTCCATACAAGAGGTAAGCAGGCGAGAACTTTGTTGTTCCATGAGGTGTATCGTTGTATTCCTTGGTACAAGTCTCAGCAACAGTAGTCCATGGCACTTTATCATCAGTCTCATTGATTCGACAACGTATCCTGTTTACCAACGTTTGATTTAACCGTTCATTTAGTCCGTTAGATTAAGGATTGTCTACCGCTGTATAGAGCAGATTTATGTTTTTGTTGTCTAGATATGTTCTGAAATTCCTGGAATTAAACGCACCATATTGGTCTACTAACAGCATTTGTATGTTGTTTCCTTCCGCCACTGAGTCGATCAATTTGATGAAACCATTAGCACCTTGGCCACTAGACGTCCGGATCCACGCATACCTAGAAAAATGGTCGACGAGTAGATGCATGTATTGCTTCCGAGTCTACCATGGTAGCGGAAGCTTTGTTTTCACTTTTCAAGGACGAAAAAAAAAAGTTCTCCAAAATCAAAATTTCCACTCGCGTTTTGCGTTTTAGACCTTTCTGAACAATTTTGGTTCCGTGTCTGTGTGTCTGTCTGTCTGTGTGTCTGTCCGTCTGTCATGAATTCCTTGTAACGCGCATAACTATACGAAGTTATTGTCTGATTTCTATGAAATTTTCAGGGATTGTGCGGGTTGGTGTGTAGACGGTCCCCTATGAAAATCATCATCCCCGGACAGATAGAAGCGACTGCGCATGCGCCAACGTGAATTCCTTGTAACGGCCATAACATCTACATTTTCCATCCGATTTCAATGAAATTTTCAGGGATGTTACAGACTAGTATTTAGATGGTCCCCTATGAAAATCATCACCTTCGGACCGATAGTAGCCACTGCGCATGCGCAAACGTGAATTTCCTTGTAACGGCCATAACTTCCACATTTTCCACCCGATTTCGATAAAATTTTCAGGGATTATGTGGATTAGGTTGCAGATAGTCCCCTATGAAAATCATCATCCCCGGACAGATAGAAGCGACTGCGCATGCGCAAACGTGAATTACTTGTAACAGCCGTAACTTCAACTGTCCCCCAGGGGTCGCGGGTTCGAATCCCAGCCGAGGCTAAGTATTTTTTTTATCCAATCACATACATCTACTCACTTAATGTTTGATCCGAATTTGATGAAATTTTCTAGGATTGTCCAGATTAGCGTGTAGATGGTCCCCTATGAGGGTAGTGGAAGGTACTTAGAGATTGGTGTTTTGAGATTAACTACTATGCATCGGATTATCTATATAATCGGGTTATGGATACGAGGAAGCTATGTGCCACACCCACTTGGCAGACTTTTTTTGTTGATTTGTTCCCAGCAAAACCACCAATAGTGTCGATGGACATGATATGATAAGGATATTCTGCTGGACCCAACTTCGAGAGCAAACCTTTTGCTCTTCCAGTTCTAGATTTATTTCGAACACAGACCTCACAAGCTATACAAATCTGATGTATTAATTTATCCATGTTTTTAAAATAGTAGAAGGGTCGTAATTTCTCAGCTATCTGATTGGTGCCAATATGTCCGTAGAACTGGTGAATTTTTTAAATCAATTTGAGTCCTAATCCTTCTGATTTATAGATTCGCTTCCTGTTGTTCAGCATCTTGAAGCTAATCTTGTCATCTTTGAACACTTTCTTCAAAGCCCCAATCTCATCCGTGATTGTTGCTTGATCATTTATTATGTCCTCAAGTTGAATCATATCAATCACCTTCAATTAGTCTTCTTCATCAGCAAAGCTTTCTAGAACTGGGTTCCTAGATAGAGCATCAGCTTCTATGTTGTCCTTGCCTTGCTTGTAAATGATCTTGAAGTTGTACTGGGACAGATATAACATCAAGTCACCCAATGCTTCATCTGTTCGTGATTTACACTTTAAATTGATAAGTGGTTTATGATCCGATGTCACTGTGAATGTTTTACCTATTAGATAATGTTGCCAATAGACAATTGCCTCTTTTATCGCTAGGCATTCCAAATACATTATCGCTTTCTTCATTTGACCAGGTGTTAACGTTTTGGAAAAATAAGCAACGGGATGCAGGATACCATCTGTTTGTGGTTGTTTCAGGACTGCACCCATACCAGACCGGCTTGCATCAACTTCTATAACTATATCTTTGTCATGATCATAAATTGCTAAGACTGGTGCTGTACATAGATATTTCTTTATGTCCTGAAAGCATGATTCACATTCATCAGACCATATAAATTTTACATCCTTTTTCAATAGATTATGTAATGGAGCCAATCGCTCAGTACAATGATCTAGTATGAATTTTCGATAAAAGTTGATCTTCCCTAGAAGTTGACGAACCATTTTTCGTGTCGTAGGACGGTGAAATTCTTTTATTGCAATCAAATTGTCTTTAATCGGACGAACCTTACCGAATTCTATAATGTGGCCTAAGTATTTCACTGATTGCAACGCAAAACCACATTTCACTTGCTTTAGTTTGAGTCCTTCTTTCTTAACTGCTTCAAAGACCAACCTCAAATGTTTTAAATGTTCCTCAAAAGATCGTGAAAAAATCAAGATATCGTCGATGAAGTTCACACAAAATTTATTTAAATTGTGTTTACGGAGAATACCTGCCAAAATTCGTTGAAAGATAGCAGGAGAGTTTTTAAAACCAAATGGTAAAACTTTCCATTGCCAGTGATCTTTTTGCGTTATGAATGCTGTATTTGTTCGGTCTTTCATTCGAAGGGGAATAGACCAAAACGCGGAGTTGATATCCAATGCAGTAAACCAACAGCAGTCACCAACATTCACTACTAGATCGTCGATTCTGGGAAATGGCTGGGGTTCAGGTACCACTAATTTGTTAAGTTCTCGAAAGTCAACACATAGTCTTGTTCTTTTCCCGTCTTCTTTCTTAAATGATAAGGTTACAGGTGCTGCAAAAGGCGAGCTTGATTCTTCAATCAAATCGTTTTCCATTAACTTGGAAATTTGTGAGTCTATCTCTTCTTGGTCAGGATATGAACATCTATATGGTTTTCGTGAAATATATCTGTCCTCCTTAAGTTTAATGTTAGCTTCGCCAGCTCCAACTAGGCCCACATCAAACTTATGAGAGGCAAAACACCCTTTATATTCACTTAACAGGTTCTTAATATCTCGCTGTTTGCTCCCATCTAAATGGTCTAAATTTATGTTGGAAGAATCTTTATCAGTATGTAACGTCACTGATGATTTATCCTTCCTGGTTTCAATCTTCACTGGACCTTTTCCAATAGTCGTATTATTCACTTCAATTGTGTTGTTCCCTGTTTTCTGTCTAATTCGTAGATTTTCGTCTTGTATGAGTTTAAACTTTTTTATAGCATCTAATCCAAGTAGTAAATCATAATTGAAATGACTATTTTTGACAACGAATAGATTCAGTGTATCCTCTACTTCTCCAATCTTTAAACGTAGACTAGCCCGGCTCTGGCAAAAATTCACACCGCTAATAGTTTTCAGAATACTTCTGTCAGACTGCAATTTTGATTTCAATAGACGAGCCAGCTTCTCATTAATCAATGAACACGTCGAACCATTATCATAAACGGCAGTCACCACTGTATTTCCGTCCACGATTACATTAATCTTGATTAGAGTACACGGTGCGAGTTTTTCCGGGCTATTCAGTTTTTTGAAGTACTTTCGTTATTCATTTCTATCCCCAAAAACTCAGTCTCGGGGACACCACTCAGTTCTGTGAAATGAACTGTATTTCTATTCTGCATTGGTCTGTTTCTGCATACAGACATTGGGTGAAAACGATTTTTAAAACCAAGTCCCTCACATATGGTGCATGGTCTCTTATCCAAATCATTGGGCCTCTCTATTCTTTTCTTCCCTATGTCAGACTTCTTCGACTCCACATGTTGCCTGTCTTCCGATCTCTTTTGTGTCATGTAAGAATCATTGAATTTTTTCAGTTCTCTCAAAAGATCATCTATGGTCACAATCTTATCTGTATCAAGCCTATCCTGTACATCTAGTGGTAAATTATACACTATTTGATATATTCTATACATTTCGGGCATATCCTTATCTGCTTCCAAAAGTAAACGTTCTTTCTTAAGTACAAAATCAATTAGTGAACCGAAAATATATTTGTAATTAAATGCTGTGCGAATTGCAGTCCAACTCTTTTTCCTGTACACCAATAAAAAAGATGTTTTCCAAATCTCCCAGTCAACCAACGGGAACTTAATCAAACACGAACTGTACCACTCCTTTACACTACCCTCTATAAACAGTTTTAAGGCTTCCACTCTAGTGGGACCATCGTGTATTTTAAATCTGATACATTCTTTCTCAAAAGAGGTAATCCAATTCACAGCTCCTTGTTTTCCATTAAACTTGCTTAACAAAAATTTTTGCTCTATTTCACTTAAAGATACTTCATAAGTAGTTGAAATACGACTCTCTAATTCCTTGATACGTTTGATTAAATACATTTCATTAGCCGTTGATGTTTTTCCTAATGCAATATTGGTGGCACTATTTTCATCTACGTTGTATTCTTCTAAATAGTGGTCCTTAATTCTGAAGTTATCATCTTCATCCAAATAGATCTGTCTTAATTCTGGCTTAAATGCTACTGCAACTTTTCTGTAACCTCCCACTTTAGTAATGGAATTTTTGCTACTTACAATCGTTTTAATTGCTAATAGTTCTTCGTGCAAGTCCAAATTCTTGAGTTGATCAGGTAAGGCGAACCATACAATCTTGTCCATTGACAGCGCAGTTAGCTCATATCTCGCATCTCCTTTCTTGACAATATGGACGTGTAGTTTCTTAGGTGAAGCCATAGTTGAGTAGACTTTATTCAATTTGTAATTCCGAAGAAGGGAGACAGTTAGACGATTGCTAAAACAATAGATTTATTATCAATCAAAGGTTTCAAAGTAGAATAAACATGAGGAAAATTATAGTAAGTATAAACATATTGAACTTACCTAAAACAATAGAATTGAATAAAAGTCCTTATCCACAGTCTTCAGAACAATGTAGGTAGGTAATATAAATCTTGACTTCTTGAATATACGTTCCACAGTAACAGTATTAGTGTTCATAAAATAATATCATCACGTCATAAAACCAAACAAACCTTCTCTATTTATAACCTAAGACTAACATGTCCTTGATGGACATGTTAGTTCACACATTCTCCGCCATGAGCGCTAGAGTGAAGGAGCAGTACAGTTAGGTACATTATCTTAAATTATGTACCTACATAATTTACATATATATAAGTTAAATAACTGCTTTACGGAAATGAGTTTTTAAAAAAGAACTTTATTTTCCACAACAGTTAAATTATAAGTCACAGGAATTTTTAAGACAAACAACTACACTTCATGAAGGGCGACTCAAGACTGCCCGTACAATCTGTTCCCTCCGCGGGGCTCGCAGAGCCCTAAGCGGGGTTTTTCCTGGGGTCTGCAATATTACGGAGCATTCAGCACAAATTACATATTTAACTCCTCCACCCCTAGAATTTGGCATCTCCTGGAAGGTTGATGTCAATACAAGTCCGGGGTTCTACCTGAGGTGAATTACTAAAATTTAATGATTTGGATTTTCTAAGATATTTTAAAGTAACATAACATACTGATCCTATCATGATAAGGTATAATACAATTGTCCAACAACTTGGTACTACTATGTGAGATGAATCGAATGACCTAAACGGTCGTATGGGGTTCAATTTTATATTTTTAAAATTAGCATCTTTCAAATTTAGTGACACATCAGGCGGATAATTATTTTCCATGTCAATTTCAATATTGTGAATAATTTTCGGTTGACCCTCCGACTGGCTGGAAGATGTTAATTGTTCATTTCTAAATATACAGTATTTTTTTCATTTCTGATGAGATATATTCCTTTTAGCGACTTGATTTCTGTTTCTTTTTCTTCCCTAATTTCTATAGGTTCTTCTGTTACAAAAGTGCCAAGATATTGATTGATTTCCGGGATAAATTCAATTTCGTTGTCGATAGTTTCTAGTTTAACATATCGACATTGTTTAGGAGCTCGGCCCTGAAGAATTTCTTTTTCGCAGGTACCATTATAAGTTGAGAGAATTTCAGTCGGGCACAAGTAGGTACTGCCCGATATGCAAGAACCTTTAAGAGGTTTAATTGTAGAATTGTCTTTGGCTTTTAACAAGTACTGAGAATCTGGCCAAATGGATATTAGACCGTTACTGGTTTCTGAAGGAATTGGCCTCAAATAAAATAAATCGAACTCTTTCGAGTTTGTCAATGGTAACGTTAAGAAGTAAACAATTTCTTCAGGTCGAACTTTACAATTAACCTTAATCAGGGATTCTAATTCTAACATATTTTCATAATTGATCTCTAAAGGTAGTTTCCCTTGGTAATAATTTTCTATTTTCTTAAGTTCGTCATACAATTGTTTGGTAGTAAGAATACTGGGATGAAGAGATCCCATTTTGCAAAAGGTCAAGGAGTTCTCTATGTCTTGGACTACATTTAAGATCAGGTTGAAAACTAGTTGTAGATGATTCACTAATTCTCTGGCCGTTCCAATTTCGATTTTTAAACTATTGGTTTTAATTAAGCTGTTTATTTCTACCACTTTATTTTGTATTTCTTTGTTGTTGAATTGGATGGTGCTAATTGTTTCATTAAATTCTTCTATTAGTTCACTGTTGATGGAGAATTGAGCGTCTAGTTGATCTTGAAAGTTTAAATTATTGTTTCTAATTTGTTCTATAAATTTGTCATATTTTTCTGCGTCAGTTGAGTCTAAATTTCCCGTTATAGCTTTTACTACGCTACCTAGCCCATCGATTAATCCCCTCTTCATTCTACTGTCTACATGTTTTATGCTATCTATTTTTTCTTGAATAATATCTACCGTATAATCTACAACCCTTGAATATTCATCTAATTCCCTAGATATTCTTTCATCTACTCTAAGTTTCTTAAATAATTCTACATTTTTAAACTTCAGTTTGTCGAATTCTCGTATAAGTCCGTTGATCTTATAGTAGTGTATCAACGTGTGGTCAGTTGTAGTTATTTTTGCCGTACCTAGCCGGATAGGTAAGACACCGGGATTACCGCTTATGTCTTTTATTTCGGCGCATCGTCCTGTCGTAAGCCCGAGGGCCCTGGAACAGTGTCAGTAGGTGGGTTAGTTTGGGAAGTAGTTTCTGTAATTTTCTTTTGTTTCCTAGGTCTCTTAATATTGGAGAGATGAACCTTGCTTCTCGTATTGTAATGACGAGGCTGAATCTCTGCCGTGTTTCTATCAATATTTACTCTAACTACTTTCTCTTTCGCATATTTATTTTTAGTCTTTGCCTGTAATTGTTTATTTTTTATGTAAACTTCGGCCGGTATTTCTGGTGGGTCTTCTCTAGATAGGTTTCTACTGGTTATCACTTTTTCTTTTTGTTTTAGATTCTTCTCATTAATGGTGGAGTATAACAATTTGGTCTTTTCTTTATGTCTCTGTACAAAGTTAGAAGTAAGTTTTTGTTCTATATCCATATCTATAGTCGCTTCGTTGTCTATATGACCATTAATAACTTCGAATGGCGTCAATTTTGTTACCGAGTGTATGCTATTGTTGTAGGCTATAAGAGCATAGTTTACTTTGTTTGTGGTCGAGTCGTTTTTGAACTCGTCTTGATTGTTCAATAATCGGATATGCTCTATCAGTGTGGAGTGGAACCTCTCGATAGGTCCATTTGAGTCGGGATGTTGGGAACTTATAAAATGAATTTTGATTTTGTGTAACATCAGTAATTCTTTTACTAAGGAGCTATTTAGATCTGCTCCATTGTCCGAAATGATTTGTTGAGGTAGTCCATGATGAGCAAAATATTTGAGGAGATTAGTAACTACCTCTATACTTTCCGAAGTTTGAACCGGATAGGCCTGAGCGTATCTTGAGAAAGTGTCAATTATCGTCAGGAATTTTGTCTTTTCTAGAGTGAATTTATCAATGTGAATTATTTCGAACGGCCTGGTCGCTGTCGGGGTAACATTATATTTTATTTTTAATGGATTTCTATCATATTTGCAAATTTGGCAGATTTCGCATTGATTAATGAATTCTTGGACCGTCTTTTTCATATTGGGCCAAAAGTAGTCTTTTAAGTTTTTGGTAAGTTTCTTCTATCCCTCTGTGGTTTTGTTTACCTACATGATAGGAGGCTATTACTTCCTGTACTTCTTCGTCGCAAAGTACGTCGACTAGCTTTCCACTACATTTTGTGAATTTTACTTCTGAGGTTTTAAAATATTTAACCATTATTTTTAAGAATTTTTCATAAATGTCGTTTTCAAAGTATATTCCATAGTTGACATTTGGTATAATGTACTCTTTGACAAAGTTTACTATTTCTTTTTCTAATTTGTTTTCTGATAATTCTAGCAATATTCTGGTTTTCTGATTAAAGAGTTTCTTTATTTTTGGTTTTGTAGGATTAAATCTTACAAGCGATACAATTACTTGATTATTAAAATAATTTACGGGGTTGTCACTAATAGGGATTTCTATGGTGGTATTACTATCTTGATTGGTATGAACAGTTTGGTGATCACTCTCGTCGTCAATGTTAGCAGTTACAGATTGTCTGTCTGTTTCTATGGCTTCAGTTGGGGGTGTTCCTTCGGGAAATAGTTCTCTTATGGTTGGGTCTGTCTGTCCGTCTTGTAGTATACTCTCAGTTCTATTCATTTTATCTATTAAATCTTCAATAATTTTATCGGCTTCTTCTATTTCCGTGACATTAAGTTGGATCCTTGATAGGGCATCTGCATTTGCGTTGCTAGTTCCTTTTTTGTAACAGATTTCGTAATTATATTCTTCTAGTTTTAATCTCCACCTAAATAATTTTGAGTTGGGTTCTTTTATTGAAAATAACCATTGAAGTGGTTTGTGATCTGAAAATATTTTAAATTTTCTGCCGTACAAATACGGTCTAAAATATTTAACAGCCCAAACGATTGCTAACAGTTCTTTTTCTATCGTGGAGAGTCTAGCACTCTCAGTGCGGATGTCTCCATATGGAGACGCGCTCGCCCCCAACCCCTGACGGGCGTCTCCATTTGGAGACGTTGAGAATGTGAGCGCTCCTCAAGTTTGAATCACTCGTAGTGGGGGTGAACAGCCTTGAGAAGGTCCCGTCCTGAGTTTACAGCTTCATTAGAGTGTGAACTTTGTGCGCGTACTTTTCGTTTGTGCCTGGACCTTTCATAACTACGCATACGAGGGGAAAAGCCTGAGAGGGGCTTTTTTGCAAAACCAGCTGATTTTGGTAAGTATTTTATAATTGATATCACATCTCTAATTATGAAACGTTTATGGTAACATCTATTCACGCAGTTCTAGCGATCATCACTACAAAAAGTGCTAAAAAGTAGTTATTTCTGGTATTTTCCCGTTGGTACCTACCCTCTTTTCTCTTATTCTAAACTTTTTTTGAATCATTCCAATCAACGAACCTACCCTCTTTTCTCTTATTCTAAACTTTTTTTGAATCATTCCAATGAACGAAAAATTATTCTTTTGTAGATACACGATCCGAACAATGTCCGAAAACCACAAACCTGGCCCATCATCAGAGGAACCTGCTACAAATCTAGGTAAATGACTGGTTCATGTTCGTAAATTTGTTGCTGTAGATTCGTAGCTCTAGGTGTTATCAGAAGTTTTTGTTTATTGTCTGACAGTTTTGTTTTATTCCTATGTCTACCTTTTTTCTAGATGGTGGAGACTTTGATTTGACTCTGGAGTCCGAAAACGACTTTGACTTTGATTCTGGAGTCCGAAAACGAAGATATGCGAGGCATTCATTAGAATTTGGTAATTTCCAAAATTAAGCCCTGTATAAAATAGTAGTCTTTTCTCCTTACTAAAATATAATGTATTTATAGTATGTATTTTTGAATATTACTGAACGTATTTTTGAATAATAATTTTTGAATACTGTACTGTACTGTAAATATATTTTTACGTCGAAAATAATTATGTGTAAGTTTCTTTTTCTTTTTATAGAGAGTGTATATGTGGTGTAATGTAAGTGATATTTACCTAAATTAGTTATTTGTACATTCAGTTATGAGGATTTTTGGTCAATTTTTTGTGTGAATAAAGTACTTATCAACTTTTTTTTGTGTTTGTACATACCTACCTTATACCTTCCCTCACATTTTTAGTGTATTTCAGAACCGTATATATATCATCGACGGAAAATAGTAACAACTTCCGAAATTTCGGAACAAGGCAGTAGGGAAAAAAATGGGTTGTTGCGGGTTTGCATACCTTTGTCTATAACCCCTGACGGGCGTCTCCATATGGAGACTTTACCAAAAAACGGTAAAAATGAGTTTTTTTTCATGAGTAAATGCTTTTACATACCATTTTCAGTCAAAATTGGGTCAATAATGCAAGAAGCTCAATTTCGAAAATTTCCGTCAGAGGCGTTTGTCTATGATTTGGCTCCCGCACTGAGAGTGCTAGTTTCCGTTTTGTTCAGAGTCCTACTAGCATAAGCTACAGCTAGATCGCCTCCTTTGTGGGTTTGTGAGAGCACTGCTCCTATTGCTACGTTACTAGCGTCCGTGGTCAAATGAAATGGTTTTTCGAAATCGGGGTATTGTAATATTGGTTCGTTTACTAACAATTGTTTTGAAATTTCAAAAGCGTTGGCGTAGTCTGGGTCTGTTGTGTTAATTGTCGCTCCCTTTTTCAATCTCTTCGTTAGTGGTTTTGTTATGTCTGCAAAATCTTTTATGAACCTCCTGTAGTATCCCAACAACCCTAGAAAACCTTTAATTTCTTTAGTGTTTTTGGGTATGGGATAGTTAATTATGGCTCTTATTTTCTCAGGATTAGGTTTGACTCCCTCTGGGGTTATTATGTGCCCGAGGAACCCTACTTCCTTTCTTAGAAATTCTGTTTTGTCCAGTTGAATTTTCATGTTGGCTTGTCTTAGTCGTTCGAAAATTTCTCTAAGTCTTCCTAAGTGTTCTTGTAGGCTGGTGCTAAAACATATGATGTCGTCCATGTACACTAGACAAGTTTCGTTCTGGATTCCCCTCAGTATGGAATCCATGACTCTTTGGAAAGTTGGTGGGCTTCCTGAGAGTCCAAAAGGCATTCTTCGAAACTGCCAATGGCCCTGTTCTGTCGAAAACGCGGTCTTTTCCACACTTTCCGGGCTCATTTCTACTTGGTGGAACCCTGACGCTAAATCTATAGTTGTGAAGTAGTGGCATTTCCCTAACTTGTCTAGTAGGTCCGTAATGTTAGGGAGAGGATATTTGTCTGGTATCGTTTTCTCGTTTAATTTCCTGTAGTCGATGCAGATTCGGTATTTCTGTTTCCCCGATGCATCTGGTTTTTTCGGTATTACTACAATGGGGGAATTCCACGGAGAGTTCGATGGTTCAATGATTTTTTGTTTTAGCATGTCATTAATTTGTCTCTGTACCTCTTGTTTGTATATCTGCGGGTATCTGTAAGGTTTCGTGTAAATCGGAGTCTCGTCTGTTGTTCTGATTTGATGCTTTACTTGGTTTGTGAAAGTTAACGTGGTTTCTTCCGAATGAAAAATATCCGAATAGGATCTGACCAATTTTAGAATTTCCTTCTTTTCTTCTCGGTTTAAATGGTCTAACCTTAATTTTGATGGGTTGAAGTCAAATTTTCCGTAGGTGTGCATGTTTAGGTTACTGTCGGGAATTTTAGGAACGGCCTCTACTTTGATCGGTTTCAATTGTTTGAATATTATTTTTTCTTCGGTGGGGTTTAATACTACGCCTAGTGCTTCATGATTTTTGACTGTCACTATGCATTGTGGTATTTCTAGTTTTTTCAATTTTGTGTATTGTATCACTCCTTCTCCATCTTTTATGTTATTTATTTTAAATTTTACTTGTTGTAAGGATCGAGCTTCAATTTCGTAAGTTTCAAATTTAGTTAGTTGGTGGAAAAGGACAGGCAGTTGCTTCTGGGGAGTACATAACATGTTTTTCGTCAAGTCAATTTTTGCTCCAATTTGTTTTAATCCATCTAGCCCTAACAGTAAGTCAAATTTATCGTGAAACTGGAATACATAAAATTTTAAATTTAGATTTCTTTTTCCAAATAACTCTCCACATGGTACCTTGGTGCTTTGTTTACCATGGGTCGTTCCATGGGCCGTAGTTACTAGGAAAGGGTCCTCTATTATTTTCTTCTGGAAATGTTTATTTGCAATTCTTGGATTTATGAAAGATTTGGTACTAGCCGTGTTGATAAGTATTTTTAGATCTAAATTGGGCATGATTACAAAAGGCAGTTCATTTTTTATACTCAAATTCATGAGGAGGAATTTTGGTATTCCTCCTGGCCAACTTCTAAAAAAGGTTCTTCTTCTAATATCTGTTCTTCTTCTGACGAACGACTTTCACTTTCGTACTCTACATGTCCCTCTATATTCCGCTGATGGAATTGAGGTGTATGAGTTTTGATGGTTTGTACTCCACTCATCGGAGTAGGATATTGGGATCTGTTTTGCTGAGGAATTTGCGGGTATCTGGGAGATTGTTGTTGGTATTGTGGTGGAGATGAAAAAGGACGTTGAGTCGAGGGTTCTTGATTATCTTTCCCGTAACGCTGATTCTGGAAATATGAGGAAGTCGAGGGTCGCGAGGGTCCCGCTTGCGCGTGCCGAGGCGACTGATAAGACGGACCTTGAAGAGGTCGCGAACTCGTGAAGGATTTATTATTGTCCGTTTTTAAATACGGCTTGGCAATTCCAAATTGAAAGTCATTCGTCAGTAAATTATGAGCCGCATCCAAATCTGGAGGTCTCCTGGCCTGCAATAGCCCACCTAACGGTTCTTTCAATCCTCTGAGGAACACCCTTAAAGCTAATCCTTTGAAAAATTGACCTTGTTGGTCAACGTTAGGAACTGCGTTGTTCTTTAAGTACATAATGGATAAATTGAGAAATTTCCTAACCTTTTCTAAAAATACGAACGGGGTTTCTCCTCCCTGTTTTAACTCGGACATTTCTATCGTTAAAGTGTATAGATCTCGTTTGTCGGAGTATCCGGATGTCAATGCATCTCTTACACTCTCCCAATTTGAGCAGTTTGCACTGATGATTAACTCAGCCGCTCTACCTTTAATTTTCGCTAAGATGGACCTCATCAGATATTTGTTTTGAAAATTTGTAGGGGCTGCCCTATCATAAAATTGGAGCACTAGCTCCTCGCATACTTCTAAAAAGTTAGTAAGAAGTTCCGGTTCTCCATGGAACTCCGGAATCATATCCAGATAAGCTTTCTTTAACTCCGGTACTACCATTATTGCTCCTGTTTCCGTTACAACAATATTAGGAAATTCAATATTATTGTTAAATATTAAAGGCGGACTCACAAAGCTGTGAAGATCGTCAGCATCGAGGGGTTTTCGGGTAGGTTTCCGAAACGCCGGTAGCTCGGATGCGTACTTCTGGTGAGCTTGGTCAACCTCTTCTTCCTGGTCCGTGGTGGAGAAGGATCCTCTTCGGTTTGGTGGCTATCGCAGCTGCGATCGCGGTGTCCAAAAGGAAGGGTAGAGAGCGCCGAGGTGGTTCTATTGAGAACGGTGTCCTCTTTGGTCCCGAAGTGTCACTTGTTCGAAGTAGGTGGATCTCGCCAAATTTCTCGGCCGAGTTCGGTCTCCTTCTTCGAATAGTCCAAAGTGATATCGGTGGTCTGCGATAGACGGTGTCCGAATATCAGATTGGGTTTTCAGTCTCGAAGATCTCCTGCGATTTTGTAGGTCTCCGCGGCGAAGAGTTGAAACTCACAGCTGAGATTTATAATTTCTTAATTTCAGCCTCCTGCGGTCCTACCGACTGCGCCAGTTAAATAACTGCTTTACGGAAATGAGTTTTTAAAAAAGAACTTTATTTTCCACAACAGTTAAATTATAAGTCACAGGAATTTTTAAGACAAACAACTACACTTCATGAAGGGCGACTCAAGACTGCCCGTACAATCTGTTCCCTCCGCGGGGCTCGCAGAGCCCTAAGCGGGGTTTTTCCTGGGGTCTGCAATATTACGGAGCATTCAGCACAAATTACATATTTAACTTATATATATTTCAATATAAACCCTTAAATTTTCGTAGTGAGCGAACGGTTTGTCCTACAGAGCTCCGCGTGGTCTCAAAAAATTCTAAAACTTTAAAGAATCTTAAATTGAAGGAAAAACAATACCTTGATATCAAAATTTTTTGAGTTAGGGCGTTTTCAAAATTTCAAAATTGATTTTGGAACCCTTAGAATTGACCTACATCAACCAAAAGCTTCGGGGCACAACTAGACCCCAAATGGAGCATACATACCAAATTTCATCAAAATCGGTCAATGCTGAGTGGCAAAAGTGCCGCGTACGGCGGACGGACGGCCAGATTGTTATTCGATTTTTGGATTCTACGTACCTTGAAACGTAAACCATCAAATTTTGAGCGGGTGTTAACATTTTCTTTTCTTGGTCGATTCCAAAGGTTCATTATTGAAAATAATAAACCAAAAACCACGTTTTTTGAACTATGTATTTTCACAAATTTTCGATACTTTTAACAAAGCAAAATGAAATCTGATTGAAACGAGACCACTATGGATACTTGTAGAACACATTTCAAAAAGAATCAGGCAGATTGGTGCCTGAATAAAAAAATGCTAGTGGTACAAACATGAAAAAAAAAAAAAAAAGTCGTCGTCCCATGACACACCGAACTGTATACCTACTTCCTTCGGCGCGGCTCCGCCGCGATTGAAGTCGGTCAAAAATCACTACCGATAAAAGCTAAACTTGAATTAGATTAAGTTAGGATATTATTGTATCAAATAATTATCAGTGCATTTGATTCTAGATGGGTCAACTAATATAACAGAGGATGATTCCGAGAGGCGACCGTCCGAGGAGTGTCCTCCTAACTACACGGTGGCCACTGGCCTACCGTCCTACGAAGAGGCGGTCTTATTTCACAACTCATTTCACAACCCCTACCAAGGAGCAGGTTCCCAGGTAACTTCACGCTTGGAATTGGAATTCATCTTATAGATATTATCATCTCACAAAAGATTCAAACGAGGCACTGAGATACGAAAATGCTTGCGATTGCGCAGATTGGACCGAAAATAAGGTCTGTCAGGTGAGTGGGGCTCATGGCTTCCTCGTATTCTTAACACGAGCGTATCTGCAGATGATCTGATGAACAAGAAAATATTCAAAACGTAAATTTCCTAATACCTGTCAATGCTCTAAAAATTTGATGATCAAATAACGTTGAAATTTATAGGGAATCCAGGATTTCATGCTGGAGCATGGACTGAAGCTGGTATAGGGGACAATGAAATGCAAGGGGCACCATCTACAACCCAACCCGCACAATATCTGAATATTTCATCGAAATAGGACTGTCACATCGTATAGCTTTGCCTGTTATAAGGATTTGCGAACACACAGACTCACTAACTGACACACATAGGGTACGTGGCTAACAATTTTCAGGAAAGTTTAAAACGTGAATATTGGGAGTCGACATTTTTATTTAGGATTTTTTCACAAATTATTACACAGAGATTATTATTTTTCTGTAGAGGTCACCCATTAGCATCGTTACCTCAAAGTTGTGGGCGTCTTCAATACGATATTTGACTATTGGCTGTTGAAGCAGAAATGAGTGACATGAAATTCTATTCGAATAGACGTAAAAATATCGCATTTGATCAGCTGAAACTTGGCTCACTTCAGTCAGCGAACGATCTTGTGCGATTCACACTCGTGTTTCTGACTCCTCATTTCTCCAACACAGAGACAACTTAATCAACTATCTTCTAAGGACCAAGAGTAAGGGATTTGGCCCGTAGAGGCTAGGAAACCAGCCTGGCCCACTCGTTTCGACAAATTTCACAATAAACTAGCATTTAACTATTTTTGATAGTCTGGGTGGTATCATTCGTTTCTAGAAATTGAACAATTGCTTTAATTGACGAAAGAACGTCAAGAACATTCACATAATTAGCTAATCAATTATTCTCATCAGGCTAATTGTCCCACAGAGCTCTGGGTGGTGTCAAAAAATTCTTAAAATCATATCTACAAGTATTTCATATAAATGAAACTACAATACCTGTATATTAAATGTTTCGAGCTGGGACATTATGAAAATAACTCCCTCACTTTTTGCCACATAGAAGTGACTTACAATAACAAACTAGACCCTAGACAAAAATGATGTCTGTAAACACCAAAAAGGGAAAAATAATAATCTCAGCGAATACATAGGTACTTGATGTAGTAGGTTGTTGGACATAGATATCTAGTCAACAGATGGTATGTTGGAATATCAACAATTATTTTAAGTGGGATTCACTCTTATTGTCACACTCATATCATCCATCATACGATAGCAGTGACATACTGCCCAATAGTTTTGGAACACTTATATCTACTCGTATTCATGTTGCACGATCGACGCATGTTGTGATACTCATCAGATCATGTGAGTAGTACTTAAAAACCACGGCGTATCCAGATAGGTAGGTAGGTACGCACTGAAGTCGCCGCCGTGCCCATCTGTAGACACAAACATCTACTAGATCGTCTACTTACCAACATATTATTCTTTTTCGCAAATATGCATACCTCTCATACTACGAACATGCTCCCACACTGAGTATGAATGTAAATATCTGTTCGCTTGAGGTTGGGGGAGGTTTTGAACGTTAATTAGGTAACAACGCTTTCGAAGGTATGTAGCTACATTATAATATGTCCACCAATATAGTAATGAAGTCTCATATAATAATAAAGTCCCAAAATACTCGTCACAACCATTCCTAGGGAGGTTCATACTTACTATCGTACTCATATGGCAGCAGAGACGTACTAGGGACCTGATAGTTTGGGGAGCACATTTTAGGTCAATGGTAACCAGATCATCGAATAATTAATCGGTAGTTAGTTTGTGATTACAGATGGGCACGGCGGCGACTTCAATGCGTACCTACCTACCTATCTGGATACGCTGTGGTTTTTAAGTACTACTCACATGATCTGGTGAGTATCACAACATGCGTCGATCGTGCAACATGAATACGAGTAGATATAAGTGTTCCAAAACTATTGGGCAGTATGTCACTGCTATCGTATGATGAATGATATGAGTGTGACAATAAGTGTGAATCCCACTTAAAATAATTGTTGATATTCCAACATACCATCTGTTGACTAGATATCTATGTCCAACAACCTACTACATCAAGTACCTATGTATTCGCTGAGATTATTATTTTTCCCTTTTTGGTGTTTACAGACATCATTTTTGAGGTCGGTCCATTTTTTTGTTAAAAAGGTTTTTATTTTTTGTACTATATACCTACCTTATATTTGGTACTGCACTATTCAGTTCCGACAATCTCCTATACCATTACATAGCCAACCATATTATGGATGACGAGGAAGCTATGTGCTACACCCTCTTGGTGGAATAGGTACCCTCTCATCACCTAATTGTACTATATACCTACCTTATATTTGGAACTGCACTATACAGTTCCGACAATCTCCTATGCCATTACATAGCCAACTATGTTATGGATGACGAGGAAGCTATGTGCTACACCCACTTGGTGGAATAGGTACCCTCTCATCACCTAATTGTACTATATACCTACCTTATATTTGGAACTGCACTATACAGTTCCGACAATCTCCTATGCCATTACATAGCCAACCATATTATGGATGACTAGGAAGCTATGTGCTACACCCACTTGGTGGAATACCCTCTCATCACCTAATTGTACTATATACCTACCTTATATTTGGTACTGCGTACTGCACTATTCAGTTCCGACAATCTCCTATACCATTACATAGCCAACTATATTATGGATGACTAGGAAGCTATGTGCTACACCCACTTGGTGGAATACCCTCTCATCACCTAATTGTACTATATACCTACCTTATATTTGGTACTGCACTATTCAGTTCCGACAATCTCCTATACCATTAGATATCCAACTATATTATGAATGACGAGGGAGCTATGTGCTACACCCACTTGGTAGAATACCTAACTAACAGTACTATAATTATCGCTCATACTTGGTAGGAAAACTCACATACATGAGCATTCGTAGACACGTTTGATATGGCTCATGCAGGTTCTGACCTATAAGCCACTATAATTTCCCCGTTTCTCATCCCCCGCAGCACCTTTTAGTTATAGGAACCCCCCTCATATAGCATATCATTTTAAAGCTTACAATCAGACTTTCAATTTGACTATACACAAATGGTCCTCCATCGACTCAGTCGGAAGTCACAGGGCAAGAAGAGTGAATGCGGACCAATATTCCCGAAAACGGGAACCACGTTTTTCAACTTCTTTCACAAAGTTTCGATACTTTTAACTGAGCAAAATGAAATCTGTTTGAAATGGGACCACCACGGATACTGGTAGAACACATTTCAAAAAGAATCAGACAGATCGGTACCAGAATAAAGAAATGCAAGCGACTCGGACATACAAAAAAAAAAAAATTGTCGTCCCACGACAACCCGAATTGAGTACCTCCTCTTTCGCGCGCCTCCGGCGCGTTGAAGTCGGTCAAAAAATATGCCCCACATACCAGATGTCATCAAAATTGGTACATGGGAACTGGGCAATGTGTCTTTGCGTACAGCGTACAGCGGCCAGACGAAATAATTGTTATTAGATTTTTGGATTCTACGTACCTGCCTTGAAACGTAAACCATCAAATTTTAAGGGTGGGCACAAATTTTTTCTTCTTCGATTCCAAAAGTTCAATATTGAAAATAATAAACCAAATGTGAAAACAATGCTTTCGCATAGACTAGTGGGCTAGTGCGAGCTAGCCACTAAAATTAATGAATTCCCTATGAATTTCATCACTTTGAGAACAATAGTGAACTGCGTAAGCGTGAACCTCATTTCCCTCAATCATCAATTTCTCACGAACTATCGGATCTCCGGATCTATCGGATTTCGCTCTAATATGGAGGGTAGTTTGGGGCTGGTGATCAAGAATTGCATAATATTGATATCATGCGATACGATCAACGGGAGCCACGGTACCTGAGAAAGAAACTAAAAATCTTTAGCCTGATCTGGAACAACTTCTCGATCGAGTTGTTGTTAATCAACCCCGTTACCCTTAAGACAGACTTTTTTTCTCATATACGAAGAATAAACTGGTGGACCATCGGTAGGTATCGTTATTCCTTTTTTCTGCACAACACACCGAGCAATATTTTGTCTACTATTGTAATAAAATATTGTTCTGTGGTTGGTCTCTTGGTCTATGAAGCTCCAATGAACATGTTTTTCTACCGAGTCTCCCAAAGTAGCAGAAGCATTGTTTTCACTTTTCAAGGATATGAACAAAATCCTCCAAAATCAAAATTTCTACTCGTGTTTTACGTCTTAGACGTTTCCGAACAATTTCGTTTTCGTGTCTGTCTGTCGGTCGGTCTGTGTCCGCAAATCCTTGTAGCGGACAAAACTATACGAACTTACTGTCCGATTTCGATGAAAGTTCAAGGGACTGTGCGGGTTGGCGTGGTTTCCTATGAAAATCAAAAGCCCGCGGTTTGATAGTGGCCTCCGCGCATACGCAAACGTAAAACCGCCGTAACAGCAATATTTTCAACATTTTCCACCCGAATTTGATGATATTTCCAGGGATTGTATGAATGTGTCTCTAGATTTTCCCCCATGAAACCCATAACGGTCAGTTAATGATAGCCACTGCGCATGCTCAAACGTGAAATCCCTGTAACAACCATAACTTCTATACTTTCTATCCGAATCCGATGAAATTTTCAGGGATTGTGCGTTTGGAGCACTAGGAAGTCTGTTATCAATTTCATCGTGATCGGATCATTGATAGCTACTGCTAATCCGTTATCGTGAAATCCTTGATTGGGATAACTTCTACAGTTTCTATTCGATTCCTATCGTATTTTCTACGACTGTGCTATTGAGGCTCTAGATGGTTCCCTATAAATGTCTCCGTCATGTGATCATCAGATTTATTTTTTTATCTCACTGGTACATAATTTGGTGTTGCAGATCTCCAACAAAGTCACAACCTTAGCACAGATCAATCGGAAAAAGGGTGTTTACCCTAATCCTCCACTCACCCCTCCTACAGTGAGCCCTGCCCCTTCGTGTTCCGTCCCCCGCCCAGGCGTGGAGGAACAACATATACAGATCGAACTTTGGGAGTATTTTTCGTCCCTCTAATACAATGTTATTCCTTACCCCAATAGATTGATACGTTAGGCTTAAGTCTTCTCGGTTGATTTTGTTGTTACCATTCATCACCTGGATACTGTACTTGCTATACCTTTTCAATGGCTTATTTCCCATTGGTGATTATGTTCTGCTTTTATTTTTTATACCTAACGCTTTTTAAGTAATTCATCTACGTGAATGATATATGTAGTCGTGAACTAGTGTAATAACAATTGTTTCATCAATTCTATGGATCTGTTGTAACATTTTCTCTATATTAGTCAAGAAGTGATGTTGTCTTTTAAAGCTTTATTCCTACTTACTCGACAAGTCAACTATGTTTCTATTGGACTTAATAAATTCCATTCGAAACTATAATTGCGAATTATTGCAGGAAGGCAAGAGTCTTGCTGATTTGAAAAGAAATAATACGTATGCAAATGAAAACCTTGGTGAATATTGTTTTTACATTGCTCACTAAGCATCTAGTCTAAAATTGTATAAGCTAATTGTGGGAGGTTGTTCACGTAAGAAATAGATACCATAGTAGTAGGTATGCATTATTATAAGCACAAGTTTTCTCGTTGAATGTCTATTATGTCATTAAAAGTCGATAGTCTGAAGTAGAATGGCTAACATTAAGAATAATAAACAATCATGGAATCTTGTGGTCTAGATTATTAGTGAACACATTTATTCATCCGTACTTAACCCGTAGCGCGACACGTGATTTTCCACCCATTCAGGCAACACCAGGAGTATGGGACACTCACACCTTCTTTTCCCCAGTTTTAACCATGTTATTGATAGGAAATTCATATACCTTCAAGACTACACTCCGACGAAAGAAACATATGGGTATTGGGGTGAACATGGTTGGTGGTGGGCGGGAGGGGGGTGAATAAAAAGCTGAGAAAACAATTCTTGCTCACTGTGTATACCTACCTCATTTATTATTGGGTAGGTACTTACTGATGGGTGTGGTTGTGTGTGAAGGATAGCTTGAGGGGGGGAGGGGTTGAAGGATATTGGCCAAAAATCGATGTAGGTCTACAAAAAAATCGGAGAAAAATACATTTGTTGCACAAATTTATTCTAATAAACTTTTGTAAACTTGAACAATAGTTTTTTTAATCAAATTTTCAGTCTTCAGAAAAAAAATTTTCTGTAATGCTCTGATAAGATAATCACCTACCTACATGTGGATATTGAAAAGAAAAAAAAATTCGCTACCTACCGAAATATGCATTATGACTGAAATATGAATTCACTGCCTAGTAAACACTCATTAGGTATTTACTGTGCAAATATCGAAATGAAAATTCGCTAAAACTAAGGATGACACATGGGTATCGCAAGGCACTCACAAGGCACCTAGGCGACACCAGGAGTATAACATACTCACAAGGTTGTGAAAAATCGTGACTAACCTTGAGATGGAGTGGCCTTGGCGATGCAGGACCAATGGGATCAGGTAGCAGACTAAATTGCCCGAATTTACATGGGCGCCAATCCCCCCTGTGGGCGCGCAGGGTGGCCAACCCAACAACTCGAAATTTCCATGTGAGTGTCCCACACTCATGTGTCGCGTTATGGGTTAAGTATATCTACAGAATGTTTTGAATTTCATGCATAATAATAGCCATAACCATGAAATCCACTATTCACGACGCAAAATCTCTACAAACATACCTCATTATAAAGAAGGTCATATAAACACAAATCAAACTGAAAGATCATTCTCCTTTTTTAAAGTCGATCAAAACAGGTACAATACGATGTCACAATAGCCAAAAGTTAAGTCGATTCACAAATACCATTGTCTCCAATGAACTAATTTGGATAACTACGATTATCTACACAGTCAATGATTCCACTCCAAACAATGTTTATTCCATAACATATTTCCTATAATCAGTTTTCTAGGTTGTTGTTTGAAGGACTCACCACCACAAATGCTTTGAAAAAGCTTACTCATATCACATATTTCCCACCGAAAAATATTTTCAAAATAGACGTGACACACTTCCTAGTTGTGGGTTAGATGTCTGAAATAAGAGTTTAATTAACTATGGTAACTTGATGCAAAAATAGAATATAGTCAGATATTTTAAGATCACAAGATTAACTGAGTCTCTCGTGAATCACAAAAAATCAGGTAGATCGTGTTAAAGCAAGGACCCATTGTACCAGCAGTAAAATCATTTCGGAGGTCTAATATTATGATTCTCACAACTATGGAAAGCATGAGTTACAAGTAAAAAACTTCAACCAATTGAACGAAGCAGATTGCTTCCAAAGCACCCATAGTATGACTATTTAAAATGATTCTAAAACAAATCAAAAATTAATAAATAAAACTATAGTCCCCGATCGCCCCTCAAGTTTCAAGTCAATACAGATAAATTATTGTTTAAAGTCATACGTTTTCTGCATGCATATATTTGAGGAAAATACAATTCATAGGGGGCCATTTAGGTCGCACTCAAACATTCCCTGATAATGTCTCCGAAATCGGATGAAAGCTGTAGTTATGTTCAACCATTTAATGGTTGCGCGCGCGCATTTCCTACCAGTAATCCGATCA
The DNA here is from genome assembly GCA_009739505.2 of Apolygus lucorum. Classification (NCBI taxonomy): domain Eukaryota; kingdom Metazoa; phylum Arthropoda; class Insecta; order Hemiptera; family Miridae; genus Apolygus; species Apolygus lucorum. The sequence continues at coordinate 111,446,295 of CM019167.2, read as the reverse complement.
CGAGTGTTGTACATGGGTCATTTTCCTAGAAAGAGACAATCGGTATCCCAAGATTTCAGAAAACTTAAAGTTCGACACAAGTTCTGCCAAAAATCAGGGATTAACCTCACACCATACTGATTGAATTTCGACGAAAGAACACACTGTGGGACGCTTAATTAATTAATTAAAAATTAAAGAAGAAAACCTATCGAAAGAAACCTATTGGCGTGGTTTTCGCGTAAAGGAGAATACTCGGAACCCCATCTCCATGAAGAGGGAGAACTGGGAGTTATTCCAAAAATTGAACCAGGGCGGGACGCAGGTGTAGAAAAGGGTTAAACCAACGTGGAACACGGTTTTTCTGATAGCAACCTAGAAACCTCCGAAAGTAACCAAGTAATCTCAATTTATCGGGTTTTCGAGCCAAAACTTGGTACTAGGGGATTTTTATAGTTGCTGAATACAGTTTTGAGGTCGAAAAATGTAAAGTTTTTAAATTGCAACGGAAAATTCAAATTAAATTGTTAACAACTTGAAAAAAGTCTTTCATCTCTCCAAAAGCCACCATCACCGGCAGATGAAAGACACAAAAAAAGACGCAAAATTCCTGGATGGCACTTAGGTTTTTCAGCTTTTCCCTCGTTCTGGTGCTGTTCTGCTGAAGTGTAACCATATCGCTGGAACCAGCTCGGTAGAAACAAGAACTAGAGACCAAAAAGAAAAAATAATTTCGATTTCTTACCGTTTCACAGAGGGCAGATGAAAGACAGACTGTGACTGTGACACCACGTTTTTGCAACTGAAACCACTTGTGCACGCCTCCACATAGAAGAAATACGATTCCCGCCGCTTTCTTTGATAACCTAACGACTAACCTCACCTCTTACAGTGGTAGTAAAGCCGCGGGAAACGATAAAAAGCCGTCAAAATACGAAAACACAAAAAAGGCAGATTAAAGACAGAAACCTCCGGACAAGCATAATTAAATATTATTTTATCCTCCTGCTCGCTTTATTTGCTTCTGAAAAAATCTGCAAACCCATTTTTTTCATGTCTAGATATATGCAATAAAGAATCACTACAAATGCAGGCCGCTGCTTTCATTGGTGATTCACAGTGTTCAAGCAAAGTTGACTACCTAGGGGTCCGGACATGGCAGATTACTGGACATTTAGCTGTTTAAACTTTAATTTCTATATTTTAGCGTGAATAAGTGCATATTTTATTGATTGCCCGAAGTAGAACAAAGTTGATAGTTTATGGAGAATTTTTTTTCAACGCCTAAATCATAAATGGGCATTCGGACTCTTCTCTGGACAACGATTGACCCTTTCTGGGAAAATGACCCACATACAAAATCGTCCAATGTCTCTATTGTAGATGTGATATATTTTATGTACCCATGTACTCATTTTATGTACCGTAAAACCGTCAAACTTTACCCCACCAGAGGTAACTTTACCCCAAAAAGTGAGAATCTTCAATTGTGACGTAAGCGTAGTTAAGTGAGGAGAATGACGACGAAGGTTTTTAAAAAGGCAAAAAGCTTTATTAAACGCACACAAACGTACTGTGATACAGATATGAACCAAAATGAACGATGAATGATTGCCCTCTGGGGCTATATATACATGTGGAGGGTGATCTGGGCTTATCTTACATAACATGAGTCCAAGGGTTTGCTGGGTGGACAATCAGTGAGTCATAGTTGTGCTATTTTATATAACTTCTCCACCCCTAAGAATTTGGCACGGCTCCTGACGTGTTGACTTCATGGTACTAAGTCTGGAGAGTCGGGAGCGCTGGGTGAATACCTATTGGTATAATTTGGCCTTAACGTAAGTGTTTCTATGGTATTGGGCGGTGGTGATTGCTTGAATTTGTAACAATAACACATGATCACGCCTACACTTATTGTCACTAAGGTACCTATGAGTAAATGCAAATAGTTAATATTCAATTATTCAATATTCAATTACTGGTTGTTCCTGAAATTGCGGGTCTCCTAGTTGGTCTAATGTAAAATTATTATTATAGTTAAATAACATTTTAAGCGGATATACGTAGTCAAAGTCCTTTTCTATGTATCCAAATCCTGTTATGTTACCTATGATAAACTCTTCTTTAGTTAGATAGATTGCACTGGACTTGGGCTGGGAATAGGTCATAATTTTCCCGATCGTATTTACAACAATCATACTCTGAAGATAAGTACTATAAATATCAATATGCGATAAATATTTCACAAATGGTTTGACTAAGATTCCACTCCTATTACAACTATCAAATTCTAGCTTGCTCATTATCTGTTTGTAGCACTCATCTGTTACTTTAAAAATATCTTTCCTATTACAGTCGAAGTGTCCTAGTAACATAATACACTTATCGGATGACCAAAGGTCTTCTCTGTCATGGATAAGGAAAGGGTATTCGGGGATAATTGTCTGGGTCAGATTATCTGTACGGAAGGGCATCGACATAAGAAAATGAGTTTGTTTAGGAGGAACGGATAAGGGTAGCTCGACGAAATAGTGGATCTTATCTTGTGTAATCGAACAGTGGACGTTCCCTAATTCCCATAGGATGACTGTTTGTTTAGAAAGTAGGGATATTTCGGAATTGCGGGTAATGGACTCGAGTTCTTTTCTGGAGATAATAGATGAATGAATTGTGTTTGTTTTGCAGAATTCTAAACTTTGACTTATTTCGTTGGATTGCGAGAAAGAGCATCTGCAACTACATTGCATTTGCCTTCAAGATATTTTATGTCAAATTCGTAATCTGAAAGGAGGCATTTCCATCTTAATAGTTTTGAATTTGGTTCTTTCATATTATGCAGACACTGGAGTGGTTTATGATCTGTTTGGATGGTGAATTTCTTACCATATAAATAAGGTCGGAAATGTTTACAACTCCATACGATTGAGAGTAACTCCTTTTCTATAATGGCTAGTTTTTCTTCAGTTTTGCTAAGAGTGCGAGAAGCATATGCTATTAGGAGGTCCTGACCATCAAAATTTTGACTTAAAACCGCTCCATTTGCGAAATTTGATGCGTCAGTAGTGAGTGTGAATGATTTTTCGAGGTCTGGTAGTTGCAGTATTGGTTTACTAACCAACATGGATTTAAGGGTTTCGAATGCTTTCACATACTCGGGATCTTTGGGGTTAATTTGGTAGTTTTTCCTGAGAGCTTGTGATAGGGGTCGTGCAATCTTTGCATAGTTGAAGATCATTTTTCTGTAGAATCCAGTTAGTCCTAGGAATTGTTTTATTTGTTTGGCAGTAGTAGGTATAGGGAATTTAACTACCGCTTCTATTTTTTGTGGATTTGGTTCAACACCTCTTTCTGAAATTATGTGACCTAAGTATAATAATTCCTTTTTCATGAATTCTGTTTTGTCTAATTGGATCTTGAGATTATGTTCCTTTAATTTATTAAAAACTATTTTCAGGTGTTTGAAGTGTTCTTCTAAATTGTCAGAAAATACAATAATATCGTTCATATAAACTAGGACGTTGAGTAAATTAGCAAATATTGCGTTATAGCTCTTTGGAAGGTTGGGGGACCATTTCGGAGTCCGAATGGCATCCTCAGGAATTCAAAATGGCCGTAGTCAGTAGAAAAGCTTGTTTTAGGAATGGAACTTGGTTCCATTTCGATTTGGTGAAATCCACTCTGGAGATCTGTTGCAGAGAAATACGTGGCTCTGCCTATTTTTGCGAATAAATCTTCAATGTTAGGGAGGTGGTGTTTGTCTTCTATTGTCTTTGAATTTAATTTTCTACAGTCTATCACGAGACGTACTTTTTTCTTTCCACTAGCATCAGGTTTCTTTGGAACAATCCAAATAGGGGAGTTATACGGAGAGTTGGAATTCCTAATTATTTTGTTTTTTAGTAGTTTATCAATTGCGTCTTTGATACTATCTCTGAAAGCTGAAGGGTACCTATAATTTCTGGTATAAACTGGGTTTTCATCTAAAGTTTTGATCTTGTGTTGAATCAGATTTGTACATGTGAGAGGTTCATCTTCTCCTAGCACTATCTCTGGGAATCGTTGCATCAATTCAATGATAAGTCTTTTCTCTTCAAGGTTCAAGTGTTCCGTTCTTATGAGGTCAGAGATTCTCTCTTTAATCTTAGATAGTTTTTTGTCTTGAATTTGGTCATTAAGAGGTTCGATTGAGAAAATTTCGAAAGGTTGGATTTCCTGAGTGGTTTTGAAAAATTCTACTGGGACTTTGACTTTGCCTTGGTGTACTTCGACAATACCCTCTTTTACTTGAAAAAATTCATTTTTTTGCTCTGAGAGTAGGTAAGTTGATTTTGTCTGGAAAGTTTTGGTTAGATATTTTTACTTCTACCACATGCACTCGTTCCTTGTAACCTGTATCAACGGTAGTACCTTTAGTTCGTCCTTCATCTATATGTCCTATGAGTGGAAGTTGACTGTCTTGAACGTGTAATATTTGAGTCAGTAAGTCGATTTTTGCACCTATTTCCGTCATCGTGTCAGTTCCTAAAAGTATATCGTATCGTTCGGAACAGTCATGTACATAAAATTTACAGATTTTGTCTATTCCGAAAAAGTAATACATAGTAATGTCCTTGGGTTTGTCCTGCAGGGGTCTTAATAATGAAATTTTCTTTATGCATTTCAATATTCTTGGGGAGGCTTTGAGGTTTAATGTAGTTCGTTCTAGATCCAGTGTCAGTGAGCCATTTCCTATCCATATGGTCTTTGATATGTAGAAGGGATTTGGAAGCTACATTTAGTTCAACTACGATTGGTTCGGAGGAGGTTTGTGTTGGAGGCTGGTATTGACTAAAAAAGGTTCGAACTTTTCAGTTAGGGCATCAATACGAGAAGCCAGAACATCATGTTGAGAATTAGTCTCTTGTAAATGATAGTGGTTCTGATCATAGGGGTTCTGAGTTCCGTAATCAAAATCCTGCTCTGTGTAGTCGTCATAATCAAAACTGGGATTTTCTTCTCCTAGGCTATCTTCTAGGTAGTTTATTTCGTGAGGCGATGTAAATTTAGTCCGGTCTAGATTTGAGCGAGCAGTCCTCATAGATACTGTATTTTGTGATGAGAATCTGTTGTGGGGATTAGTAGGGTTGTTGCGGTTGTTTTGGGTATGATAATTATTCTGGTTGAATGGTTGGTGCATAATTCTTGAGTGATGGGGAGGAAAATGAGAAGCTGGGTTACGAGAATGATTTGAGGATGAGGCAAAGGAATCTGTGCGTTGGTGTGGACGTTTTGGAGGATTATGGAATTTAGGATGTTCAACTCTCTGTTTGTACAAGTGGTTCATAATAAAACTGCAATTATTATGGAGGATCGATCTTAATGTATCTAGGTTAGTAGGATTAAAAGTCATTACATGGTTAGCTAGCATAAGGGGAACATTATTGTAGAAATGGGTTATGGCTTCCCTATCTACTCTTGACATGAAAAAATCTAGATCGCCCAGAGTTTGCGTAGGGTAATCGAGTCGGGTTCTAATGAAAATTAGATTTCTGATCTCTTGGATTCTGTTAATAAACTCGACTGGATCTTCTCTAGGGAATGGTTTTAAATTTCTGAGTTCTTCTTTTAAACACTCATAAGATCTTCTATCTGCAAAATAATCTTTCAGGAGTGAAATTAGATCAGCAATTTGCGTTACAGTCCTAGTTATAATTAGCGATTCTGCCGCTCCTTGAAGAAGTGCTTTCATTTTACTAAGCAAAAAGTTATGGTTAGCGACTCGATCACTCTCTACAATTGTATTTGCGCAAACTCTGACATATACTTCTTCTATCTGACCGCAAAAATACTGTACTTTAAGAGGATTCCCATCATAGGGAGCAATGTGGTCATAGTCTTCCTTCTTAATTTGGTATCTTGCCATTTTATTTGAATTAAGTTCTAATTTGCTTGGGGTTAGTTTAAATTTGAGATTTCCTACCTTCTTATTTTCTTCTTTTGAAGCTAAAAAGTTCAATTTTTCAGAATATATTTTATAATATCAAGTATTTCTGGGGTAATGAATTCAATCCCGACGGGTAACATTGAACCACTGCCCGTTTCTGTAGCGATAACCGTGAGTTTTTCAGAGTGGAGTAAAGATAGACGCACTCGTAGGTAACTTTACTCCAACATTTAAACAATTAAATAGGGGGTTACAATCATGTGATCAATGAGCTCGACCACTCAAAATGTTCAGGAAGCCCTGAAGATCAATTCACTTATTAAAAATAATCAATTTAACCCATTTCGAGTGGGAGAAATTGTATTTGGAAATGTTTTGGAGTAAATCTTGGGGTAAAGTTTGACGGTTTTACGGTACGTGCCATTTTAACTGAGGCTACAGCCTACAAAAGATTCCAAAACTGCAAAATCCTAAGGCAAAATCCCTATGGAACATTTTGACATGGATACGTCTTACCACTAGCTAGGGTTCTGCTGACCAGAGATCTCAGTTTGTTAATCATACTCTTCTTCAGGCTTTCTGTAAAATCGTGAAACCAAATAGAGCGAAATCGGCTCACCCTGCTGTTCAGGAGGGAGCTAAGCTTTCATTACACTAGGAGCAGATAGTATACCAACATACACTACCTATTTCTTCTTATCAAACCGTATGAGAAGAAAAATGAATTCGTGGGATAAAAAATCGTAGTGCTTAACGATTCTGTGCCGTTTTTAGCGTGACGAAAATTTAAATGACACCCAGCCGTGAGAAATATCCATGTCAAATTAAAATATTGAAAAGACAAACAATTCAAGAGCTGAACTTTTTAGGGTATTATCAAGTGTGTTAAAGAAAAAACTACTATAACTATGTTATTTACGAGATTTTTCGTGAAAATCACGTTAATATAACTGTTTTAGGAGTGAAAAATTGGTGTTACATCGGTATTATACTTGTTCTCTCAGAATATCTTATCAAATAACTGTCATTAATCAATATGTACAGTCCATAATTAGGCTAAAATTGCCAAAAAGGGCTCCAGAGAAATTTTATTAAAAATTGGCTAATTTAGTCATAATTACCCCATGAATGTAACATTAATGATGTAGTTCATGAATTATTACTTACCTACGTTTCGCATCACACCATAGTTTGCATACACTTGCATTACACTTATACATGGATATATTTGCCATACACTTGCATTACCTATACATGAATGTGACAAAACTAACGCTTATTAGTGTTTAGGTACCTACTTCTTCGTTCAATAAATTCTGTTGCTCTTAGAGATCGTAAAACCCTCAAATTGTCATTTTTGTATTTTTTTAAACAATTATTGTAATGGTCATTCGGTGATTTCTGAAGTGATATTGAAAAATCCCAGTAATGGCTTAGTTTCTTCTTATGTGTAAATGAGAAGGAGCACAGTGTAGAAGAACACGCCGTCGTATCAGTACTTAAGTTTCCAACCGATTTAAAACAATCAGAGTGGAGAAGTTGGAATTTTAGTGTGGAAAATTGTCTTCTTGGAATTACGTTAGGAAATATTCCAAAACGATATCGGAAGTTTAAATTTTGTTCACGTGTACCTTTATACAAGGTGTCCCGTGTTAATGACCGGAAAACTTCGGGAGTCGATTCTACATCTTATTTAAGTAAAAAAATGTATTGTAGCAATTTTGTTTCAACTCCTTGTTTTTTCAAGTTTATTAAATTTCAAAATTGTTTTCGTGTTTTCGACTTTATGTCACTAACATTGCCATAGCTACCTTAATTTACCGTGAAAATGTAAAAATAAGGAAAATGTAAGTAAATTGGAAAGGGCGTCAAATTTCCCTAATGCCTACAAAAAAGCTATTTTCGGCTTCCTGATGGGTGAAAAATCAACACGTGAAGTAATTTTTGTCAAATTGGCAAACTTTTCTTTTTTTTCTTTAGTTTGTTGGAGTTTCACTTCCGCTTGATTTTTCCCGTACCTCAACACCAAAAACTGCGCAAAGATCTCAGAGTTTCAGTGGTATAATCAAAAAAATATTTCACAATCGAATCTAAGGGAGAAATTTTCTGTTTGAACGCGGAAAAATGTGGATTTTTTTCAACGTTTTGACCGGAGAAATCCGGGGTCCCCTCCTACCCTATATACAAGCACTGAGTTTCCCCGTCAAAACGTCGATTTCGTTGGAAAAATTCACGTTTTTCCTCGTTCAAACACAAATTTATTCAATAAATTCGATGATTTTTTTTATTATACCATTGGACAGCTGAGATCTTTGCGCAGTTTTTGGTGTTGAGATATGTGGAAAACCATGCGGAAGTAAAATTCTAACAACCAGTATTCCGAGGAAATTTTGCAAATCGCAAAATTTTGCCAAAATGTCATAAATAACAAAAGAAAGAATGATTTTGATGGCCAAAATTTATCAACAGCTCCAATGAGTTTAGTTTCCATAAAATAGGGGTTTTTCGAGGTTAATAATAGAAAGGTTTACCTTAAACAAATTAATAAATTGTATTTCCATAATCAGCGTGAAATTTCCTAATGAAGTAAAAACATTATCTTAGTTCAAAATAGCTCAAATTCGGATGAAATATTACTTTGAAAATTCGCTGCACGAATGAGACCTCATTTTCCACAACCCATCCACAAATAGTGAAAAAAGATGCAATTGGCACTATTTTGTTCTCAATCGCATATTATTTAGAATGAGTATAATCGACGACAGACCCACTTTCTCCACGTTCATAAAAACATCTGTGGCTGTTTGTTGGTAATCTAATATAGACAGGGTGATAGAAATTTAATGGACCAGCAGGAACCTAGTACAAAGTAAAAAACTACATGGTGGGGGGTAGGTACAAGTAAATGTTGATGGATTTCACGAGAAATCAAAGTTCGTAATGAAAAATTCAAAAAACAAAAAAAAAGTGGGCCAGGCTCAAGTAGGTATATTTTTGCGCATTGCGCACGTTTTATGAACGCAAAACGTAAAAAATGAAATTAGGGTATTGTACGTAAAAATTCCTATCGAATAAAATTAATCCGATTTTCTTCGCATCATATTGGGAAAAAATGAAATGATGGTTAAATTTTACACATTAAACATTTCACATTAAAGTATTTTCACCCTTCGTATACATCAAGACACGATCATACCAAGTATACAAATGTGATTTTACAACTACAAAAATCAAAAGAGATGAAAGAATAATAACACTAGATTACAAAATTTAGGGGTGGTCTGGCTGCCTCGTTCTTTCATCACTTTTCTTAAGGTATTTGGTGCGCTGAATCCGAATCTGACATTAGTTTTTTTTGTTTACGTCGGATTTCCAAGATATAGCTAGTTTTAAGATTTTTCTAGTTCTCACTTTTCTTCATTTTTTAGTGAGCACTCATCTTGCTCAAATCTCCTCAAAAAGTACTCAGACTTATCGGAAATTTCATGTAGAATCCGAATATGTACTTAGTTTTTAAGTAAAGTTGTGTTAAACTCCCTATTTTCCACAAAACGTATCAAAAAACACCGGTTCTCAACGTTTTTTCTTCGGATTTTCCCTTATATTTTGCCACTTGAAAATAAAATTAAGGCTAAAAAAAATGTTCTCGGATTTTTACTTTGTAGGGGGGACACCCCAGAGGAGAATGAGACCAATCGCAGCCTCCTAAACCCATTAATATCGAAGGAATGAGCTTTTTTTTTCATGGCACTGAGATGAAAATTCACAAAAACCGTTAGTTAATTTTTCGAGTAAGTATGTGCGTTCCTAAATCTGTTTTACTCAAATGGATTTTCCTTTCTTCTACATTTTTTATACTTGTCACCTATTAAGAGTAAGATCGAAAATATGTACTCATAGGGGGAGTAAATCATAATTGGGAAACTCTTGTTTTGTTAAGTGATTTTAATTCAGTTTTACAAACGAAACCAAATAAACTGCAGAAAAGTTAACGGTGTAAATCTGTTTCATGAAGGCTCAGATGAATCAATAGTTGTGTTGTGTTCGGCGTGTCGGCGAGTGAAGGAGACGACCTTCTCGCTGCGGCGTTTTGACTTTACTTTAACTCCTACTCAACCTAAGAGAGACTGTCCCTATCCTATCATGCAGTACTGTCGCATCGGCGGGTCAGACCCATACCGGCATGCGGAGTACTGTGAGATGCGGGCTAGCTCGTCAGCCTCGGCGGTTCATAACCACACCGACGGGAAGACGAGATATTTGCTTGGTTGAGCCTACAGCTTCGAGGAGATACCTTGATGAAGGAGAAGTTGGAGAGCGAAATGAACAAGACGAGAACTGGACTAGATTGGCATACTCGAGCATCCCTGAGTGAGCTTATATACTAGTGTGATTGGTTGAGGGAGAGAGAGGTGGAAGGGTGACGTCATGCGGCGCTTACTCCCCGTACCTCGACCCTCCCGTGCGGGTGGTGGCTCACTCAGGGATCCTCTTGTACTTCTTTATTAAGAACTAATACTAAGGTAAATGTGGGTCATAACATAGGTCCCCCTAGTTCTTAAAATATAGAAGTTACATTGAGGTTCTGAGTTGTACAATTTAAAATTTGTAAAAACTGTTAGAAAATTACAAAAAATGGGCGTATAAATGTGAATGTGACATGGCGTTTTCCGAGTCGTCGTACTGAATAAAAGTAGAAGCTGCATATGTAGTCTGCTTGGAATTGTGCGGCCATGACGATCGGGACTGTTGGACGTTTTCCCGGGTGTGATTGACGTGAATTCCTTTCTCTTCGTTTGGTTGCTCGCGTTGACACACCTCTTTCGGAGGGTGTGAATGATATAAATAAAAGTTGCCCGGACCGAAGTTTTGAAAAGAGTGCCCGGTCTTTACGACCTCTACGTCGGCGAGACTTCGGCCCGGGTCTTTTAGGAATGGAAATGGATGAGGATGGTATCAAGGAGTATACTATTTGTTGAATTATTTGCTGGAACCACTCAGGTTCGCCTACTTCGTGTTGTCCTGGTCCGACAATATTGGGGATGTATTGCTCGAAACATTGTGCGTTCTTGGCGTGGTAGTAGCGGGCTACGATGTCTGCTCTCTTTCTGAAGTTTGGGACGTCGATCGGAATGATTTTCCAAGTGGGCCTGTCTCCTTGTTGGTCCTTGTGTAGGACGACTTCGCAGTGGGCGGTGGTTGTCGCGGAGAGCGTAATCTTTCTCACCGGGATGAGTGTAGTCGGCGGTGTAGGCCTCTGCTGTCTGTCTGGCGGCGACCTCCGCATACGACGGGCGGCTTGAGTACAGAAGCGTGGAGGCTTCGTCGCGTTCGTGCGCCTTCCTTTTGGCGGTGAAGGCTGTAGACGGCGGGGGCTTATAGCCGGCTGCGGAGCTCTTCTCGAGTTGGCTGGTGTTGACGGCTTGAAGATCTCGTCGAGCTCTTGTCTTGTGAAGAGGAGATCCATCGCGGGTCTCTGCCTTGCTTGTAGGTATGTTGTGGAGGAGTTCTGATGTGTGCGGTTGTTGGTCATTGAATGTCTCGGTGGAGTCGGCCGCTAGAGGTACCTCCTGTGTACCTGGAGTGGGGGGAAATTCGTGGGCCGGCCTACACCTGTGGAGGGAGACTGTTAGATCTGTCCCCTCCACTCTGACGGTAGCTGTTCGTTCATCCAGTCGGATGACGTCATAGGGCCCCGAGTAAAGGGGTTTCAACCCTTTTTTCATCCCTTCTTCTTTAAGGTATATTTTTTTGGTTTTTGTGAAAGAAGCAGGGAATTGGTGTTTTATTTTCTCGGGTTTGTCGGACGTTGTTTTGTCCTCGATTTGTGTAGGTAGCGGATGAAATACGTCTGCCGGCAATCGTAGGGGCGCGCGAAATATGCGTTCGGCCGCGCTGTATCCATCCGAGTATCTTATCGTGGTTCTTAGGCCGAGTAAGATCGTAGGTAAATCCTTTGACCAAGATGGAGAAGTAGCGGCCGTGCGTAAGGCGTTCTTGAGATCGCGATGCCACCTTTCAACTTTGCCGTTGGCTTCCGGATGGTACGCGGTAGTACGGATCCGTTGTATTCCGAATTTTTTGAGAAATTCTGAAAATTCAGAACTTTCAAATTGTCTTCCTTGATCTGAGGTAAGGAAGAGTGGGCATCCGTATCGTGCTATCCAATTCTTTGTGATATTGTCGATAACCGTTTTTGTTGTGATTGTACGGAGCGGGACGCATTCGGGCCAACTGGTATTGCGATCAATCATTGTTAGAAGATATTTATATCCTTCTGATTGTTCCAACGGCCCTACTATGTCAACATGGAGATGTTCCAGCGGCTGCGCGAAATCAAATTGTTGTGGTGACGTTTTCGGGTGTCTAAATTCTTTGAATTTAGCACAACGTTCGCAGGCCTGGACCCAATTGCGTAGGTCTGTGTTCATTCGCGGCCAAAATGCTCTAGCTCTTATAATGTCCCTAGTAGCTCGTATTCCAGGGTGGCTTAGAGCGTGATAATGTTCGAACATTGACCGTCGTAATGTGGTTGGAATGTAGGGTCGCGGAAGTTCGCCCGATGTATCGCACCATATAGTTTTGTTGATGGACGGAACGTTTGTTTTTTCTAATCGTTCGTTGTTGATTAGATTGCGGAATTCAGTCGATTTGTCATTCTGTTGTTCTTGTGCGATTGAGGCGCCTGTCGGGAATGTAGTCAATTCACTGAGCTCCGGTTGTGATGGTCGTGAAAGCGCGTCGGCCACTATGTTTGATGTGCCCGGAGTGTAACGAATGTCCGTCGTAAATTGACTTATAAATTCCATTTGACGTAGGCGTCGAGGTGATGCAGTTTTCCTATCTTGATGCAGAGAGGTGGTTAAAGGTTTATGATCGGTTACTACGTGAAATTCTCGTCCTTCAATGAAATCTCTGAAGTGCTTAATTCCTTCGAAAATGGCGAGTAACTCTCTGTCGAAGGTTGAATATTTCATTTGAGCAGGAGTGAGAGTTTTCGAAAAAAATCCTAATGGCTCGGATTTTCCGTTGATTGTTTGCTGTAGTACTGCTCCGATACCGTTATCTGATGCATCAGTAGTTAGTGACAGGTGGCCCGTGGATGCTGGATGGACTAGCATCGCTGCTTTTTGTAAGTCTGTCTTACATTGTTGAAACGCTTGTTTGCGTTTATCTGTCCATTCAATGGGTCGTTTGTCCTTCTTTTTAGAAGGTTGAGGGATTGCTTCGACCAATGGCTGTTGATGGACTGCTGCGTGTGGGATATGACGGCGGTAGAAGTTGAGCATACCTAAAAACCGTCGTAGATCCGTTACTGTTGCGGGTAGCGGAAATGTTGTAAGGTTGTCCACTTTTTTTGGAAGTGGTTTTATCCCTTTGTTGTTTACGAGGTGTCCGAGACAAACTACTTCTGGTTTGGCGAGGACACATTTCTCTTTATTTACGATTAGTCCTTCGTCGGCGAAAATGTTTAGGACTTGTTGTACATGTTGCTGGTGTTCTTCTATTGAGGTTGATGCGATCAGAATATCATCGAGGAAGCAGAAGACGAAATTGAGACCTCTAAGGATCTGGTCCATATACCTTTGCCATGATTGGGCCGCATTTTTGAGTCCGAAATTCATTTTCTTATATTCGTATAGGCCGAAAGGTGTAATGATGGCGGTTTTTGGTATATCTGCCGGGTTGACATCGATGTGATGGAAAGCTCGTGATATGTCCAACGTAGAGAACACTGTGCATCCATGTAGGTGTGAGGAGAAGTCTCGTAAGTGCGGAACAGCATAGCGGTCGCCTAATGTACGTTCGTTTAATCTTCTGTAGTCTCCGCAGAAGCGCCAGGTTCCATTTGGTTTGGGAACGGCGTGTAAAGGACTGGCCCACAGGGATTTAGATGGGCGAATTATCCCGTCCTTTAAAAGTTGTTGGAAACTTTCTTTAGTTTGGCGGAGTTGTTCAGGATGTAAACGGCGACTTTTTGCTGTGACGGGCGGTCCTTTTGTCTCGATGAAGTGTTTCACCGATGAGAGAAGAGATAAATTCCTTTGTGCTGGTTTGTAAGAAGCCAGCATTTTGGTAAAGGCCGGGGGAGTTGCCTCCGTTGATACCCCGGTGTTGACCGTATTTACGTATCCCTTGATCGGGTGTCGTGAGTGAGGGTTGTATAGGTGCCTGTTTTTAAGGTCAAGGTGTAGGCCGAAATAGCTTAAAAAATCTGCTCCGATGATTGGACGTTTTACATCGGCGACGATAAAGGCCCATTCGTATACTTCGTTTTCAAGTATCACTTTCGTACGGTATTGGCCGTACGTTGTAATGGCGGTGCCGTTTGCCGCAAAGAGAAGCTGGTCATTGTTTTTCTTCCTCCATTTGAGTAAGGTGTTCGGAAGAATTGAGATGCTAGCTCCAGTGTCGATAAGGAAGGGGATATTGTTCTTCCTGCATTTCACAAACAGACGGTTTGAAACATCGGTAAAAGGAATGCCCGCCTTGTGTACAGGCGGGCTTCCTAGTTTTCCGACCAGGACACTGATTTAAAGGAGCAAGGTTTTGTGCATTTCTGTGCCTTCTTTCGGAAGGTGAAATGGTACCAACATAGCCCACCTTTACGTGCCGGTGATGTTGAGCGGCTGCGAGGACGTTGATTCGCCGGCTTTCGCGTTCGAGGTGGAGGCTTGTTGTCGACCGCTTCCGTTTGAGGTTGTGGGTCTATCTGGTGTAGCGATGCTGACCCTCTAACTTCGTGGGCTGCGTCGGCGATGGGTGCTAAAAATTCGGCGTCCTTCGTCATCCACGGTGCCAGGATAGTTTGTACCTCGACTGGGAGAGCCTTGATCCAAAAAGCCTTCGTCAGGTCCTGCGGCATAAGGTCCCCCAGTTGGTGTCGGATTTTTCGCAGGAGTTGCGAAGGTTTCTGGTCCCCCAGGTGCTGTTGTTGTGTGAGGGCCGTGATCCGTTGATGACGTGAGGGCTCGAAAATTTCTATGAGCCTAGCCTTGAGGTCGTCATAAGGCGTGACGAGTTGAGCCGCTGTGAGGTCTGCCGTTTGTACTGCGACGTCGTAGGGCAGTAGAGGGAGCGTCCGAGTGAATCTGGCCCGTTGTGTGTTGATATGCGCGCCGGTGTAGGCTGCATCGAGTTGAAGGAACCAGAGGCGAGGATCATCCCTGTAGAACGGCGGTAGTGTCAAGGGAATTGACACTTTGGCGGCTTCGGCGAAGTCAGGCTGCGGCGGTGGATCGGGGATGCCGTTGTCGTTCATCTCTCTGCGTCGAATAGGTAGTTAAAAACGTGCGGGGTCACCACTGTTGTGTTCGGCGTGTCGGCGAGTGAAGGAGACGACCTTCTCGCTGCGGCGTTTTGACTTTACTTTAACTCCTACTCAACCTAAGAGAGACTGTCCCTATCCTATCATGCAGTACTGTCGCATCGGCGGGTCAGACCCATACCGGCATGCGGAGTACTGTGAGATGCGGGCTAGCTCGTCAGCCTCGGCGGTTCATAACCACACCGACGGGAAGACGAGATATTTGCTTGGTTGAGCCTACAGCTTCGAGGAGATACCTTGATGAAGGAGAAGTTGGAGAGCGAAATGAACAAGACGAGAACTGGACTAGATTGGCATACTCGAGCATCCCTGAGTGAGCTTATATACTAGTGTGATTGGTTGAGGGAGAGAGAGGTGGAAGGGTGACGTCATGCGGCGCTTACTCCCCGTACCTCGACCCTCCCGTGCGGGTGGTGGCTCACTCAGGGATCCTCTTGTACTTCTTTATTAAGAACTAATACTAAGGTAAATGTGGGTCATAACAAGTTGGTACAATGTTTGGTTATTCCTCCACCTCAGAGGTTTCATCGCCGGCATCTATGTAGAGAAAACTTCGCCGCCTGAGGTAAATCCAACAATAGTCCGCCATTATGTGAACGTCCCAATACCCTTTGTAACGTTCTTCCTTGGTTTTCATATCTTGGTGGAACCTCTGAGGTGGAGGAATAACCAAACATTGCACCAACTATTGATTCATCTGAGCCTTCATGAAACAGATTTACACCGTTAACTTTTCTGCAGTTAATTGTGTTTCGTTTGTAAAACTGAATTAAAATCACTTAACAAAACAAGAGTTTTCCAATTATGATTTACTCCCCCTATGAGTACCTATTTTCGATCTTACTCTTAATAGGTGACAAATATAAAAAATATAGAAGAAAGGAAAATCCATTTGAGGAAAACAAATTTAGAACGCACATACTTATCTCGAAAAATTAATTAACGGTTTTTGCGAATTTTCATCTCAGTGCCATGAAAAAAAGCTCATTCCTTCGATATTAATGGGTTTAGGAGGCTGCGATTGGTCTCATTCTCCTCTGGGGTGTCCCCCCTACAAAGTAAAAACCCGAGAACATTTTTTTAGCCTTAATTTTATTTTCAAGTGGCAAAATATAAGGGAAAATCCGAAGAAAAAACGTTGAGAACCGGTGTTTTTTGATACGTTTTGTGGAAAATAGGGGGTTTAACACAACTTTACTTAAAAACTAAGTACATATTCGGATTCTACATGAAATTTCCTATAAGTCTGAGTACTTTTTGAGGAGATTTGAGCAAGATGAGTGCTCACTAAAAAATGAAGAAAAGTGAGAACTAGAAAAATCTTAAAACTAGCTATATCTTGAAAATCCGACGTAAACAAAAAAAAACTAATGTCAGATTCGGATTCAGCGCACCAAATACCTTAAGAAAAGTGATGAAAGAACGAGGCAGCCAGACCACCCCTAAATTTTGTAATCTAGTGTAATTTTTAACAGTTTTCTTCCAATAATTCTTTTAACAGTTTCTCACTGGTACTGCTCCAACGATTTTGATTGATATAAAGAAACATTTTTGTATACACAATTTTCAATAGCTTCCTCGTCTTCGGAAAAATATCTTTGAGGCCCGTGGCTTTGAAACACTCGGAATCTACGGTTTTTGGCCCGTTGACAAAATTATGGAAAAAATGCCATTTATAGGCATATGTTGATACAAAAAAGGCAAAGCACAAAGACGCTATGTCCAAAAACGGAGTTTTGATAAAAACACAAAAGAAGTTTACACCAGTGCACAATTCCTAAAATAATGGTTTGTTACACAACTCTTTAATTCCTTCAAGAAATTTCCAATCTATAATCGTCAAGAAGGTCAATAATTGATTTGTTGGTAATAGCGCCTTTGTGCTTTATGGTATCGATACAGTTCTTCATATATGAAAATAACGTGGCAGAAATCTTAACCCTCTCCCTCTTTAATTACGAAAAAACTAAACCATACTGTTTAAAATATTTATTTTTGAACCTTTATTCAAAAAATTGGCAGAGGAATTTGATGAAATCCACAGATTTTTTTTTTCTTTTTATTCGTATGAAGAATTTTGACTATTACAAAAGTGTAAAATGACCACTTTCAGGTATCTGCTAGTTTCAGCACCACCTCATTGTTGTACTATATTGACATTTGTGTCTATGCAACTTTCGACGTTATTCATGCCTGTGTCCGGTTTTAACTAAGTACGTAAAAATCAACCAGTTTACAATGATACACAAACACATATTAAATATGTTTATAAATTTTATAAACAATTAATTTCAACTTAAGTTCTCAAAAGCTTTAGAAACGATTCTGGCCCATACGTGAATATTGATGTGAAACCTCCAACCACCTACCTATTTAACGCGTCCGTACCCACTTTTGATAAATGTGATAGGGAGAGAGATAAAGATAAAAATAAAGATAGAGAGATATTTTGTTTTGCCGTAGATTGCATAGAGAGTACCTAGAGTACTTTGTAATAGTCAAGTATTAGACAAACAGGGTACATTTCCGTGGAAGATATAGAAACGACAAGTCCCCATAGTACGAACCTACAAAGAGGTTGTGATGTGTATCCATTTCATTGAAACTGATTAGCACACTAGTCCACTTACCTACTATCAAAATTCCTCTATTAGTTCTTAATCAAAATAATTATGAGTACCTACTCATGTGAGCTAAAAAATAATTTATTCAATTCACGAAAAACATAATGAAAATTTAATTCAATAATCTACCTGATAGTGTTCTTTAATTCTATTGATCGAGGGGAGTTTTGTGGTTTCTTATTTGAGTAGAAGAAAAAACGTATTTTGAGATGCAACATAAATATATTGAGCAGCGGATATAATGCAACAATTTCCTTGGCGAACTCGTCAACTTCATCAGGCATTAACATTGAATAAATCTTAATGCGTTCATTCACCCTTCACCGAAAGCAAATAGGTGAAACTATAGCTATAAAAAAAAACTTGGATATAGGGTATCCAATTATGTAGGCCCATGTAGTCCAATTATCAGGATCAAAAAGCAGGGAGCATTGAGGCGTCCAGCATTATGATAGCGAATCTCAATTTTTTTTTTTTTTTTTTTTCAACTCTAATTGGATCTCCCAGAACCGTCATCAACCGATATCAGTACGATAATATTTGTGTTACGCGAGTACAATAAGATCACAGATTGATGTCAAATATGCATGTCTTTCCGATAAATTACATACCTATCAAGCACAAGTACACGAGGAAAATAAATATTCCTTGGCTGTCGGTGAACGTATCAATACGCGAGGTTATGTGAGGGTGAAGGAGGATAAATGTCACATATCCAAATAACCACGTTACGAGTAGAATATACATAATACAAATTTGGTTTCCTGAGTAATTTTGTCTTATTTTTCGGAAAACCCGACATTTTTATTATAAACTGAAACAACAACAATAAAGCATAACAACTAAGACAATAAAGTATTTTATTGGATAAAAACAATGGTTTCTCTATCCACATAATTTGTTATTTATTTATTGCCTAGTACCTGCAGACGATGCAAATTAGTATTATCCATTATTACAGATGGTCTTTTTTCTACACTTTTGTTTAGGTGTTTGATTGGTTAGCAGAAGGCTGTTATCCCTTTAACCAATAATTGTTGTGGAATTCAACTGATTGTTGGAGGCGCTCTAAATTAATTATAGTTGGAGTAAAAACAACAATAGGTTTGAAAAAAAGCTCACAAAACTTTAAAATATACCTAAATATTTTTTCCAGAAAGTCTATTAAACAAATTTGAAATTATACCTATTTCTATTTTTCGGAACTATATCATTTTCAACTGGAGTAAGAAATGTAATGGAAATTAGAATTCAATGTTTTTTGGTACTAAGGGTAAACAGTTGAATGGATGATACAACTTGATGTTGGTTTTCCTTTTGGTTGATTGTTTGTTTCAATTTTGTTTAACGATATATTGTCAAACAATAAATTGACAAATTTTTGTGTGCGTTTTATGTATAATATTCTTGAATGGATATTTATGTCAAATAAACGTGTACTTCTATAGTAACTACTCTTTATTCTCGTCTCCTTAACCCTCAACGGACCTTTAGTGACAAACCAAGGAAAGATTGACGCACTCAGTGCCGCATGCCTTTTTTGCGATTCCCACAATTTTTTTCGAACTTTAATGCATTCCCAGTAGGTTCCCTACTGCATTCCCTACTGGTTTACTCTTTTCAAGGATTCGAAGATACCTTTACTTCAAAAACTCCATTTCTTCAAGATAAACTCCAAAAACTTAGAACTATCTCAATATTTGAACTTTTTTCTAGATTAGAAGTCGGAAATCCTTCTCTACTAGTTAGTTATTACTCATATTTTGCATTATTTACCCATTTTGATATTTTCCGCAATATTGTCATCTACGTATTCAAATCCGTGACAAATCGAAAGACATTAAATGTCTTTTAAAAGAAAACTAGTAGGTAGGTACCTACTGATATAAATTTTATATCAGTAGGTACCTACCTACTAGTTTTCTACATGGGTATCGGGTAATATTTGAATTTGAAAATTATCTCAAACAATTGTGATGAATAGATATGATTTCAATAAACTTCAACCCATTTGAACGACCATTCATTATGATAATATTCCCAAATCAACCCGTCAACTGGCGGGACATGACAGACAGATTGGCGCCTAGAGTGCCGCCTAGACTGTTTTTGGTTTATTATTTTCAATAATGAACCTTTGGAATCGACCAAGAAAAAAAAATTTTAACACCCCCTCAAAATTTGATGGTTTACGTTTCAAGGTACGTAGAATCCAAAAATCGAATAAAAATTTGGCCGTCCGTCCGCCGTACGCCGTACGCGGCACTTTTGCCACTTAGCATTGACCGATTTTGATGAAATTTGGTACCTATGTAGGCTCCATTTGGGGCTAGTTGTGCCCCGAAGCTTTTGGTTGATGTAGGTCACTCCTAAGTGTTCCAAAATCAATTTTGAAATTTTGAAAACGCCCTAACTCAAAAAATTTTGATATAAAGGTATTGTTTTTCCTTCAAATTAAGATTCTATAGAATTTTTAGAATTTTTTGAGACCACGCGGAGCTCTGTAGGACAAACCGTTCGCTCCCTACGAAAATTTAAGGGTTTATATTGAAATATATATATATATATATATAAATCAAAACACGAGTGTGAATCGCAAAAGAGGCCTAATCTCCGTTCAAATTAGAGCTGACCGAAATGCGATCGATGGTTGGTGATTTTGATTTATTTTTTAAATTTTTTTTTTTTTTATTTTTTTTTATTTTATTTTTTTATTTTTTATTTTTTATTTATTTATTTATTTTTTTTATTCTTCTCTTCATATTGGATGGTTGGTGATTTTGTAGACGAGTGATCTATATAAAAATAATAAACCTTTGTGTAATAATTTGCAGCGTTTTTGCAACCGTCACGTGCCGAACAATGAGTAATCTCAAGGGTTGTGAGAGATCATGGGTCTGGATGGGAGCAAGGGCATTGGACTACTGTAGTCTAACATCCTTGGATGGGAGGATTGGGTTAGAGGTTAGAAGAGGTGTTGGGGGTCTTAGGAGGGGCCATGGGTGGTATGTACCATTATCGTGGGACAGCTGCGCGGTGGACCCTGTACTGTGGGACTTACGGACTGGAAAGAAGTCCCTCTGCCCTGTCTGACATAATGTTCGACATTTAAAGTTTTTTACTACCCATGTGGAAATTTTATGAGACATTTTCTGAGAAGTTTGGTAAATTCCTGCATAATATTGTGCTGTCGTTTGTTGCTCTGCCACAATTTGCACAACAATAACAAGCAATTACAAAAAAAATGAAAGTAAAATTTAAGTTTAAGGCCAATCATCCCCGATTTTAATACGATTTTTTTTCACCAGATGGCAGCACCGGCGATTGTAGAAAAAGGGGCAATCGTAGTTCTAGTTTCTCTCTCCACCAGTTCAAGCGATTTTCATTTTCAAAACGGAAATGTACTCATTATTAGTTTCCAAATGGCGCTCTGCCAAAATTTTCAAAATAAAATTGTAATTTCAATTTTATTCAGAATTTTAAAGTTCAAATTTTGTAAATCATTTCACATTTTTCAAAATCTGCGGTGATAGCGCCAAACCTCTAACTCACTTGAGTAGGAGAATATTTTTTTATTTGAAATTTATTGAATATATTGATCGTAAAGCGTCGGCGGCGAAAATCAAAGGATTTCTAAGAAGGGGGAGGTGATTAGCAGCTGAGTCCCCTTACGCATCTGGACTATAGACTTGTTGTCACCTTCCCCTCCGCAACCCTCACAACACGGACCCCGATTTGGCTTCCGAGTCTACCAAGGTAGCGGAAGCTTTGTTTTCCATTTTCAAGGACGAAAAAAAAAGTTCTCCAAAATCAAAATTTTTACTCGCGTTTTGCGTTTTAGACCTTTCTGAACAATTTTGGTTCCGTGTCAGTCTGTCTGTCATGAATTCCTTGTAACGCGCATAACTATACGAAGTTATTGTCCGATTTCTATGAAATTTTCAGAGATTGTGCGGGTTGGCGTGTCATCTATACAATCGAGTTATGGATACGAGGAAGCTATGTGCCACACCCACTTGGCAGACGTCTTTGTTAGTTCTTTCTGATTTTGATTTTGTGACTTCAAGTCTGTTCGTTTCTTCATTCTGAATTTCCTCTCACATTGATTGAATTTGGGAACTTACTGAATAATTTTGGTGTAGGTATGTCTGTTCGTCTTACGGTAATCAGGAGCCTACCTACCTTTTCATGTCATAACTATTTATCTGCGTACTTATTTCCTTCCTACTTGCGAAACTACGAGAATAAATAAAATTGAGATAATAATAGAAATAATAATAATGGAAAAATAAAATAAAAATAATAAATAATAATAAAAATAAATTACGAGGATAATAAAAATTGTTTATATTACCAAAAAAGAACATATTTTGATTGGAGATTGATGTTAGGTAAGTAAGATACCTACTTCCTTTAGGTAGGTACCTACCTCCTAAAATCAAGGTGACTAACACCGGCATTTCCCTTGGAAATATTTCATGAAACTTTTACTCGTAAACATAGCCGTACCAACACAGAATATTATTAAATTAGATATTTCCGGACCAAATTTGTGGTCATAATATTGCTTCCGAGTCTACCACGGTAGCGGAAGCTTTGTTTTCAATTTTCAAGGATGAAAAAAAAAAGGTCTCCAGAATCAGAATTTTCACTCGCGTTTTGCGTTTCAGACCTTTCTGAACAAGTTTGGTTCCGTGTATGTCTGTGTGTCTTTCATGAAATCCTTGTAACGGGCATAACTATACGAAGTTATTGTCCGATTTCTATGAAACTTTCAGGGATTTTGCGGGCTGGTGTGTAGACGGTCCCCTATGAAAATCATCATCCCCGGACTGATAGAAACGACTGCACATGCGCAAACGTGAATGCCTTTTAACGGCCATAACTTCTACATTTTCCATCCGATTTCAATGAAATTTTCAGGGATGTTACAGATTAGTATTTAGATGGTCCCCTATGATAATCACTACCTTCGGACTGATAGAAGCCTCTGCGCATGCGCAAACGTGAATTTCCTTGTAACGGCCATAATTTCTACATTTTCCATCCGATTTCAATGAAATTTTCAGGGATGTTACAGATTAGTATTTAGATGGTCCCCTATGATAATCACTACCTTCGGACTGATAGAAGCCTCTGCACATGCGCAAACGTGAATTTCCTTGTAACGGCCATAATTTCTACATTTTCCATCCGATTTCAATGAAATTTTCAGGGATGTTACAGATTAACTTGTTTTGATGTTTTGAGATTAACTACTATGCATCGGATCATCTATACTATACAATCGGGTTATGGATACGAGGAAGCTATGTGCCACACCCAATTTTTTCATTTGGAACATCAGAATCAAACATTTTCCGTTTCTTTTCGTTTTAGAGCTCATTGAACAACTTCGGTTCTGGATCTATCAATGGCAAACGTCTGTCTGTGTCCTCGTTCCGGGCTGATCTAAGCGCAAACATGATCCGATATAGATGAAATTAGCACGATTGTTGCGCATCAGCCTCGAGACAATCTTCTTCGAAATCCATCTAGGTAGGAATGGGTGCGCTGTCAACTGTTGGCTCGATTTTACTCAAATTTAGCCGGTAGTTTGTGAATGGGCCACGGAACATCACGCTTTTTACAATCTAATCGGTGGGTTTCCAAATGTTTGCCAAGTGGAAGGGGTACGTACCCTCGTATTCATTATATGTACCTATGGCTAGGTAATAAGAAAATTTTGTTGTAACAGCCATAACACTTACATTTTTCATCCAACTTTGATGAAATTTTCTAGGATCGTTCAGATTGGCGTGTAGATGGCCCCCCTATGAGGGCAGTGAAAGGTACTTAGAGATTGGTGTTTTGAGATTAACTACTATGCATCGGATAATCTATATAATCGGGTTATGGATACGAGGAAGCTATGTGCCACACCCACTTGGCAGACGTTTTTTCTATATTAGAGATTGGTGTTTTGAGATATGCTACATAAATTATTATCATCGGATCAATACAATCGGGAAGCATACAAGAAAGCTATGCGCCACACCCACTTGGCAGACGTGTGTTATTTGAATTTGTTACGACAACAAAAAGTTCATCATTTGGCAACAGGTGATAATTTTTGACTTGTTGCGAATTAAAATAAAATTTACTTTCTTGCTCGAAATTGAAAAGAGTGTAAAGAATTTTCTAAAAGATAGAAAATTCTAGAAAGAGAAAATAGAACACCTACGCTGCAATCCCGATTTTCAAAACATAAAATTCTGTAGATTTTGTAGATACTTCGATTGAGCGCTATAACCTCACGTTTCCAAACTAACGCTTGTATCATCACGAAAAAAAAATGTACCTAGTTGAAAATTTTTTGATTTGGAAGAAGAAGTCTAGATGCATTTCCCATTATTATGGATCGTAAACTTCTACGCTTATAGCTAATAATACAATACAATAGCTTACCAAATACAAGAAAACATAATAAATTACAGGAAACAAAGTAGTCAAAAATAGCACTTCAACTGTAAGAACCATCACTGGGTTATTCAGAGATACCTTGAGCGAAAAAAGTAGATTATGAAGAAAAGGCAATTCATCAAGAAACATTTCGAGACTGGTGATTCTTCCAAGTACCGCCCGCCCGCCCCATGTTGTTGTCAACGCACCTGATTGACTTCTGACCCCGAAACTTCTTGTTTGGGTCTCTGAAAGGCAGCGCATTCCTCACCCGCCTTCGATTTTTTTGAAGTCGAAGCATTCGCCGCCCCGACGCTTTCCGATCGCGCTGCACACACTATCTTCAAAATTGCAATTTTTATAGACTCTCACTTAATTGCCGTTGTGCGCTATTTTCCCAGTTTTTCGAAAAAATTATCCTAAACGCCCAAAATAAATATTTCAAAAGTTTAAAATTTCAAAAAATGTACAATTTCAAAAAATTAACAAACTTTAAGGGTTGAGCGCCATTCACATGTGTATTCTGAGAACAATAAAATTTTCAGATTGAAAATTGGATGAACATGCGAGGAGAAAAACGTGAACTACGTTTGTGTTCATTTTGAAGCGCAACGTGGTGGCTGTTTCTGGAACTATTCTCGGGATGATTGGCCTTAAGAGTAGACGCTAGAATGAAGACTAAGAAACAAAAGCTTTGGTAACACCAATAAATAACAATAGCCATTAACCCTAATTGGATCATGGTGTCACTAGTGTCACCGAAAACATCTTTGGAATTCCTCGTCTGTCCCAAGATATCATTAAATTGCAATTTTAAAATTAATTTGATGGACATATTTTTGAAATATTTGTGTGAGCTATTGGAAGTATAAAAATAAATTTTGACAAAAATGTCTAAAGAAATCTATGAAAATATTTTCAAAAATTTCGTCATAACATCATTCCTAGACTTTTATTAGCTCACGAAAAATGGTTCAAAAAATTAAACTCTGACCGTTGTAATTAAAATCTAGTTACTCTTGTGATACCTTGGGTGAGATGTGGAATTCCTAAGATCTTTTTGGTGACACCAGTGTCACCATGGTCCAATTAGGGTTAAGGGAGTGATGATGTGGGTCTGATACAAGCATCCATAACGAAGAATGCCTTAATTATCACCTACTTTTATCGGACTGAAGAAAGCGGCTGAGTTCTGCAGAAACAAGTTCTAATAAATACCTACTCGACTCAGGATCTAAAAGTATAGTCGGAAGTCTGGATATTGATCCCTGGTCGAGGAGAGTTGATTTTGCTTCCGAGTCTACCAAGGTAGCGGAAGCTTTGTTTTCACTTTTCAAGGACGAAAAAAAAAGTACTCCAAAATCGAAATTTTCACTCGCGTTTTGCGTTTTAGACTTTTCTGAACAATTTTGGTTCCGTGTCTGTGTGTCTGTCATGAATTCCTTGAAACGCGTTCAACTATACGAAATTATTGTCCGATTTCTATGAAACATTCAGGGATTGTGCGGGTTGGTGTGTAGACGGTCCCCAATGAAAATCACCATCCTCGGACTGATAAAAGCGACTGCGCGTGCGCAAACGTGAATTCCTTGTAACGGCCATAACTTCTACATTTTCCATCCGATTTCGATGAATTTTTCAGGGATGTTACAGATTAGTATTTAAATGGTCCCCTATGAAAATCATCACCTTCGGACTGATAGTAGCCACTGCGCATGCGCAAACGTGAATTCCTTGTAACGGCCATAACTTCCACATTTTCTACCCGATTTCGATGACATTTTTAGGGATTACGCGGATTAGGTTGTAGATGGTCCCCAATGAAAATCAAGGCCTTAAAATTTACAGAAGCCTCTGCGCATGCGCATACGTAAAATCCTTGTAACAGCCTTAACATTTACATTTTTCATCCGAATTTGATGAAATTTTCTGGGATTGTCCAGATTAGTGTGTAGATGGTCCCCTATGAGGGTAGTTAAAGTACTTAGAGATGGGTGTTTCAAGGTTTTAGTTTTAACGTTTAGAGGTTAGCAGGTTTTTCACTAGTCGGTGATGAAACTCAGAGTCGACTCAATACAGGCATGAAAACTTTTTTAACAAAAAAATGGACCGACCTCAAAAATTAAGTCAGTGAACACCAAAAAAGGTAAAAATAATAATCTCAGCGAAAACATTCTTATGTAGACATAAACATCTAGTCAATAGATGTTTCGAAAACATTTCGAAAACATTCTTATGTGGACATAAACATTTAGTCAACAGATGGTATGTTGGAATACCAACAATTATTTGTAGTGTGATTCACACTTATTGTCACACTCATATCCCCCATCATACGATAGCAGTGACGTACTACTCAATAGTTTTGTTACACTCATCTCTGCTCGTATTCATGTTTTGTATTGCACGATCGACGCATGTTGTAATACTCACCAGATCATGAGAGTGGTACTTAATAACCACAGCGTATCCAGATAGGTAGGCAGGTACGCATTGAAGTCACCGCCGTGCCCATCTGTAGATACAAACTAACCACCTTCCTACTCGATGATCTGGTTAGCATTACAAGAGTAAGTACCATTGAGTTACGTACGTCTCTGCTGCCATTTGAGTATGATAGTAAGTGTGAACCTCCCTAGGAATGGTTGTAACGAGTATTTTGAGACTTCATTATTATATGAGACTGTTTATTATATTGGTGTACATATTGTAATGTAGCTGCATACCTTTGGAAGCGTTGTTGCCTAATTTACGTTCAAAACCTCCCGCAATCTCAAATGAACCGATATTTACGTTCATACCCGGTGTGGAAGCATGTTTGTAGTATGGGATGTTTGCGAAAAAGAATAATATGTAGGTAAGTAGAAGATCTAGAAGACGTTGTGTCTACAGATGGGCACGGCGGCGACTTCAATGCAAACCTACCTACCTATCTGGATACGCTGTGGTTATTAAGTACTACTCCCATGATCTGGTGAGTATTACAACATGCGTCGATCGTGCAATACAAAACATGAATACGAGTGGAGATGAGTGTTCCAAAACTATTGAGTAGTACGTCACTGCTATCGTATGATGGGAAATATGAGTGTGACAATTAGTGTAAATCACACTACAAATAATTGTTGGTATTCGAACATACCATCTGTTTACTAGATATTCATGTCCAACAACCTACTACATAAGTATGTTTTCGCTGAGATTATTATTTTTCCCTTTTTGGTGTTTACTGACTTAATTTTTGAGGTCGGTCCATTTTTTTGTTAAAAAGGTTTTTATTTATTTTTCCATTTTATGTTATTTTTTATTTTTCACTTTTCAGTGGTCCTCAATTTAAATCGGAAATTAATTTACCGCAGTTTTTTGATCAGTTTCCGTAACGTAAAACTAAACTGTGAATCAGTTTCAGTAAGGTGAACCAGAAGCCAAAGGGTAGACCGCATTCTGTATTCCAGATCAATTTCCATAAATATAGACGAGTTTCCGTTTTTGAATCAGTTTCAGGAGGTATTTGGTTCACTTTCCTACTCAGCATTCTACCACTAACTTTTCTACTTCCTCATATTTGGTAGGTACTTGGTAGTTCTGATAACGCAATTCAACAACTGAACCATGACATCATTGACGAGGGAACTATGTGCTACACCCACTTGGTAGAATACCCCCACTCATCACCTAGTTGTACTATATACGTCATATTTGGTACAAAACTATGCAGTTCAGACGATCTCCTATACCATTACCTACCCAACTCTATCATGTATGACGAGTAAGCTATGTGCTACACCCACTTGGTAGAATACCCTCTCATCACCTAGTTGTACTATATACCTCATATTTGGTATGGCACTATGCAGTTCTGACGATCTCCTATACCATTACCTACCCAACTATATTATGGATGACGAGGATGCTATGTGCTACACCCACTTGGTAGATTACCCCCACTCATCACCTAGTTGTACTATATACCTCATATTTGGTACGGCACTATGCAGTTATGACGAACTCCTATACCATTACCTACCCAACTATATTATGGATGACGAGGATGATATGTGCTACACCCACTTGGTAGAATACCCCCTCTCATCACCTAGTTGTACTATATACCTCATATTTGGTATGGCACTATGCAGTTCTGACGATCTCCTATACCATTACCTACCACACTATATTATAATGAATCACAACACGATTGCTCGATTTCCAGAAAGGAACTGAACTTTTTTATTAACGACATGTCAATTATTAAACTAAGTGACAGGGTTTCTAGGTGCCTGTCACTACATCATCTTCCTCCCCTTCCTTTGGTCGGGCGTATGGAGTCAGCTTGTCTGCCTGTACGACCCTCTTCTTTTTACTTGGTAGCCTGATCCTGAACACAACTTCCGAAATCTTCTTCAGCACTTGACATGGGCCAACCCAAGGGCTTTGCAATTTAGGACATCTCCCCACTCTTCTTCTTGGCATGTAATACCAAACTTCTTCGCCAACCTGAAATTTCGGGGCTGTAGTGTGCACATCGTACCTCCGTTTGGTTTCTTCTGCAACTGCCTGTAGTCTCTTCCTCGCCATTTCATGAGCCTCTTGTAATTGCTTACTCAGCTGGCTGGCATACTCGGTTCGAGACTTGAACGCTGGGGCCGGCCCTGCAACCAGATGAACTGGAAGGAGTAATTCCCTCCCTAGCGTCAGTGCGGCTGGGGACATTCTTGTTGACGTGTGCTGTGTGCCCCGGAATGCAAGCAGTACCGCAGAGAGGCACAGGTCCCAGTCCCGTTGGTGATCCTCCACAACCTTTGACAGCATTTGCCACAGAGTACGGTTAAAACGCTCCACCTGTCCATCACTCTGGGGTCTCATTGGGCTGGTCCGCGTCTTATGTACTCCAAGGATTTCGAGCACCTCCTTGAATACTTCTGCTTCAAACGTTGTGCCTTGATCAGTGTGCAATTCCCTGGGGACACCGAACCTCGAGAAAACAGCATCCACTAAACCTCGGGCAACTGTGACAGCCTGACTATCGGGAACAGGAAATACCTCAGGCCATTTCGTGAAAGGGTCAACTGCCACCACAATGTGACGATTTCCTCGCTCGGTGGCTGGTAATGGACCAATCGTGTCGACACAAATGCGTTCGAAGGGCGAGCCTGCCACATAGGTTTGCATAGGCGCTCTAGCCCCTGGCTTTCCTCTTCCTCTTCTACCACACACTTCGCAGACTGAACAAATGGTCCGGACATCTTTGGTCATTCCTGGCCAATAGTACCTCAGTCGAACCTCGCTTAGTGTTCGTCTTCGACCAAAATGGCCAAAATCATGTGCACGCTTCAAAACAACAGAACATAACTTCCTTGGTACAATTACCTGTTCCCGGACCTTTTTACCCGTATTGTTCTCCCAATTCCGAACTAACAAGCCATTTGACAATGCAAGGGTATCAAGCATGGCTCACAAAGCTTTTGTCACAGTCCCAAAGCTAACAACCTCTTGCCATGATGGTTTTTCTCCCCCTTCCACCCAACCATATACAAGACCAATATCACCATCTGACTTTTGCAGGGTCTTCCAGTCTTCTTCCTCAATCACTCGGCTTAGTCGGATTTCCGCATTATTGGCTCTCTCCTCCACACGTTGACAGTATTTGCATTCAAGCTCAGCACAGGGACGT
This sequence comes from Apolygus lucorum, assembly GCA_009739505.2. Taxonomy (NCBI): domain Eukaryota; kingdom Metazoa; phylum Arthropoda; class Insecta; order Hemiptera; family Miridae; genus Apolygus; species Apolygus lucorum. The sequence goes on along the minus strand of CM019167.2, from coordinate 111,416,323 downwards.
CGGGATAATGCATCGGCATTGAGATGTTGCTGTCCAGGCCTGTGGTGCACTTGGAAATTGTAAGGCGCTATTATGTCTGCCCACCGTGCCAGCTGGCCATCGGGTTCTCGGAAATTTTGCAACCATTGAAGAGAAGCATGATCCGTTCGAGCAATGAAATGCTCTCCACTACTTAGCCCAAAATGATGAAAATGGCGCAATGCACACACTAGCCCCAGAAGCTCTTTCCGAGTAACGCAGTAGTTCCTCTCGGCTTTTGATAGGCATTTGCTATAGTAGGCCAATACCACTTCCCGCTCCCCCTGGATCTGCGACAGTACAGCTCCCAATGCTTTGTCACTGGCATCTGTATCCAGCACAAAGGTCGCTCCAGGAATAGGGTGTCCCAATATCGGTGGTTGGGTGAGGGCATCCTTGATGTTTGCAAATGCCTGGTTCGTGTCGGGTTCCCATTGAAATTCTGTCTTACGCTTCTGCAAGTCATAAAGTGCCGCCGCTTTCTTAGCAAAATCAGGTATGAATGCACGGTAGTAAGAACAGAGTGACAAGAAGGACTGCAGTTCTTTCACAGAAGTTGGTTGAGGCCATTCCAATACACGCTTGGTTGTCCCTGGATCAGTGGTGATTCGGTCCTTTGACACGAGTACTCCAAGGTATCCGACCTGCCTCTGAAACAATCTGCACTTCTTTGGATTGAGCTTGATTCCTGCATTCCTGATAACTGTAGAAACTCTCCTCAGCCATGCTACATGGTCTTCAAATGTCCCATTATCCACCAGCACGTCATCGAGATAGACCTTTACCCTTCCTCCACGTATCTCCTGCTGTAGGATTCCTCCCATGGTCCTCTGAAAAGTACTGGGGGCATTACATAAACCAAAGGGCATTACTTTAAATTGCCATAATCCTCTTGGCGTACAAAATGCGGTCTTCTCTTTGTCCTGGGGCACCATTGGCACCTGCCAATATCCGCTTTGCAAGTCCAGAGTGGAAAACCATGAACTACCTTCCAAAGCTCCCACCAACTCTGCGATTCTAGGCATGGGATGTGAATCTCGTTTTGTCACAGAATTTAACTTCCGGTAATCGATGCAGAATCTAGTGCTTCCATCTTTCTTTTTTACAAGCACGATTGGGCTCGCCCATGGACTAATAGATGGCTCGATCACCCCGTTTTGTTCCATCTCTGTCACCATTTGTTCTACTTCCTCCAACCGATGTGGAGGAATTCGCCTTGGTGATTGGCGGATTGGAGGGCTATCCCCCACATCAATGGCATGTGCGCAATTTTTAACTCTTCCAATATCTGCGCTACTTCTTGCAAAAATATCTCTAAAGTCTCTGAGCAATTTCTCCACTACCCTCTTCTCATTTTCCTCCATAACCTGACCCATAGCCTCTTTTTGTAGCTCTTGGAGGTGTGGTGGGCAGCTATCGTTTTCGCCAAAAGTTCCATTGTGGACTGCCCTATCCCCCTTTATCAGCTCTTGAAAGTTTCCCTCGACTTCATCAGCTACCTCTGCAACTGCTGCTTCCCAACATTCCACTGAATTCACCCACTTGCCACCAATAACGACTGCTTGGTTCGATAGGTCAATCAAACAATGCTGCTGTATTAAAAAGTCTAAACCTAGAATGCAATCATCATGAATACACGCCACCAAGACATTGTGAGTCTGGTTCTCTCCATCTCCAATGTCTAACCTTACAGTGGCTTCTCCTTTTACTGGTAGCCGCTCGCCAGAAATTGATCGAATGTAGGCTGGCCCTGTAACATCTAGCTTTACCTTACTGCGGGTTAGAACTTCCAGGCTCATTATTGTCCGTGTTGCTCCTGTGTCCACTGTGAAATCGCAGGCTACTCCATTTACTCTACCCCGTAACACTAGTGACGGGTTTGGAGTGACACGATAAGTGGGAACTTCGACTCCCATTGTTCTTTGGGTAGAAACACTCACTACAGGAGCCTGATGATGCACGGTCTGACTTAGGCCCTTCAGTCTGACCGTCGAACATTTCCCGAACCCCTCCTAGGACGATCAGGACAATCATAAGCAACGTGGCCTGGCTTATCACACCTCCAGCATACAATTTCACGTTTCTGATCCCTTTTGGAGTACTGGCGACTAGGGATTGCTTGTAGTCCTGGAATCTGATCCATCACTGTGTCCATGAATTCTCCTTGACGTACCTTTGCCCTGTCAGGTCTAGCAACTTGCAATACTGCCTCCATTCGAAGTGCATCGTCAAGAGCCTGTGCCATTGTCCTTGGACTCCCTCCAAGCACTAGCTCACATAGACGAGCCTCTTTGAGACCTCTCGCAAAATGGAAAATGGCTGTATCCTCTGAAGCACCTCCCCTGGTATCTGGCCATGCACGTCTGGTGATATCTTTTATGGCCTGATGGAACGCCCTTATATCTTCATCAGCACCTTGCACCCTAGTTTGCAATAACGGTAGATTTCGGGTTGTCTGATGCCTGCTACCAAAACGGACCTCGAGTGCTTCTACCAGATCGCTATAACTCATATAGGGCCCTATTTCGGTCAATAAAGTCAGAGCTTGACCTTTAAGTGAAGCGCCCAACATAGCCGCCTTCTGGTTTTTGTCCCATCGCTCTTCTCTTGCAATTAGTTCGAATTGCGCGCGGTAGGGTTCCCACTCTTCTTTTCCATCATAAATCTGAGGTTTTATCTTCAGACTTACCCCTTTACAAGGTACCTCCTTGTGGGTGGGGAGATGCGTGGGTTGTACCATTGCTGGCAAATTCAACATTAGTACAGACAGTTTTTCATTAATATCAGTCAATTCTGTTTGTAACATACTTTGCATTTCCGCTCGACATAAATTCAAAATTTCATTTGGCTGCACATCCGACCGGGGAGCCGTACTTACTTTCATCTTGTCCACCATCCTCCTGCCCCTCACCGTCCTCCTCAAGCCGACGTAGGCGCGATTGGGAACGCGTAGTCATTTCTGACACCAATATAATGAATCACAACACGATTGCTCGATTTCCAGAAAGGAACTGAACTTTTTTATTAACGACATGTCAATTATTAAACTAAGTGACAGGGTTTCTAGGTGCCTGTCACTACAATATTATGGATGACGAGGAAGCTATGTGCTACATCCACTTGGTAGAATACAATCTCATCACCTAGTTGTACTATATACCTCATATTTGGTACGGCACTATGCAGTTCTGACGATCTCCTATACCATTACCTACCCAACTATATTATGGATGACGAGGATGCTATGTGCTACACCCACTTGGTAGATTACCCCCACTCATCACCTAGTTGTACTATATACCTCATATTTGGTATGGCACTATGCAGTTCTGACGATCTCATATATCATTACCTACCCAACTATATTATGAATGACGAGGAAGCTATGTGCTACACCCACTTGGTAGAATACCCCCACTCATCACCTAGTTGTACTATATACCTCATATTTGGTATGGCACTATGCAGTTCTGACGATCTCATATACCATTACCTACCCAACTATATTATGAATGACGAGGAAGCTTTGTGCTACACCCACTTGGTAGAATACCCCCACTCATCACCTAGTTTTACTATATACCACATATTTGGTATGGCACTATGCAGTTCTGACGCAACCCAACCTACCCAACTAAGTACATGGGTCTTTTTCCGAGAAAGGGACAATCGGTATCCCAAGATTTCAAGAAACTTCAAGTCCGACTCGAGTTCTGCCAAAAATCAGGGATTAACCTCACACCATACTGATTGAATTTCGACGAAAGAACACACAGTGGGGCGCTTAATTAATTAATTGAAAATTAAAGAAGAAAACCTATCGAAAGAAACCTATTGGCGTGGTTTCCGCGTAAAGGAGAATACTCGGAACTCCATCTCCATGAGGAGCGAGAACTGGGAGTTATTCTGAAAATTGAACCAGGGCGGGACGCAGGTGTAGAAAAGGGTTAAACCAACGTGGAACACGGTTTTTCTGATAGCAACCTAGAAACCTCCGAAAGTAACCAAGTAATCTCGATTTATCGGTTTTTCGAGCCAAAACTTGGTACCAGGGGATTTTTACGGTTTCTGAATACAGTTTTGAAGTCGAAAAATGTAAAGTTTTTAAATTGCAACGGAAAATTCAAATTAAATTGTTAACAACTTGAAAAAAGTCTTTTATCTGCCACCATCACTGGCAGATGAAAGACACAAGTTCCTGGGTGGCACTTAGGTATTTCAGCTTTTCCCGCATTCTGGTGCTGTTCTGCTGAAGTGTAACCATATCGCTGGAACCAGCTCGGTAGAAACAAGAACCAGAGACCAAAAAGAAAAACGTCTGCCAAGTGGGTGTGGCACATAGCTTCCTCGTATCCATAACCCGATTGTATAGATGATCCGATGCATAGTAGTTAATCTCAAAACAAAAATCTTTAAGTACCTACCTTTCACTACCCTCATAGGGGACCATCAACACGCTAATCTGGTCAATCCTAGAAAATTTCATCAAATTCGGATGAAAATGTAAATGTTATGACTGTTACAAGGATTTTACGTATGCGCATGCGCAGAGGCTTCTGTAAATTTTAAGGCCTTGGTTTTCATTGGGGACCATCTACAACCTTATCCGCGTAATCCCTGAAAATATCATTGAAATCGGATGGAAAATGTAGAAGTTATGGCCGTTACAAGGAAATGCACGTTTGCGCATGCGCAGTGGCTACTGTCATTCCGAAGGTGGTGATTTTCATAGAGGACCATCTAAATACTAATCTGTAACATCCCTGAAAATTTCATTTGAACCGAACGGAAAATGTAGAAGTTATGGCTGTTACAAGGAATTCACGTTTGCGCATGCGCAGCGCCTACTATCAATCCGGGGGTGATGATCTTCATAGGGGACCATCTAAATACTAATTTGTAACATCCCTGAAAATTTCATCGAAATCAAGTAGGAAATGTGGAAGTTATGGCCGTTACAGGGAAATTCACGTTTGCGCATGCGCAGTAGCTACTATCAGTCGGATGGTGATAACTATCATAAGGGACCATCTGAATACTAATCTGTAACATCCATGAGAATTTAATTGAATTCGGATGGAAAATGTAGAAGTTAAGGCCGTTACAAGGAATTCACGTTTGCGCATGCGCAGTCGCTTCTGTCAGTCCGAGGAAGATGATTTTCATAGGGGACCGTCTACACACCAACCCAGACAATCCCTGAAAATTTCATAGAAATCGGACAATAACTTCGTATAGTTATGCGCGTTACAAGGAATTCATGACAGACAGACACACAGACAGACAGACAGACAGACACACAGACACGGAACCAAAATTGTTCAGAAAGGTCTAAAACGCAAAACGCGAGTGAAAATTTTGATTTTGGAGAACTTTTTTTTCCGTCCTTGAAAAGTAAAAACAAAGCTTCCACGCTACCTTGGTAGACTCGGAAGCAAAAAAAAATTCCTCGTATCCATAACCCGATTATATAGATGATCCGATGCATAGTAGTTAATCTCAAAACACCAATCTCTAAGTACCCTTCACTACCCTCATAGGGGACCATCTACACACCACTCTGGATATTCCTAGAACATTTCATCAAATTCTGATGAAAAATGTGAGACAATACTCAAAAAATCCAAAACTTTTTTGGCACGGTTGGGAATCGTACCCGTGACCTCTTACTTGGCAGTTTGACTCGCTGCACATGTGCTACGGGCGCCAGACAGTAGGTGGTGTAGAATTTGAGGTTGTGACATACGCACGGCTGTTACACGGATTTTACGTTCGCGCATGCGCATCGGCTACTATAAGTCCGGGGGTGATGATTTTCATAGGGGACCATTTACAATCTAATCCGCATAATCCCTGAGAATTTCATTGAAATCGGATGGAAAATGTAGAAGTTATGGCCGTTTCAAGGAAATTCACGTTTGCGCATACGCAGTCGCTTCTATCAGTCCGGGGATGATGATTTTCATAGGGGACCATCTAAATACTAATCTGTAACATCTCTGAAATTTTAATTGAAATCGGATGGAAAATGTAGAAGTTAAGGCCGTTACAAGGTATTCACGTTTGCGCATGCGCAGTCGCTTCTATCAGTCCGGGGATGATGATTTTTATAGGAGACCGTCTACACACCAACCCGCACAATCCCTGAAAATTTCATCAAAATCGGACAATAACTTCGTATAGTTATGCGCGTTACAAGGAAATCATGACAGACACACAGACAGACAGACAGACAGACACACAGACACACAGACTGACATACACGGAACCAAAATTGTTCAGAAAGTCTAAAACGCAAAACGCGAGTGAAAGTTTTGATTTTGGAGAGCTTTTTTTTTCATCCTTGAAAAGTGAAAACAAAGCTTCCGCTACCTTGGTAGACTCGGAAGCAAAATGATTTCGATTTCTTACCGTTTTACAGAGGGCAGATGAAAGACAGACGGTGATTGTGACACCACGTTTTTGCAACTGAAACCACTTGTGCACGCCTCCACATAGAAGAAACACGATTCCCGCCGCTTTCTTTGATAACCTAACGACTAACCTCACCTCTTACAGTGGTAGTAAAACCGCGGGAAACGATAAAAAGCCGCCAAAATACGAAAACACAAAAAAGGCAGATTAAAGACGGAAACCTCCGGACAAGCATAATTAAATATTATTTTATCCTCCTGCTCGCTTTATTTGCTTCTGACAAAATCTGCAAACCCATTTTTTCATGTCTAGGTATATGCAATAAAGAATCACTACAAATGCAGGCCGCTGCTTTTATAGGTGATTCACAGTGTTCAAGCAAAGTTGTCTACCTAGGAGTCTGGACATGGCAGATTACTGGACATTTAGCTTTTCAAACTTTAATTTCTATATTTTAGCGTGAATAAGTGCATATTTTATTGATTGCCCGAAGTAGAACAAAGTTGATAGTTTATGGAGAATTTTTTTTAAACGCCTAGGTAAATCATAAATGGGCATTCGGAATCTTCTCTGGACAACGATTGGCCCTTTCTGGGAAAATTACCCATATTATGAATGACGAGGAAGCTATATACACCCACTTGGTAGTGCTACAAGATAGTAGTACAACTTGATAGTACTACAACTCACAGTACTATAATTATCCCTCATATTTGGTAGGAAAACTCACATACTTGAGCATTCATAAACACGTTTGATATGGCTCATGCAGGTTCTGAGCAAATAGCCCACTATAATTTCTCCCTTTCTCATCCCCCGCAGCATCCTTTAATTATCGGAACCCCCTTCATATAGTATATCATTTTAAAGCTTACAATCAGACCTTCAATTTGATTATACACAAATAGTCCGTCATTGGCACAGTCGGAAGTCTCAGTGGAAGAAGAGTGAATGCGGACTAATATTCCCGAAAACGGGAACCACGTTTATCAACTTCTTTCACAAATTTTCGATACTTCTAATAAAGCAAAATGAAATCTGTTTGAAACGGGACCACCACGGATACTGGTAGAACACATTTCAAAAAGAATCAGACAGATTGGTACCAGAATAAAGAAATGCAAGGTGTTCAGACATACAAAAAAAAAAAAAAAACCGTCGTCCCACGACAACCAACAATTTACAGGCTATGGGTGTGTGTTTTTTGTTCTTTTCTTCAATTCAAAGGTTCTAGGATACGATAATTATTATTGAATTGAGGTTTCTTTACGTGTGTATGTAAATATTTATATATATATGTATATAATAGTATGGCCCTTCTTGAGTAAAAACAACGACGATATTGCGTTTCTCTGTAAACGAAAGTTTTATTATCAGAGCGTATCTGATAGGTGACCATCCCTTATTTCCAAATGTCTCGCAAAACTTTGTATCCCATGTATCCCATTCTGATTCCACCGTTAATTTCATTAACATACAGCTGTACCACTCTCTTCCAGAGTTTTCCAAAACATGCTTTAAAATTTCAATTTTATGCGTATCCTCATTGATTTGAAAACGTTCACATTCCTTATTAAAATTTTGAATCCACTGATTTGCATTTGAGTGTTTTCCTGTAAATTTCTCTATGATGAAATCATTAGCAAGTTTCCCTAAATTCCGAGTTTCTGGTTTTTGTTTTTTACTCTCAAGCATTTTTTCCAAGAGTTGTTCTAGCGTTTGCTTTGAACCACTAGGCACAGGATCTAAAGTATTCTGCATTTCTGAACTTTACACCAGGTATACTCCATCAAATTGTAAATTTTCCTCTTCATCCAAATATATCTTTGTAAGTTCGTCTGTCAATGTTATCCATATTCTCCTAGTTTGGTGTCGTTTAGTTAAAGATTTTTTTACCTTTTCATAATTTCGTGTTTTCTTAAGTTCTTGATGCAGGTCTATTGGTTGGTATTCGGGTGGTATTTCGAAAACTTGTCCATCAGGTGTAGTTACCGAAGGTATACATATCACATTCGATTTTTGATCCATCGCCTGTTTCACCGTGAACTCGAACTTCAACTTCTCCATATTCCGTGAAATCGTCAGTAAAATTGTTGTTTTATAATAGTATGGCCCTTCTTGAGTAAGAACAACAACGATATTGCGTTTCTCTGTAAACGAAAGTTTTATCATCAATAAGTGTGTTTCAATGGAGTACAACATTGAACTATTTAGTTTATGAAAAGGTTTACGAGCCTGTAAACTAAAGAAACAACAATTAAAGCCGATATTCCGGGTTTCCTCGATAATATCACGGGATATAAAATCTTGAAATCAATCAGTTCATAAATTACAATGTCGTTCGACGAATATTTCAGTTTTCCCATCAGTTGTCTGCCGTAGTGGATTTCGTAGTCTAGGTTGCTAAACTAGAGCGGCGTCCACGTCGGGAAGAAATCATTGCAAAAGCGACGCAGTGTTTTCTTTACATCTCCCCCCTCAGAGAGAAACAAATTCAAACAGTTACTGGTGAACATTTGAAATTGTTTATGTATGATCCTCAACTGGAAAAAGTTTGGTGATGTGGTAAAGGTTTGATTCTGCTTTCCTGTGTCCAGTATCCACTTCATAGATAGAATTTGAGATCTTCTTCACGATTTTAAATGGTCCAATCCTCAATTCGTCCATATTCTTCCTATTTAGACGGTTCCCATTTTCCTCGTATACTCTGTCACCTATTGTCAGTTTATGTTCTTTTCTATGCCGATCGAATATATTTTTTTTTATAATCATGTGATTTGATAGTGTTTTCAAGAGCATATTGCCTGTCTCTTGTTAAATCTCCCTTGTCGCATATTGATTGTAGTTCTAGTGGTAGGATGTTTACAGGGTCTCCGTCCAAAAGGTATTTAGGAGCAAATTTCGTGACTGTGTGTTCCGTTTCATTATATTTGTCTACGCAATGAGGAATTTCACCGATTTCTGTTTGCATTTTTCCTGAATAGTTAATGGTGTGGGATAGATGAAAATCGGGCTGATTTCGGAAAATAAGTCTCCTGTTATTTTTGGGAGACAGTCAAAATTTTTAATTTCAAAACTAACCGGGAAAACGGACGTGAAGCGGGAACGCTCGCTGATTGGGCTGTTTGGATCGCTGTCTCCTCCCAGTGTTGCCCATTGGGACGACGAAATCGTGTTTTCTAAGAGAAAAGTTATCAAACAAGAACAGGGGAAACCTAATTTTCCCCATCTCGCTCTTTCTATTTTTTTCTTCAGTTTTTCGATTTCGAACTTTACTGTTTCATGAAATTTTGCATCTGGGGACTATAGATTTCTCGATCTCAGCGCTTCAAGCGGCCATAAATGAACTATTCCAGCATGACGTCATTTTCCCAGTTTTTTAAAACATTCGTATTTTCTACACTGTTTTGTTTATTCGTAAATTAGGAAGTTCGGGCTGAAAGTTTGCCTTAGAGGTTTTTTAGAGGTGCTGGTGCTGAATCCGATTTTGGGGTCGAAAATAGGAAATTCCGACATGGTGAAATTCCTCATTTCGTGCAATAGTAGTCCAAGCTTGTTTTTTATCAGTCTCATTTAGTTTACATCTAATCTTGTTCGTTAAAGTTTGATTTAGTCTTTCATTTAGTCCGTTTGAAAATGGAGTATCTACAGCTGTGAAAACAAGTCTTATATTTTCTTCTTCTAGAAATTGTTTAAATTCTCTTGAGTTTGTGCCTGGATATTGATCTGTCAATATTATATCAATCTGATGATCCTTATTTACTTTTTGTACTAATTTTATAAAATCACCGGCGTTTTGATTCCTCGACGTGAGAATATAAGCATATCTTGTAAAATGATCCACTAGAAGATGTAAATATTTTTTTGTTGATCGTGACCCTCCGAAACCTCCAATGGTATCAATTGATGTAATTTCAAATGGGCGTGAAGCTGGGCCTAAGTGCGATAGTAACCCATAGTTTGGTCTCCTCCTTGATTTGTTCCTAATGCAAATTTCACACGTTTCACAAAATCTCCTTATGTTTTCAACAATATTCTTAGCTGTGTAGAATGGCGTTATCTTATTTACCATCTGAGTCCTCCCAATATGGCAGTAACTGTCGTGGACATACTTTATTAGGGTCTGGCTTAGGTCTTCAGATATTACAATTTTTTTCCATTTTCCTTCCTTCTGGTAGAAAATTTCCTTGTCTAATATTAGTTTATTATTTCTCAATTCGAAATTTTTCTGTTGGTCTTTTTTTATATCAGTTAGATTTATTAAGTTTACTACTTTCAGAATATCTTCAGTATTATCATAAGGTTCTAATACAGGATTTCTGCTTAGACAATCTGCTTCTTGATTTGATTTTCCTGGGTTATATTCTATTGTAAAATCATATTGAGATAAATAATACATCAAGTCTCCTAGCGCCTCGTCTGGTCTAGCCTGTTCATGGTTTCTAATGGTTTATGATCTGAGTAGACCTTGAACCTTCTTGACCGACTTCAACGCGCCGAAGGCGCGCGAAAGAGGAGGTACTCAATTCGGGTTGTCGTGGGACGACGATTTTTTTTTCTTTTTTTTTGTATGTCTGAACACTTTGCATTTCTTTATTCTGGCACCGATCTGTCTGATTCTTTTTGAAATGTGCTCTACCAGTATCCGTGGTGGTCCCGTTTCAAACAGATTCCATTTTGCTTTGTTGAAAGTATCGAAAATTTGTGAAAGAAGTTGAAAAACGAGGTTCCCGTTTTCGGGAATATTGGTCCGCATTCACTCTTCTTGCCCTGTGGCTTCCGACTGAGCCGATGACGGACTATTTGTGTAAGCTTTAAAATGATATGCTATATGAGGGGGGTTCCGATAACTAAAAGGTGCTGCGGGAGATGAGAAAGGGGGAAATTATAGTGGGTTATTCGCACAGAACATGCATGAGCCATATCAAACGTGTTTAAGAATGCTCAAGTATGTGAGTTTTCCCACCAAATATGAAGGATAATCATAGTACTGTTAGTTAATTATTCTACCAAGTGGGTATAGCCCATAGCCCCCTCATAACTAATCACATGATTGGGTAGGTAATAGTAAAGGAGATTGTCAGAACTGCATAGTGCCCTACCATAGTATAGTACAGTTAGATACAGAGCGATATAGTCCAGTTGGGTTACGAGTGGGTATTCTACCATGTGGGTGTAGCACATAGCTCCCTCGTCATTTATAATAAAGTTGGGTATCTAATGGTATAGGAGATTGTCGGAATTGAATAGTGCCGTACCAAATATGAGATATGTAGTACAATTTGGTGATGAGAGGGTATTCTACCATGTGGGGGGTAGCACATAGCTTCCTCATCATCCATAATATGGTTGGGTAGCTAAAGGTATAGGAGATCGTCAGAACTGCATAGTGCCGTACCAAATGTGAGGTATATAGGACAATTAGGTGATGAGAGGGTATCCTACCAAGTGGGTGTAGCACATAGCTTTCTCTTCATCCATAATATAGTTGGGTAGGTAATGGTATAGGAGATTGCCGGAATTGAATAGTGCCGTACCAAATATGAGATATGTAGTACAATTTGGTGATGGGAGGGTATTCTACCAAGTGGCTGTAGCACATAGCTTTCTCGTCATCCATAATATAGTTCGGTAGTTAATGGTATAGGAGATTGTCGGAATTGAATAGTTCCGTACCAAATATGAGATATGTAGTACAATTTGGTGATGAAAGGGTATTCTACCAAGTGCGTGTAGCACATAGCTTACTCGTCATCCGTAATATATTTGGGTAGGTAATAGTAAATGAGATCGTCAGAACTTCATAGTGCCCAACCATAGTATAGTACCTACAGTTAGATACGGACAGATATATAGTTTATAGAGATATAGTCCAGTTGGGTGACGAGTGAGTTTTTTACCATGTGGGTGTCATTTATAATAACCTTCATCCGCTCGCGCCCCCCTGAGTCACACTAGCGATCGCGGGGCGGCTGATAGCCGCCCGTCACATTTTTCCTTATTTCAATGGATTTTTTGGTACTTCAACTCGATAACGACAAGGATTTGGGTTGGTCATCTTGTAAGTGAGTTCATACACATTATTTAGAATGAAAAACTTTTATTGAAAATAATTATAAACTTTGGTAAACAAAAATTTAAAAGCATAACGTCATAATATTCTTTCTGGGCTTACTGCCTAGTGACTAAACTATCACACTCTGTTCAATAAATCAAATTGTTCTTCCCTAAAAAACAAACAAACTGATAAATAAAATGAATAAAGGCGTTTAATTTTTTTATGCTCTAAGGCATTCATGTTGAAACGCTCTGAAACTAGGTTTGAAAGTGTGTACATACAAAAACTTATTTATTTGTACAATACATTTTCAAGATAAAATTGGCGAAAAATATTTCAAATGAATATAATTGGAAGAAGTGACATAGAAAAGTAAAAACAATGATCCGCTACCCTAATAGACTCAGAAGCAATACGAGTAGGTACCAAAGCAAACATCACAAATGATAAATGAAACTCAGGTTTTTATCGGCATTTCTTCCGAAACATACATAGCTACTCATAAGGAGGCTGAATGAAGTAAAAAAATATACTTACATTTCACCGTGGACGTTCAAAAAAATGTTGCACTGCCGATCGCGGGGCGGCAGTTAGCCGCCGAACTTAGTCACTCAAACTTTGAACGTGTACTGACAGCCACCAACATAACGCAGGAGGAAAAGGTTAACGACATCTTGCGGAGGAAAGTCCAACTAGAGAATACAACTGCACTTTCCCGATCTCTTGCGTGCCAGTTATGTTTTGCCACGCAAAATTCATCGAGGGCGGCAGTTTGCCGCCCACGCGAGCGGATGAAGGTTAAAGTTGGGTATCTAATGGTATAGGAGATTGATCTAGGAAATAGATCTACATTCTGAAAACTGATCGAAAAACTGCGGGTAAATTAATTTCAGATTTATATTGAAGACCACTAAAAAGTGAAAAATAAAAAATAATATGAAATGGAAAAATAATAAAATAAAAACCTTTTTAACAAAAAAATGGACCGACCTCAAAAATGATGTCCGTAAAAACCAAAAAGGGAAAAATAATTATCTCAGCGAAAACATACTTATGTAGTGGGTTGTTGGACATAGATATCTAGTCAACAGATGGTATGTTGGAATACCAACACTTATTTGTATTGTGATTCACACTTATTGTCACACTCATATCCGCCATCATACGATAGCAGTGACATACTACCCAATAGTTTTGGAACACTTATATCTACTCGTATCCATGTTTTGTATTGCATGATCGACGCATGTTGTAATACTCACCAGATAATGTGAGTAGTACTTAATAACCACAGCGTATCCAGATAGGTAGGTACGCATTGAAGTCGCCGCCGTGCCCATCTGTAGACACAAACGTCTTCTAGATCTTTTACTTACCAACATATTACTCTTTTTCGCAAATATACATACCTCCTATACTACAAACATGCTTCCACACCGAGCATGAATGTAAACATCAGTTCGTTCAAGATTGTGGGAGGTTTTGAACGTTAATTAGGTAACAACGTATTGTATTACAAATTGTACAACAAACGTATTGTACAACAAATTGTATTACATATCTCATATTTGGTACGGCACTATGCAGTTATGACGATCTCCTATACCATTAGATATCCAACTATATTATGAATGACGAGGGAGCTATATGCTACACCCACTTGGTTGAATACCTAACTAACAGTACTATAATTATCGCTCATATTTGGTAGGAAAACTCACATACATGAGCATTCGTAGACACGTTAGATATGGCTCATGCAGGTTCTGACCTAAAAGCCACTATAATTTCCCTGTTTCTCATCCCCCGCAGCACCTTTTAGCTATCGGAACCCCCCTCATATAGCATATCATTTCAAACCTTACAATCAGACCTTCAATTTGACTATACACAAATGGTTCTCCATCGACTCAGTCGGAAGTCACAGGGCAAGAAGAGTGAATGCGGACCAATATTCCCGAAAACGGGAACCACGTTTTTCAACTTCTTCCACAAATTTTCGATACTTTTAACAAAGCAAAATGAAATCTGTTTGAAATTGGACCACCACGGATACTGGTAGAACATATTTCAAAAAGAATCAGACAGATTGATACCAGAATAAAGAAATGCAAGCGACTCGGACATACAAAAAAAAAAAAAAAAAAAAATCGTCGTCTCACGACAACTCGAATTGAGTACCTCCTCTTTCGCGCGCCTTCGGCGCGTTGAAGTCGGAGGAGCTATGTGCCAATCTTGGCTATGGCCAATGAAGCCAATATTTCACAGATTCTTTTATTGCTAGGCATTCTTGGTATATTGCCTTTTTCTTTTTCTGAGTTTTCGTTAGTTTCTTTGAAAAGTAGGCTACTGGTATTCTTTCGTTATTATTTTCCTGTTTTAATACCGCTCCTACTCCCTTGATACTAGCATCTGTGTAAATGTGTATTGGTAGATTCGTGTCAAAGATATGTAGAAGTGGTTCTGAGCAAAGCATTTCCTTCATCTTATCAAATGATTGCTGGCACTCCGTAGACCATACGAATTTTACATTTTTCCGTAATAGGTTGTGTAGTGGGTCTAGGATAATTGCACTGTGTGGTATAAATTTGTGATGAAAGTTTATTTTTCCAAGGAATTGCCGTACTTGTTTTTTCGTTTCTGGAACTGAAAAGTTCTTCACAGCGGTCAAATAATCTTTCAGTGGTCTGATTGAATTTTTTTCTATTACGTGGCTCAAATACTTGGCAAAATTATTCGCAAAATTGCATTTCGAAAATTTTAATCTAAACCTTCTGTCAGAAGTGCTTCTAATAATCTTGATAGGTATAGAATATGTTCTTCAAAAGTTGTTGAGAAAATGAATATGTCATCTATAAAATTTACTGCATTATCGGAGAGCTTGTATTTTCTTATAATATTGCTCAAAATTCTCTGGAAAATAGCAGGAGACGTCTTCAACCCGAAGGGAAGACACGTCCATTGAAAATGTCCCTGTTGAGTAACAAATTCAGTTTTGTGTCTATCTTGAATCCTCATAGGAATTGACCAAAATGCTGAATTTATGTCCAACGTAGAAAAATATTTACAGTTTACAGATTTCACCATTAAATCCTCAATAAACGGGAAAGGTTGTGATTGAGGGACGACAATCTTGTTCAAATCTCTAAAATCTATGCATAATCTTGTTTTTTCATCATCTTCTTTTTTATATGCAAGAGTGACTGGGGCCGCGAATGGGCTATAAGATTCTTCAATCAGGTTCTTCTCTAACAACAAGGATATTTGTTTTTCTATCTCTTTCTTATCATCCTCAGTGCATCTGTATGGTCGTTTTGCACAGTATTTGTCCACCATCAAGTCAATATGGGCTTCATAATGCTTTACAGTGCCGACATCATATTTATCTTTTGCGAAGACTGATCTGTATTTGTCTATCAACTTATCAATCTCCATTTTTTGTTGCGAATTAAGATGGTTTACCGTCATTTCAAATAAGTCTGTGTTTATGTGTTCATTAAAATTAATCTCTCCTTCATTGAAGTGGGGTCCTGAGGGAGAGTTTCCTTCATTCTGTTGTCTTGGCGTATCCTGGATGTTGTTTTGCATGATCTGTAGCTCCTCATTTTGCATTAATCTGAATTCTTTTATACAATCCAAGCCAAATAAAAAATCGTGGTTAAAGTTGTCATTGTCTATTACAAATATATCCATGTTCTTCTCTATATTGTAGATTTTTATTTTTAGTGTTACAACGCCTTTTGTTTTCTTCTCACCATTAATAGTCTTCAAGTTTACTAATTTTAAATCACCTGTATCATTTCGTGGTTTTATTTTCAGTAATTTTGCATTTATTAATGACACATTTGATCCTGAATCATAAATTCCAATAACTGGCAAAGTGTCATTTAATAGCAACTTGATTTTTATTAATGGTGGAACTATTCGTTTTTTGGATTATCTCTATTCAGATCAATTTCCAATTCAGAGTGGTTAACTGTTTTTACAAAATGTTTCATATTTCTTTCTTTAAACCAACAGTTTTCCTCGGGATGATAGCTTTCCCTTTTTTTTCTTTGAAACAAATGCTGCATGGTTTTTTTCCATCTACCTGTTTTGATGAGGCATCCGAGTGTCTAGTATATTTTTTGTCATAATTGTTATTTCCAACAAGATGCTCCAATGTCCCAATCTCATTGTAAAGATCTTCTGTTTCTTCCAAGTTTCCTCTGTCTATTTCATCAGCCACATAATTCGGTAAACCAAAAAATATAAGGTCGATTAGTGTACCTGTGTCAATTGATTTCTTTCTTCTAATAATAATTTTTCTTTTCTTAAAGCATAATCAAGCAATGAACCAGTTTGATATTTAAAAGCTAGAGCGTATCTGATAGGTGACCATCCCTTATTTTCAAATGTCTCGCAAAACTTTGTATCCCATGTATCCCATTCTGATTCCACCGTTAATTTCATTAACATACAGCTGTACAACTCTCTTCCAGAGTTTTCCAAAAAATGCTTTAAAATTTCAATTTCAAGCGTATCCTCATTGATTTGAAAACGTTCACATTCCTTATTAAAATTTTGAATCCACTGATTTGCATTTGAGTGTTTTCCTGTAAATTTCTCTATGATGAAATCATTAGCAAGTTTCCCTAAATTCCGAGTTTCTGGTTTTTGTTTTTTACTCTCAAGCAATTTTTCCAAGAGTTGTTCTAGCGTTTGATTTGAACCACTAGGCATAGGATCTAAAGTCTTCTGCATTTCTGAGCTTTCCACCAGGTATACTCCATCAAATTGTAAATTTTCCTCTTCATCCAAATATATCTTTGTAAGTTCGTCTGTCAATGTTATCCATATTCTCCTAGTTTGGTGTCGTTTAGTTAAAGATTTTTTTACCTTTTCATAATTTCGTGTTTTCTTAAGTTCTTGATGCAGGTCTATTGGTTGGCATTCGGGTGGTATTTCGAAAACTTGTCCATCAGGTGTAGTTACCGAAGGTATACATATCACATTCGATTTTTGATCCATCGCCTGTTTCACCGTAAACTCGAACTTCAACTTCTCCATATTCCGTGAAATCGTCAATAAAATTGTTGTTTTATAATAGTATGGCCCTTCTTGAGTAAGAACAACGACGATATTGCATTTCTCTGTAAACGAAAGTTTTATTATCAATAAGTGTGTTTCAATGGAGTACAACATTGAACTATTTAGTTTATGAAAAGGTTTACGAGCCTGTAAACTAAAGAAACAACAATTAAAGCCGATATTCCGGGTTTCCTCGATAATATCACGGGATATAAAATCTTTAAATCAATCAGTTCATAAATTACAATGTCGTTCGACGAATATTTCAGTTTTCCCATCAGTTGTCTGCCGTGGTGCATTTCGTAGTCTAGGTTACTACACTAGAGCGGCGTCCACGTCGGGAAGAAATCATTGCAAAAGCGACGCAGTGTTTTCTTTACAAGTATATATTTATATATTTAATTTTGACAAAATTTTGTGTCATAAACACCTCTGAAAATTGGATAGTATGCAATCAAAAAATGGAACGAATGCAAAAAAACGTTTGCTAAATTCGAATAAGAAATTTTCAACGATGACATGTTCTCGGTATGTCAGGACAGTACGAACTGACTAAATTACTGCGAACGACAATCCGAAGAACTAGGTGTTGTTCGAACAGAACCTTAACTCTTAGCGGAAATATTTTACGAAAATATCTCTACTTACATCGTTTTGTGTTCCAATAACAAAGAAAACAAACAATTTCTGCCAAATGGGTGTGGCACATAGCCTTCCAGTATCTATAACCCGATTGTTTAGATGATTCGATCATTGTAGCTAACAGCCCACATAGGGGACCTTCTACATGCCGACATTCACAATCCCTGGAAATTTCATCGAATTCCTTAGAAGGGTTCTACTCTGAAGCAAAAATGAGTGGAGTGACGGCAGAGACGGAGGTCTCGCTTTATTTTTAATCGCACATTATTCCATTACGCCTGAATTCGGTGGAATACGGCGTTGAAATTTTTACAGCTTCTTAATAATGGTCAGAACTTCAAGAAAAAAAAAAAAATGAGACAAACCAAAGGAAGGTGAAGCTCGGGGTTTCCACGCCTCTAAACACTAATTCGCTATAAAACTCCAAACCTGTAGCTAATTTTCAAGCTAAAATTTTTTGAAAAAATTGATTAGTATATTTTTAGAGATACTACATATATATATATCCAACATTATATATTTTTATTTCAATTTTTCGAAACACATAGAACGTGCTAGGAAATTTTCAAATTACACTCTCAAAGTCCTTAAAATTTCGAAATATCAGGTTTGAGCCCCCATTTAGCAGTGAAAACAATTTTTAAACACTGAAGGTCCTTCACATCCTAATTCTATAGGTAATAGACTTTGAGAAAACCACATTACATATCTTTTTTAGTCACTTTGCAAAAATTGATTTTTTTCCACTCCCGCCCCACTGTGCGGCGGACGGATGGCAACATTTTTTATTCGATTTTCAGATTCTCGTTGTTTATTTATTTATTGGCATATGAAAAAAATATATAAGAAAAGAAATACAAATACTAGGATTGTATTATTCATAGCAGGTTTCTTGATGAATTGAAGATTGATTTAATTACTCCGTTATTTAAATGGGGTGATAAAAATGTCATGGAAAATTATCGTCCTATTAGCAAACTACCTTTATTATCAAAAGTGTTGGAGCGTCTCATTAACAAATGTATGAGTTATTTTTGGTCAACAGGCTTTTCCAGAATTCCAGAGTTCCAAAATTTAGTTTTCGTTGTTTTGAAGATCATAAATAATGCAGCTGCAACTTTATTTGGTACTTTCGCATTATACGGGCGCCACTACATTTTTAGGATTTTTGGTACACTGACCTCTTCATTACGAGGTAAATCCCACAGCAGTAGTACTTCACTCATAATGAAAGCAAAAGTAACCTCAAATGAACGGCAATAAATCACTCGAGACACTGACCCAATCAACTTCCTTATCTCTACTCAGATAACAGGCAGTGACAGGTGATGCAGCTGCCCGGTCAATGACCTGACATTTGCCTGCTCGGAAGGAGTTTGGCGGGCGAAAGTATGACTCATCGGGTATAGTTTGATTCGTTACGAAACAAGGAAAGTCCTAGGAACATAATTACGATAACCTAACCGCCGCAGCGCGCTGTATATAAGTGGCGCCCGTATAATGCGAAAGTACCCTTTATTTATTAGTTATTAGCAAATTGATATTACTAAATCTTTTGACTGTATAAATCACCAAAAATACTACTTGTTTAACTCGCAAGGCTTTACAACTTTCAGCCTCAGGCCAACGCATTGATATTTTGTTTTTTGACGAATTAGCAGGCGGTGGAGCATTTGGGTGTGCATTCTGATTTCGTAAATACAACGCGAGGAGTTCCTCAATGAAAGCGTTCTGTTTTGGGTCCGCTGTTATCAAGGTACTTTTCCGTTATACCCCCCCCCCCCCCCCATCTGTCTTTAACACGCCCGCCCGGTGTTTCTAGGCATTCCTTCTTACTTACATTACATATTTACGTCAAATTCATCACAATTTCAAGCTGTGGAAAGAAATTATATCATTTCAAAAAGAAAGAAAAAAAAAAGAATTACCGTGCCTATAGAAGTTGCCGATGTCGGTGAGGATTTGTTGAAACAAACGGGGTGAGCGCATGGGTCGGAAAAATTGTTTATTGTTATTTTTAATCTAAACTAGACCTCATTCTGAGAGTTTTGACACCAACCGCGACCTTCTAGCGTGAGAAGACTTTTTTCTATGATTTTTCAAAGTTTCGAATGTTTATGACGTCACAGTAGGCTGGGGTGTCCCGCCCAGGCGAGAGAGGCGCGTGACGTCATAAACATTCGAAACTTTGAAAAATCATAGAAAAAAGTCTTCTCACGCTAGAAGGTCGCGGTTGGTGTCAAAACTCTCAGAAAGAGGTCTACTTTCGATTAAAAATTAAAAAAAAAAAAATCGGGCGCACCCCTCATTGACGTGGTTGTGGTTCGATTGCCTCCACATAAATTCGCAAAAATAGGTATCGAGTAATGAATTAGCAGTTCCGCACTGTCTTTGTCTTTGTTCTTTGAGAAGAGATGCTTGTGAACCACCCTTGAACCCACTTGTGAACCATCGGGAAGGTATTGGACCAAAAGCAAGAGCACAGCGCCCGTGGTCAATGAATTTGCCCCCTTGTTTTCCCAAAAATTCACCGATGTCTCTACTCCCTCAAATTGAGCGTACATTAATTCATTAAAATGTGAAAAGGAATCATTACCGGTGCCTAGAAACATCGGGCGGGCGTGAAACAGTCGCGAAAGTTGTGAAACAGACTGGGGGGGGGGGTAACGGAAGAGTACCGTTATTAACGTATAATTTAGATAAGTGACCTACCTGATATAGTTTCAGATCTTTATTTGTTATTTGAGGATGACACTGTTATTTTGTCTAGCAATGATTCATTGTCACTAGGCAAAGTTTTTGATCGGTGTTCATTCAATAAATTGTTGGACAATGAGGCGAAGACTGAAAAAATGATTTTTGGATTGATGCCACCAACTGTTGAATCTTCAAGTTGCACTGCGATTCGTGTCTTGGGTTTTAATTTAGATGAAAAATTGAGTTGGCGTGTCCATTGCGATATTTTGGCGAAAAGACTGACTCCCATAGTAATTCTCCTCAGACAACTTTCTCTCACGTTGAGTGAGGATGGCATTTCAGACTGCATTTCATGGTTGTTTCCAGGGCTTGTTGTCGTATGTGTCAAAATTGATGAACTTATAAATTTTAGTAGGTAGCTAACAACGTACCTACGCGTGTTTGAAACTCCAAATTATTATTATCCTCAAAACATAGGATTGTATTTTACAATTGTTAATAAAAAATTACTTTCGATTCTTCTCTCAAGAAACAAGTTGTGTTTTGTATAAAATATAATAAGTAGGTACGATCGTGACATTTTGGCTCCCCAAGGGGAATCATGGATGCGACTAGAATTCTCAGGTCCGTATTGCGTACGACGTGCGAAGATTTGATTGACTCCGTCACTGCAGTTTTCGCGGTGTCGGAGAGAGCAGCTTGTGAAGCAGACTCCAGAGTGCTGGAAACCCGGTTCCGATCATTAAAGGAACAAGACGAAAAAGTGCTTGAAGCACTGATTCAATCCGATGTTGCAAGAGAGGAGATTTTGGCGGAATTGACAGAGGTCAACCAGTTTGACAGAAAGTTTTACGACTTGGAGAAGAACATAAATAGTGAACCAGAAGAGAACTCAAGACATTCAAGTAGAACAGCCATATGTAAAAAACGATTAAAACTCCCAAAAATTGAGTTGGTTAAGTTTTTCGGAGACGCGAAAGGATGGCTAAGCTTTTGGGGTCAATTCAAAAAGATCCACGAAGATGAGGAGCTTGCACCTGAAGACAAGTTTCACTACCTACTCCAAGCTACAGTACCAGATTCTAGAGCTCGAAGTGTAGTAGAATGTTTTCAAGCCTCTCCAGAAAGCTATCAAAAAGCCATCAACGCACTACAAAATCGATTTGGAAGACAGGAGTTACTGATAGAGACATACCAGAGAGAGTTATTGAACATAGTCGTCCATACTATCATTAAAAGAGGAAAAGTTGCTCTCGTATCGCTGTTCGACAGAATTGAGACGCAGATTCGAGCTCTTGACGCGCTAGGGGTCACATCAAAAAATTGTAAAGATTGTGTTGGACATGCTGGTTTGCTGTACCCCCTAGTGGAATCTTGCTTGCCAGAAGATCTCTTGCGAGTTTGGCAGAGGAGTACTGGATGTCGCCAAGAAACTTCAATGAAAAACCGGCTGGAAAACTTGATGGAATTTCTAAGAAATGAAGTAGAAAGCGAAGAGAAGGTAGTCACAGCAGCGTCAGGTTTCGGGCTGAAAGAAGAGCTGAAAAATATGAAACTCAAAGAAGCTAAGAAAAATAAAGTTGACGAAAGTGCGGAAATACCTATTACTTCTTCAGAACTTATTACTCATGGCGAAAGTAAGAATTCGAGAATCAGTAAGTGTATTTTTTGTAATAAGCAACACTCAAGTGAAAACTGTTTAAATGCTAGAAAATTGTCTATGGAAGAAAGATTTAACAAAGTAAAAGAAAGTAAAGTTTGTTTTGCATGTCTAAAAGGAAATCACGCAGTTAAACAGTGTAGAATGAGGATTTATTGTATTATCTGCCAAGGAAGGCACGTCCCTCTACTATGCCAAAAACTGAGTCAACTAGATACCACTAAAGTTGGTCCTTCTGCACGCCTGATGCAGTAAGGAGTGAATCTGATAAAAATGAAGAAACAAAAAAAGTTGAGAAGTTGAAATTACCGCCGTGTAATGCACTAAAATTTAGAACGTATGATAATACTGTGCGAATGATGACATGCATACAAAGATTCATAAGTAACTATTTTGCCAAAAAAGGTGAAAGGATAAACAGAAAAACTATTTCGCTAAACAAATTTGAAAAAGCAAATAGAAGGAAAAAAGAATGCAAGAAAAGAAGAAGAAAGAAATAAGAAATGAACGCAGCGCCTTTACGTTTTGGAAGGAGTCCATTCTGTTGACAGACAAGATGAATGCTTATAAAATTGCTCGTTTCCCTTGATTTTGGACTCTAAATTTTTACGTTTATATTTCGGACATTTTTTGTGTTGGGAGAATGTCAAAATTGATGAACTTATAAATTTTAGTAGGTAGCTAACAACGTACCTACGCGTGTTTGAAACTCCAAATTATTATTATCCTCAAAACATAGGATTGTATTTTACAATTGTTAATAAAAAATTACTTTCGATTCTTCTCTCAAGAAACAAGTTGTGTTTTGTATAAAATATAATAAGTAGGTACGATCGTGACAGTATGGTTTACTCCTTTGGAGTCATTCGACAGCGGCATCTGATATTTTCAGGAGAGTCATTAGATAATTGGCGAAAATTAGGTACAGAGCGAATTGTCGGGGGGCTTCTGTAAAGTTTGGAGTATTGACGCTGCCTTGTTTATTCATACTTCAGTGTATCTGTCACGTGCATACTAATTTAAGTAATTGTGAAATAAGAGCAAATGACATAGTCACAATGGGGGGTGCGCCTTGATTTTTAGGACGTCCCACAGTAAGACTTGGGCGTCCTTATGCGATCGATCTGGGGTGAAGGAGGACAACACTCAACAGAAAAAAAAAAAACGTCTGCCAAGTGGGTGTGGCACATAGCTTCCTCGTATCCATAACCCGATTATATAGATGATCCGATGCATAGTAGTTTTTCTGAAAACACCAATCTCTAAGTACCTTTTACTACCCTCATAGGGGACCATCTACACGCTGATCTGGTCACTACTAGAAAATGTCATCAATTTCGGATGAAAAATGTAAATGTTATGACTGTTACAAGGATTTTACGTATGCGCATGCGCAGTGGCTACTGTCATTCCGAAGGTGATGATTTTCATAGGGGACCATCTAAATACTAATCTGTAACATCCCTGAAAATTTCATTGAAATCGGACGGAAAATGTAGAAGTTATGGCTGTTACAAGGAATACACGTTTGCGCATGCGCAGCAGCTACTATCATTCCGGGGGTGATGATTTTCATAGGGTACCATCTACAACCTAATCCGCGTAATCCCTGAAAATTTCATCGAAATCAGGTAGGAAATGTGGAAGTGAGGGCCGTTATTTATTTATTTTTTTTTTTTCATAAACTCCCCTCAAAGACAAAATGTCTTTTTTGACGGAGGGGGCACGCCATAAATGAAAAATAAATAAATAAATCAAATATAATGGGGAGGACGCCCAGGACTCACCCGACGCCGGCCCTAGGGATGAGGGAAGATGAGGAAGGTGGGGGTGGGAGAGATGGATGAAGGGAAGTGCCTCTGTAAAACGACCACCAGTTCAAATACGAGCCGAGCAGGACACGGGTGGTGATACCACGGAGTACGCCTACTGAGATGCCCAACTCGCGCAACTCCGTGGCACTTTTCCCGCACCACACCCCGCGCCATGACAAGGTTGCAGCCATCACCCTGATGTTGTTGGGTGCCACTCCTTTTAGCTCCGACACCGCTTGCCGTAAATCATCTCTGTCATACTTTCTTATCTTAGCCCGCCAAGTCTGCTCCATGTCCAAGCTGCCATTGACAACTTGGACATTCAGGATAATGCAAGACTGGTCGGGCTTGACGGCAACGATGTCGGGCTTCTTACCCTGGTCACTTGGCATGTGATACAATCTCTCCCTCTCAACATCCCAGCCGCTAGATGACAAAGCACCTGCTATCTGCTTGGCGACCGCATCATGACGTAGAATGCTGCCCCCATGAGTCCGAGGACACTGCTGCACTACATGATAAAGATGCTCATTCCCACTCCGACAGGCACGGCAAAGGGGTAGGGTTGTCCCGTGACTACCTCTCGAACACCGTACCGCAGTTGGCAGAGTTGCCATGCGGACAGCGTGATAGTGTCGGTAGTCACGGGCCCCAATGCCCTCCGAAGCCCAATCTACCCATTGGGATGAGACAAGGCTTTCGGAGCACTGTCGAAGTTCTTTACCATCTACTGACTCATGCAGGGCAGCAGCAAACTCAGCAGACGAACTGGGTTTTGGAGCAGATGATGTTGCTCGGTCGCACCATGCTAACTGCTGCCTGACAAAATCAAGATCAGCAGCCGCACGGGCGACCTCCCAGCTCGACCCTCGAAGGGCTAGCAGGCGCTGGCGGCGCAGGGAAGGGATACATGCCGAGAGAGACACAATGCCAAGCCCACCGGATTTGACCGGTGCGTGAAAATAGGCACTTGGGACACCAGGTGGGAACCTCAGCCAAGAGCGCACAGCAGAGCGGATTTCTCGATCTAATTCTTGCAGCCTCCCCGCCGTAAGCCTGCCAAAGACTAACCCATAGGTCAGCTTTGGCAGTAAGTATGTGTGGAGGAGGCGCAGCTTCTGCTGTGGCTTCAATGGAGCCTTGGTAACGCGAGCTAGCGCTCTACCAAGGTCCACACGGCTGGTAGTAATGGTGGCCACCCCCATGAAGTCGACTCCAAGGTACCGCCAAACCTCCAGCATGGATCGAGATGGAATGGGGGATTGTCCTATGACAAGACCCCCATCCACAACTTTCACCTTATGCTGGCGACCCGACGGGACCAAGGAGACCGACCCACACTTATCGGGGTTAACCACGAGTCCACACCTGGCTAGCTGCTTAGCAAATGCATTGAGGGCGATCTGCAAGCCCTCACGGGTTTCTGCGAGTAGGATAACATCATCAGCAAAAGCCAATGCTCCCACTCGCACCCCAGGGGCGAGATCAAACCCTACTTCAGTGGGCAGCTTACCCAAGGCCGTATCCACGACCAGGTTGAAGAGGAGCGGCGATAGGGGATCCCCCTGGCGTACCCCACGCCCGATCCGTATATCCCTTGATACCTCGCCCCCTGCCTCGAGGACCGTCACGCCTTCATGGTACAGACAGGCCACATACTCGATTAATCGAGATGGGGCCCCGACACCACGAAGGCAATCGGTCAGGGCAAGGTGACTGACTGTGTCAAAGGCCTTAGCGACGTCCAGAGCGGCGAGGTGGAGTTGCCGGCGTTTAATACGGGCCAGCGAGATGACATTTTGGAGAACTGTGAGGTTCTCCGCTGTGCCATCCGCTGGCCGAAACGCTCTCTGGACGTCACCAATGACACCAGCCACCTGGAGGCGAGATGCCAGTACTTTTTGGAAGTGGCGGAAGACTACCGAGGACACTGAGATCGGTCGATAGCCTCCAGGCCCACTTCCCCCTTTCTTGGGGATAAACACGGTTCGGCTACGGGTTAACGCTTTCGGGGGTCTTCCTGCAAGCATGAGCAGGTTGAGGATGAGCAGCTTAATCGTATTTGGTGCTTTATTCCAGCGACGGGCAGAAATACCATCCGGTCCAGCGGATGTGGAGTTCTTGACACGGCACTTGTGTGCCTCGTCAAGTAGCACCGGCGAAGACAAGATGCTGCGTAAGGAATCCCTGGTGGAGACTGGGGGAACCACTCGCTCCTCAGGGTTGTGACTGGGAGCACTCAAAAGTGGCTCCCAGAAATCCACAAACTCCTGAAGAGGGGGCTGAACTTGATCTTCCCCAGGCTCCTCCAGTACCTCCGCAGCTACACGTGCCGGATGCTTCCTCCACAAACTCTGAACCCGGTGGTACTCCTGCCTTCTTGCTTGCTTAGCAGCTCT
The DNA here is from genome assembly GCA_009739505.2 of Apolygus lucorum. Classification (NCBI taxonomy): domain Eukaryota; kingdom Metazoa; phylum Arthropoda; class Insecta; order Hemiptera; family Miridae; genus Apolygus; species Apolygus lucorum. Next base: position 111,389,551 of record CM019167.2, on the reverse strand, counting down.
GCGACCTCCACGCAACACCACTCTGGGAGGAGGTCTCCCCTGGTGCTGCGTCACGGTCGCATCCCCAACCCGCAGGAAATTCACGTTTGCGCATGCGCAGTGGCTACTATCAATTGGAAGGTAGTGATTTTCATAGGGGACCATCTAAATACTAATCTGTAACATCCCTAAAAATTTCATTGAAATCGGATGGAAAATGTAGAAGTTATAGCCGTTACAAGGAATTCACGTTTGCGCATGCGCAGTCGCTTCTATCAGTCCGGGGATGATGATTTTCATAGGGGACCGTCTACACACCAACCCGCACAATCCCTGAAAATTTCATTGAAATCGGACAATAACTTCGTATAGTTATGCGCGTTACAAGGAATTCATGACAGACAGACAGACACACAGACACGGAACCAAAATTGTTCAGAAAGGTCTAAAACGCAAAACGCGAGTGAAAATTTTGATTTTGGAGAACTTTTTTTTTTCGTCCTTGAAAAGTGAAAACAAAGCTTCCGCTACCTTGGTAGACTCGGAAGCAATAACCACACAGTAATCCGTTTTAGACCATTCTGAATCCAAATCCGCGAAAAAAACCATAGGTGTATGTCTGTGTGTGTGTGTGTGTGTGTGTGTATGTGTAGGTGTATGTGTGTGTGTATGTGTGTGTGTAACGAAATCTTGTGTACTCTGCCCAGGCCTTAGTTCTCAACCGATTTTCCTGGTTCTTTTTTTGTTCGACGCGGAAAACTATCTAGTTGTGCACTACGTCGCCGGAATTTCGAAGTTTGCCTTTTAAGGAGGGGAAAGGGGGGGTTAATGCTCAAAAAACGTGTGTTTTTGGGCGTAATCTTGTGTATTCTGCCCAGGCCTTAGTTCTGAACCGATTTTCGTGGTTCTTTTTTTCTTCGACGCGGAAAACTATCTAGTTGTGCACTACGGCGCCGGAATTTCGAATTTCGCGTTTTACCGGGGGGAAAGGGGGGGGTTAATGCTTAAAAACGTACGTTTGTGGGCATAATCTTGTAAACTCTGCCCAGGTCTCAAATTCCAACCGATTTGTGTGTTTCTTTTTTTGTTTGACTAAAATAACTTCCGAGTTGTACATGATTTCACTAGAGTACCAAAATTTGCAAGAGGAGGGGATGGGTGGGGGATAATATTCACAAAATATCCAATTTTTCAATATTTCGGTTCCTTTACTGCTTACTAATTGTATCCAAGCTTTGAAATTGAGGAAAAATTCTCATTATACCTTTGGATTTGCATGAATTACTTTCTGTACCACCATGGAAATAAAAGTGGTGCCACCATGGTGCCAGGGCACCATAAACCTCATATTTGTTGGGTTTTTTGGTGTTTCACATTGAACACGGATGTGACATTCGACGGACTGCCTAGTAAACCTAATAGATGAAAGTTCAATGTTGCGACGTATTTCCGCTTTGGTGCCAGACTGGCACCATTGGTGGTGGTGGTGGGGGGGGGGACTCGAATTCGCATGTTGGGTGTCGTAGATCATGGATTTTAAAATGCTCTTCAGATTCGAGGCTATTATGCCGCTAGAAGTGTTATGGTTTATAATGGTGGGGGGGGGGGTGTCACTATTTCTTCCCTAAAGTAATAAATAAATTACATCGAGAGAAACAATCTTATCGCTTAACAACTGGTCCAATACTTATCCAATGGGACGTCCCCTGGAATGCATGCATTACTTAACAATATGTTTTTTAGATGTTTAACACATTCAACGCGTATCCGGAAACGCCGCCAAGCGCTGTGGTGGGAACGTGTGCAGATGGCCTGGATCCCTTATCACACTTTCAACTGAGATTGTGGTTGTTCCTGACTCGATAGGTGAAAACGGCGAAGTCTAGTGGGTTCCTGGTGATCTAATGAAGCGAACAAGACAACTCCCGTCCTTCTAGAGCCATTCATGACGATATGCGAGCGTTTTTAGTGAGGAGCACTCTACTGGCTGCTGTGTATCATATGAAGATGCCCGCACGCGGGGGAGTTCACTTTGTATCATAATATGATTGTATCATAACATGATATTATCATGTTCACTTTGTATCATATTATGGAGACATCCAACCACATAACTTTTAAGCACAATATCTTTTTCTGTTTCCTCAGCCACTGTTTGATAGTTGGAAAATTTACCCGCACTATCAAAAGTTATTGCCGAAACGTACGGATCACTTACCTCCGGCAATGGTAGACGACTGAGCCCATCAGCATGTGGGATTTTCGACCCTGACTTATATATTATTTTATACTGAAACTGGGACAACGTTACAGCCCATCTAGTAATTCTATCCGACGCCACTGAAGAAAGTGACTTGGAGGGATGGAACAACGAAACCAAAGGCTGATGGTCCGTGACCAAAGTAAATTGTTGCCCATGCAAATATTTCTGAAATTTAGATACCCCAAAAATGATCGCATAAGCCTCCTTTTCGATTTGAGGATAATTCCTCTGAGCCGAAGAAAGAGTCTGAGATGCGTAACAAATTGGATATTCAACACCTTTCACTAAATGGGATAAAACAGCCCCTACCCCATACTGACTCGCATCTGTCGTCAGCAAAAGCGGTAGTTTTGGATCAAATGGTTTCAGTATCATTGACTCACGAATCAATTTTTTTGCTGCTTGAAAGGCATGTTCATGCTCAGACGACCATTTCCAAGGAACTTTTGGACTAGTGAGTTCGTACAAACAATGAAGAGTGTCCGTGGGATCCTTGATGAATGATCTATGAAAATTGATAAGAGCAATAAACGCTCGCAACTTATGAACATCCGAGGGGCGAGGACAATCCTTAATTGCTTGGATTTTATCCGGATCTGGCCTACGCCCTTTTTTGGACAAAATGAAACCCAAAAATTTTAGTTCTGTCTTGAACCAGTTACATTTTTCACGATTTAACTGCACATTTGCGTTATTCAATTTGCTGAGGACCCTTACCACATTTTCCAAATTCTCCGGCAAAGTATGACCTCCAATGATAATATTTTCCAAATAAATACCAACCATTGAACACCCTTGAAGCACCTGCTCCATTAAAGCTTGAAAAATAGCTGGCGCCGAAGCCAATCCCTGGGGCAATCTATTGAAACGATACAGACCTTTGTGAGTGTTGATGGTCAAAACCTCTTTAGAAGCCTCATCCAGCGGAACCTGCATGTACGCATTTTTTAGGACGTCCCACAGTAAGACTTGGGCGTCCTTATGCGATCGATCTGGGGTGAAGGAGGACAACACTCAACAGAAAAAAAAATAACCACACAGTAATCCGTTTTAGACCATTCTGAATCCAAATCCGCGATAAAAACCATAGGTGTATGTCTCTGTGTGTGTGTGTGTGTGTGTGTGTATAGGTGTGTGTGTGTGTTACAAAATCTTGTGTACTCTGCACAGGCCTTAGTTCTCAACCGATTTTCCTGGTTCTTTTTTTGTTCGTCGCGGAAAACTATCTAGTTGTGCACTACGCCGCCGGAATTTCGAATTTTGCCTTTTAAGGGGGGAAAGGGGGGGTTAATGCTCGAAAAACGTGCGTTTTTGGGCATAATCTTGTGTACTCTGCCCAGGCCTTAGTTCTCAAACGATTTTCGTGGTTCTTTTTTCGTCTGACGCGGAATACTATCTAGTTGTGCACTACGGCGCCGGAATTTTGGATTTTGCTTTTTAAGAGGGGGAAAGGGGGGGTTAATGCTTAAAAAACGTGCGTTTGCGGGCATAATCTTGTAAACTCTGCCCAGGCCTCAATTTCCAACCGATTTGCGTGTTTCTTTTAGCGAATTTTCGAAGAAAATGATGCTATTGCAATGGCTCCAAAATTTTTAGAATCGACTTTTTCGAAAAATTTTTTCACTGAAATCCGTTTTGGAACATTCTGAAACGATCCCTGAAGTTTCGCCAAAAAATCATATGTATATATAGAAGATAGGAATATATATTATATATATAAAGAATATAGAGAATAGATATATAATAGAGAGGAGAATCTTCGAGGAGGGAGAGGAAGAGAGGAAGTGAAGGAGAGAGAGAGAGAGAGAGAGATGAGAGAGAGATATCGAGAGATAGAGAGAGAGAAGAGAGAGATACGAGAGAGAGAGATAGAGATAGAGGAAGAGAGAGAGATAGAGAGATAGATAGATAGAATAATATGAATAAGATATAGATATATATATATATAGAGTATATCTATAGATATAATATTCTATATATATATATATATATTAATCTATATATATATATATAATATATATATATATATATTCGGTGTTCGATTGACTAGTCCAATTTTACGGAAGTGGAGGGTTGAATGACCAAGCTAGTCGTTTTTGGTTATTTCTTTGTTTATTCGCACAACGTTTCCGTCCTGGAGCAGGATCCTATTCATGTGCTTAGTATCTACAGAACAGACAATGTGAGAATTTATAATTAGTAACATAGTGACTTGGCAAGGTGGTATATGAAGCTATTTCTTAGGGATAAGGTGTTCTTAGATGGTACTTACATAGTTTTTTCTATTGTGGAGAAAAAAGGTTGACATGTCGACGTCACACATTCGAGAGACAACACTATACTAAACAAAATGGCGTTTTTCTGAGGAAGGTGAAAAAATGGATGCTAAAATCTAATTTATGGATACTGAACTACATAACATGAGTGGTTGTTGTATGGATAGTTACATTGTTGCCTATATATCTAGTACTATGGAGTATGTAACAAAATTATAAAGCAGATCATGAAATATTTGGTGGACTTTGTGATAAAAAATTAGGGGAGTTGGGTTGAAATTTGAAGACAAAAGAAAAGAAAAAATTGCATCATATAATGGTAATAATACTAGGAATTTCCTATCTTACATATGGTGGAGGGTTATCAAGTTATTAATTTGTGATAAGTAGTTGCTAAGCCTTTTACATCTCTTTTGTAATTAATATTGTCGTTATTTTTCAGTATGTAAGCCATTTCCTTTATCTTTCTCTTCTCAAAATTGGGTTCTATACAACAAATTTTCCATTCTTTTATTTCTGGATTATGTTTGGTGGTGGCAATGTGTTTTGCAAGTGCTGTGGCATATACTTCTTGGTCTGGGTTTTGACTATTTATTTGCAGGGCTTTTTTGTTGTCATTGTTGTGGCCTTTTATTCTTTCTGTGCCTAATTGTTTGGTTTCGCCAATGTATAAACAATGACAGTCCTGACAGTTGGCTTTATATACTATATTACTGATTTCTTCTTTTTTCATTGGATCTTTGAGTTTTGAAAAATGTTTTTTGTTTCTGTTGGATGGATGGTTGTAAAATGCTATTTTTGTGTTTGGGTTGTAATTGTTTAGTTTTTTCTTTATACATTCTGATGTAGTACCTATGTATCTGATGGAGGCATAGTTATTGGTGGTGGATGGATAGTTGCTGTTTGGATTGTTGGTGTTTTGGGTTTGTTGGTTATTTTCAGTAGGAGGTTGTTCAACGTTGGTGGTGGGTGGTTGCTGTTTAGATTTTAAATGTTGTAGGTTTTGAAAAATAAGTTTTTTAATTAGTTTTAAAGGGTACCCATTAGCTAAAAGTATATGTTTACATTCGTTTATAATTCTGGGGTGGTATTGTGAATCTGCAAGGTTGAGTCTGCGTTGAAAGAGATTTTTTGCTGTATTGTATTTGTATTGATAAGGTTGGTGAGAGTAGAAATTTATTATACGTCCAGAATATGTGGGTTTTTGGTAGTAATCAGTTGAAATAGTCCCGTCAGGATTTTTTATGATTTTAAGATCTAAAAAAGGTAAACAATTGTTATCTTCCAACTCAAAAGTGAACTTCATATGGGGCTTGCAATAATTATTGAATTCTGAAAGTAGTGTATCAATGATAGAATTATCAGCTATAAGAGCAGAATCATCCACGTATTTGTGGACCCATTTAATTTTGTTTTGAAATTTTGGAATTATGGTGCTATAAATTTCATCTAAAACGAGGTCTGCAATTATTGGGGAAACCGGAGAACCCATGGGGATTCCTAAAATTTGTTGGTAGAAGAAGTTTTGAGACAATAGATAGTTGCTGTTAAGCACAAAGTCTACAATTTCTGTGAAGGTTTTATAAGTCAATTTTGGATTCCTTATTTTAATGCTGGGCCAATGTTTCTTGATTATTGTTAGTATGAGTTCTAAGGGGATGCTGCTAAAAAGAGAAACTGAATCCATAGACAAAAGTTTATAGTTAGGAGGAACAGTAATGTTTTTCAAGGATTCTTTAGTTTGAAAAGAATTCTTTGTATTGTATTTTTCTGCGTCTATACAGGGTTTTAAAAGCGTGGATAAGTATTTTGATAAGTTGTAGTTGGGGCTGTTCAATGAGCTGACTATTGGTCTGAGTTGTTTTGGATCAGCTTTTTTATGAACTTTGGGGAGTGCATAAATTCTAGGTGCTACACATTTGTGGGAAACAAGTTTTATTTGGGTGGTTTTGTCTATTATTTTGTTTTTATGGAGGTTGTATATGATTCTGTTAGCATTTCTCTCTAATTTTTTTGTGGGGTCTTTATCCAGTTTTTTGTAAGTTTGTTCATCTTTGAGTATGTTGTTGAGTCTATTGTAGTAATCATCTTTGAGCATAATTACACTGATAGCTCCTTTGTCAGCTTTTAGAACTAATAGTTAGCATCCATTTTTTCACCTTCCTCAGAAAAACGCCATTTTGTTTAGTATAGTGTTGTCTCTCGAATGTGTGACGTCGACATGTCAACCTTTTTTCTCCACAATAGAAAAAACTATGTAAGTACCATCTAAGAACACCTTATCCCTAAGAAATAGCTTCATATACCACCTTGCCAAGTCACTATGTTACTAATTATAAATTCTCACATTGTCTGTTCTGTAGATACTAAGCACATGAATAGGGTCCTGCTCCAGGACGGAAACGTTGTGCGAATAAACAAAGAAATAACCAAAAACGACTAGCTTGGTCATTCAACCCTCCACTTCCGTATATATATATATATATATATGTCATTCCGCACGATAACTTGAGTAATTATTTGAATTTTTTCTTTTAGTTTTCGCCAAAATGTTCGTAACAACAAACAAAAGGTCAAGTTCGTTAGCCAGAAATTTTGGACAATCCAAAGTGGTCCAAATTTCAAAAAAAGTGAAAAAAAAGTCCAAAAAAACGAGTTTTTTCCGTTTTTTGTGGTTAATACCTTCACAATCATCATAATATGTGGTATATTCGGATTCAGCTCAAAATTTCTGATATAATGAGTTTTTCAAAAATGAAAATTGTCCAAAAATTAAGAAAAGTATGGATATATTCATATATATAATGAGAACGCACGTATATTTGTCGTACCCAGAAATAGAGTAGCCGTGTGGGTACTCTATGAGTTCGTAGAGACGAGTAGAACATGAATATGGACTCCTAAGATCTTCAAAGCATACCCAGTGCATACAGTATGTTGGTATGGTATACTGAAAATAGAAAATAATGAAAACGCGCGTATATTTGTTGTACCCAGAAATGGAGTAGACGTGTGGGTACTCTATGAGTTCGTAGAGACGAGTAGAACATGAATATGTACTCCTAAGATCTTCAAAGCATACCCAGTGCATACAGTATGTTGGTATGGTATACTGAAATTAGAAAAAAAACAACAATAGCCGTGTGGGTACTCTAAGAGTTCGTCGAGACGAGTAGAACAAGAATATGGACTCCTAAGATCTTCAAAGCATACCCAGTGCATACAGTATGTTGGTATGTTATACTGAAAATAGAAAAAAACAACAATAGCCATGTGGGTACTCTATGAGTTCGTAGGGACGAGTAGAACATGAACATGGACTCCTAACATATTCAAAGCATACCCTGTGCATACAGTATGTTGGTATGTTATACTGAAAATAGATCTTAACCATAGCTTCAACTGAAAGATTTCTTTGAAAATTCGCTCATTGATTCATGCTGCATGAATGTTTTTTTTTGTTTGACTCAAATAACTTCCGAGTTGTACATGATTTTACCAGAGTACCAAAATTCGCAAGGGGAGGGGGTGAGTGGGGGATAGTATTCACAAAATATCCGATTTTTCAATATTTTGGTTCCTTTACTGCTGACAGAAAAAAAAATAACCACACAGTAATCCGTTTTAGACCATTCTGAATCCAATTCCGCGAAAAAAACCATAATATTGTGTCGTCTGCCCAGGCCTTAGTTCTCAACCGATTTTCATGGTTCTTCTTCCGTTCGACGCGGAAAACTATCTAGTTGTGCACTACGTCACCGGAATTTCGAATTTTGCTTTTTAAGGGTGGAAAGGGGGGTTAATGCTCTAAAAACGTACGTTTTTGAGCATAATCTTGTGTCGTCTGCCCAGGCCTTAGTTCTCAACCGATTTTCGTGGTTACTTTTTTGTTCGACGCGGAAAACTATCTAGTTGTGCACTAGATCGCACTTTCGGCATAATCTTGTAAACTCTGCTCAGGCTTCAATTTCCAAACGATTTGTGTGTTTCTTTTTTATTTGACTCAAATAACTTCCGAGTTGTACATGATTTCACCAGAGTACCAAAATTCGCAATGGAAGGGGGTGAGTGGGGGGATAATATTCACAAAATAGCCGAATTTTCAATATTTCGGTTCCTTTACATCTTACTAATTGTACCCAAGCTTTGAAATTGAGGAAAAATTCTTACGATACCTCCGGATTTTCGTGAATTATTCTCCGTACCACCATGGAACTAATAGTGGTGCCACCATGGTGCCAGGGCACCACAAACCGCATATTTTGTGGTTTTTTTTTGTGTTTCACCTTGAATACGGATGTGAACTTCGACGAAACTGCTTACTAAAACTATTAGTTGAAAGTTCAATGTTACGATGTATTTCCGCTTTGGTGCCAGCCCGGCACTATTGGATGAGGTGGGGGGGGGGATGAACTCGAATTCGCATGTTGGGTATCGTAGATCGTGGATTTTAAAATGCTCTTCAGATTCGAGGCTCCCATGCCGCTAGAAATGTTTTAGTGGATAATGGTGGGGGGGGGGGGTCACTATTTCTTGCCTAAAGTAATAAATAAATTACATCGAGTGAAACAGTTTTATCGCTTACCAACTGGTTAAACTGATCTATTGCTTATCCAATGGGACGTCCCCTGGAATGCATGCATTACTAAACAATATGTTTAAATCTATTTCCGTGAAAACCGTACACCCTGTCAAGGAATTTACAATGTCTTCCAGTTTTGGAAGGGGATAATGATTTATTCCACATCTTGGATTCACAGTCTTTTTCAGATCCGAAAAAACCCTGATTCCCCCACTGGATTTTTTAACTGCCACGATCGGACTTGCCCATGAAGAGGACGAAACGGGCGAAATAATATCCCCTTTCACCATTGCTTCCAATTCATCCTCTAACATAGGCTTCATAGAGTATGCTGGTTCATAACGTCTAGCAAACACTGGAGTAGCACCTGGCTTCATGGAAACAATCACTGGATTACAAACAATATGTTTTGAATTCGGACGAAAAGAATTTGGAAAGCGCTTAACAAATGACTCCACTAATGTTTCCAAACTCTCTGAATCCCGTTCATTCTTGGAGCCCTCCACAGAATTTAAAGAATCCGCAGAAACATCGCTGCGCTCCAACAATTTGTCAAGCCCTTCAATTTGCGATTCGGGTTTTGGTAAGAATGTACAACGCCAATTTGGCCATGAAACATCCATAATATCCCTACCTAACGATGGACAGACCAAATTGCCCTTTACCACAAAAAAACTTTACTTGATATTTACGTTTATTGTACAACTGAATCGTACAATCCAACTCACCCTTCACCTTCAATTTCGTGTTATTGGCAGCTCTCAAGGACGTGTCAACCTTCTGTACATTTGAATCAGGAACCTTATTTTGAATCAAGGAATACGGGAGCACCGAAACTGATGCTCCACTATTAATTTTCAATAACGTTGTGATATCAAATGCCGGAAAAAATACAGAAATACTGATAGGTTCTGAACTATTCGAATTCAACAACTTAACCCTACATTGACACCGCTATTTGCATCAACGGTAACGACACCGTGGGGTAAAATTCACCCCATATTTAAAAAACCATTAAAAAATACTTCCGAAATTTTCTAAATTTTTTCCTTAGCAATAATGATATATTTGGATTTGAAATTTGAAAAAACAAAGCCAAACAGATTGAAATGTAAAATATTTATTGAAATTCACTAATATCCCAGACTCACTGGTACTCAAACTATATAAAATTATTCTCAGTAAAAAAAAAAAATGAAATCTTCTCAATGTGGTAACTGATTTTCAAATTTTCAAACTAGAATAATTGAACAGCCTTGGAAAAAAAAATTATAGGAAAATATCACGTCCTGTCCATGTGAGGCACTTCAACATTCATGGCATTTTGAGGAGCGGTGATCGCGGCACATCGCTTTTCGTCATGAGGTTTGATCAGCTGGTAGCCCAAATCAAAGAGAAAGTCTTTTCTGGGAACTTTATTTTGCCAGTTTACCATGCCATATAAGACAAAAGCATTGACTCCAGCCTGGTCCAGAATCCCCATAAAAAACCAGAGAGGCCATCGCCGAGTCTTCCTTGCCACGGAGTAGTTATGGCAAAGTTGGTCAAAGGAATCTGTTCCACCTTTTGTTTCATTGTACTTCATGATTATTTCCGGCTTGTTAGTTTCTGGGTTGATGGCATCATCATGGTGAAGGGTTGACAATAACAGCACCACCTTATTTTTTTGAAGTGTGGGAAACCAGAGTTTTATTGTGATCGAAACTGTCTGAACAGCTGTTCTCTCCACCGAAACTTTCTTCGTCCTTACCCTCCAACTCTTCCAACAGTTTCCTGATTTCCTGAGGATCAGAATACTTCTTTGAAGTAGCCATTTTGCACTTCAAAAACCGAAAAAAACACCGAGGACCTCTAAACTGGAGAGCAAAAAAGTTCACTGTTAACTACACCGTGGGGATGAAAAATACCCCAGTCACTATTTACACCTTACTTCCACGGCGTCTAGCATTGAACTGACCTTTATTGTCACTTTCTGGGGAGAGTTTGGACCCAGGGGAGTATTTAGGAAGGAGGGGGAAGGTTCTGTGATTCTCCGAAATTGAGGAACACGAGAAACTGCAACTGCCGGGGTATTTTTCACCCCACGGTGTCAATCTAGGGTTAATGAATTTTTGTGGTCTCAATTTAGGCACAATGACAACGTTTTTTGAAATTCCATTACCTTGAGAGGGCGCGAACTTCTTGAAAACATATTGTTTAGTAATGCATGCATTCCAGGGGACGTCCCATTGGATAAGCATTAGATCAGTTTAACCAGTTGTTAAGTGATAAAACTGTTTCACTCGATGTAATTTATTTATTACTTTAGGCAAGAAGTACTGACCCCCCCCCCACCATTAGCCACCTTAACATTTCTAGCGGCATGGGAGCCTCGAATCTGAAGAGCATTTTGAAATCCATGATCTACGATACCCAACACGCAAATTCGAGTTTACCCCCCCCCCCCACCCCCTCCCCAACAATGGTGCCAGTCTGGCACCAAAGCGGAAATACGTCGTAACATTGAAGTCTCATCTGTCAGTTTTGGTAGGCAGTTCACATCCGTATTCAAGGTGAAACACAAAAAAAAAACCACGAAATATGCGGGTTATGGCATCATGGCACCACGTCCTGGCACCATGGTGGCACCACTATTAGTTCCATGGCGGTACAGAGAACAATTCATGAAAATCCGGAGGTATAATGAGAATTTTTCCTCAATTTCAAAGCTTGGGTACAATTAGTAAGCAGTAAAGGAACCGAAATATTGAAAAATCGGATATTTTGTGAATATTATCCCCTCACTCACCCCCTCCCTTTGCGAATTTTGGTACTCTGGTAAAATCATGTACAACTCGGAAGTTATTTGAGTCAAACAAAAAAAGAAACACGCAAATCGGTTGGAAATTGAGGCCTGGGCAGAGTTTACAAGATTATGCACGCAAACGCACGTTTTTTAAGCATTAACCCCCCCTTTCCCCCTCTTAAAAAGCAAAATCCAAAATTCCGGCGCCGTAGTGCACAACTAGTTAGTATTCCGCGTCAAACGAAAAAAGAACCACGAAAATCGTTTGAGAACTAAGGCCTGGGCAGAGTACACAAGATTATGCCCAAAAACGCACGTTTTTCGAGCATTAACCCCCCCCCCCCCTTTCCTCCCCTTAAAAGGCAAAATTCGAAATTCCGGCGACGTAGTGCACAACTAGATAGTTTTCCGCGACGAACAAAAAAAGAACCAGGAAAATCGGTTGAGAACTAAGGCCTGTGCAGAGTACACAAGATTTTGTTACACACACACACACATACACACACACAGACATACACCTATGGTTTTTCGCGGATTTGGATTCAGAATGGTCTAAAACGGATTACTGTGTGGTTATTTTTTTTCTGTTGAGTGTTGTCCTCCTTCACCCCAGATCGATCGCATAAGGACGCCCAAGTCTTACTGTGGGACGTCCTAAAAACGGCAGGCTATTGCTTTGTGTCCCATCTTCTTACATTCCAAACATTCTAAATGAACGTATGCGCATTCTTCATCCTGGTGTCCATTCCCAAGACATCTTGAACAAGGCAGGGAATCTTGAAGGTACTTAACTATCTAGGGGGGGGGGGGAGGCATCTTGGGGTCTTGGTATTTAACGCACCTCCTTGCATCGATTTCTTCTGATTGGTGAACGATATTGTCGCTGAGGTGGCCAGTTGTTACTATCTGCTATTGGTGACGGAAATCTACCTTACTGTTGACTGGACCACCCTGATCCACCGTGATAAGGATCTGCGAATTGTGGTAGGGGAAAGGAGGCGGGAAACGCGAGTAAAAAGGTGCACCGTTACCATGACCTTGAGAAAAAGATGAATACGCGTCACCGTGGTGGTACTGTGAGCGCCTCCCATAGGGGTAGGGGGGTAGAAAGGGTTGAGCGCCAACATGAGACACTCCAGTCATGGAAGAAGTATTTATTCTTCCATGCTCCAGCGGGTAGACGGGGAAGGGGGGCCCATGATCGCCAGGCTGTCTACCCCCACCCTTAGCGCCATGCACGAAGAATAACTCACTGTGACCAAGGTCCTCGACCCCCAACCCTTCGGAATCATCCTTCACCTCAGATCTCTCACCATCACATTCAGCCCCCGACGCATGCTGTATTTTCAAAGTGAAATTTTGCGACGTCTTCTCTACCTCTTTTGTGGGATTAGCTTGAAGTTTATTCATGGCAAGATCAATGAGGAATTTCACCGAATTCTGTTTGCATTTTTTCTGAATAGTTAATGGTGTGGGATAGATGAAAATCGGGCTGATTTCGGAAAATAAGTCTCCTGTTATTTTGGGAGACAATGAAAATTTTTGATTTCAAAACTAACCGGGAAAACGGACGTGAAGCGGGAACGCCCGCTGATTGGGCTGTTTGGATCGCCCTCTCCTCCCAGTGTTGCCCGTAGGGACGACGAAATCGTGTTTTCCAAGAGGAAAGTTATCAAACAAGAACAGGGGAAACCTAATTTTCCCCATCTTGCTTTTTCTATTTTTTTCTTCAGTTTTTCGATTTCGAACTTTACTGTTTCGTGAAATTTTGCATCTGGGGACTATAGATTTCTCAATCTCAGCGCTTCAAGCGGCCATAAATGAACTATTCCAGGATGACGTCATTTTCCCGTTTTTTTTTAAAACATTCGTATTTTCTACACTGTTTTGTTTATTCGTAAATTAGGAAGTTTGGGCTGAAAGTTTGCCTTAGGAGGTTTTTCGAGGTGATGAATCCGATTTTGGGGTCAAAAATAGAAAATTCCGACATGGTGAAATTCCTCATTAGTTTGCTCAATTCGCTTTCAGATTTTTCCATAAGCAAACCGAACAAGAGGGTAGCTGTGTTTTTGTCGGTGTTGACGACCTTGAAAGGTCTCGAGTAAAGGGCGGTTAAGCATTTGTGTGCGCCCCCCTTCCCTCAGGGACATTTTCTCCGCAGTTCGGAATGAGGTCGGATACGACTGTATGTGTTGTGGTTTGGATTTTTCCGAAGATCTACTTTCGTATTGCGTAGGTAACGGCTGAAAAATATCTGCCGGGAGCTTCAACGGTGCTGGGGAGGTTCTCTCGGCCGTGCTGTATCCATCGGAGTATCGAATTGTGGAACGTAGGCCGAGAAGGATATTTGGTAATTCTTCCGACCAAGTAGGCGAAGTGGTTGCGGCACGGAGTGCATTTTTGAGGTCTCGATGCTGTAGTGATTTTAGAATGAAACACTAGTTTAGCAATTAGAATAGTCCTTTTAATCGTCAAGTTTACTAGCTGTTCAATCTAGAATGATTCCTCCTCCGTCATCGCCACTTCGCCCATATACGGCCTGGCTCGAGCGATGGTAGACACATGTCATATTACCACATCCCCCACCATTAGTAAAAATTTAACAAAAATGAATGCCAATAGTAACAGACAAAAAAGACTTAAAGATAAGACCAATATAGAACAACATTAGCGCAACACTTGTTGATGAAAATATTTTTTTAAACACATGTAACACATCAATCAATCAATCAATCAATGTTTTTATTTGCCAGGACACAGTGTGCAAAAGCAATTGTCAAAATAATAATAATAATAATAACAAATAGTAATAACAACACTATGTCTAGATAGGAAGAAGGAGAGCTATTTATGCGTATTTACTCTTTCCTGCCAAGAAGACCCGATAGTGAACACCATGTGTAGCAGGGAACACCGCAGCACGCGATGCGGGGCCGGGGGAAACCCCAGCCCCGCCCGGACCCGCCCACCATGGTGGCATCCCGAGTCCAAAACCAGCGAGGAATCACTGCGCAAGAGTGGGTCCCCCGGCAAGGACAGCAGAAAAAACCCACCAGGAAGGCCACCCCCAGGCGGGACAGGCACCACCCCGGCCCCCACACACACAACCAAAATATCCCCGCATTCAATAAATTAATTCCAATAGATAAAAGCTACATACTACAAATAAAATGAAGACAACAAAGTTTAAATTATATCACAGTGTAACAGAGATTTAAATTCATCACAGATATTGGTTGACTAGTTGAAAATAGATACGAGTATTTATAAAAGTCATGAATAACACGCGCGAGTACTCGGGTAACAAAATTTCCTCGGCTGTTTTTATACAAAAAATGGTTGCTAATAAAACATGAATCAGGTACATATGTCACGTCAAATTCCTTGGCAGGCAGAATCAAAAAGATGAACAATAAAATTCGAATTCACAGGGAAAGGCTCAAGTCATCAAAACATGGATTTTAGGTTGTATCACAGAGAGAAATTATGTTTACTAATGCTAACCAAATATTCGTCGAGAGAGTATGGTGCAAGATTCGATAGAAATGCAGACATTATAGTTTTAAACTTCCTCTGGGGTAGGTTACGAACATGTGAAGGGACAGCATTGAACATTTTCACCCCCCACCAGAGAGAACTATTCCTAGCCTTAGTGAGTCTGCAGGCAGGAACAACCAGATTTTCAGCATATCTTGTGTTGTATCGATGCGACGTCTTCAGGTATTTATCTGGATGTTCATGTACTTCCATAAGGCATTCAAGGATGTAAGCTGCAGGAATCGTCATGATTTTGTTCTTCCTGAATGACTGCCTACAATCCGCTTGGTAGTTTAGGCCTTCTATTGCTCTCACTGCTCTCCGTTGACAAGCAAAGATCAGCTTCGAGGCAGGAGAGTGGCCCCAACAGATGATGGCATAGACCGCTTTACTATGAAACACAGCGTGGTAGGCAACCAATACCGCTGACGAATTAAGACGCTCAGTTAGCCGTCGAAGCAAAAAGGTGATGCTGTTCAGACACCTACCCATCCTGGTGCATTGCTCCTTCCAGTTCAGTGTAGGATCTATAAACAATCCGAGGACTTTAATCTTTTCTATTCCTCTATTTAACATACTGAGGTCCCGCAAACCAAAATACAGACTTTGGGTTTTAGACTCATTCACTGAAAGCTTGTTCTTACAGAACCATCTGCAAACCTCCTCAATACCAGCTTTGTTTGAGGACGTTAAGCGTGCAGTATTATTATTTTGGGTAAGTATGGAGGTGTCATCAGCAAATAGAATGGTCGTTGAGTCCGTGGATTGAGGGAGGTCATTTATAAATATTATAAATAGAACGGGGCCAAGGACTGAGCCCTGAGGTACACCATATCTCACTGGGGCAATGTTTGAGTAAGAATCATTATGGTGAACCTTCTGTACTCTACAGGACAGATATGAAGCCATCAAACTCAAAGCAGAAGAGGAGAAGTTGTAGCGGTTCAACTTGGCGATTAGCAGATCATGAGGAACACAGTCGAAGGCTTTAGCCACATCAATAAACGCTGCTGAGACATCAGTCTTAGATAAGAGAGAAATACCAGACTTAGAGAATCTAGGACGACATAATCATCCGAATGGAGAGGACGGCGCACCTGCCCGGAGGGACGAGTCTCCTGTTGAACTGGGGTTAGGTTTCTTGAAATGTCGACATCCGGTATCTTGTGAAGGTCTCTTCGGTTTCTTTAAATGATGGAGCTTTTAGTTTGAAGCTTATAAGACCGAGGACGATCAAGCTGCTCTTGAACTGTAGCTGGCAGTAACTTTCGAGGAACTGCATTGTTCTCAACAAGCACTTTGTCTCCCGGTTGGAGCTCTGAGAGAGGGTTGTGCCTTGCTTGCTTGTCGTACTCATGTTTCTGGCGTTTCTGCAATTTCAGGAATTCCTCCTCTATTGCACCAGCAGAGGGTAGATCTAGATGAGGAACTGTCGGCAGAATCCCCCTTATATTCCGCTTGAAGAGTAACTCGGCAGGTGAGGGAAGATTGTGTGCCAGCGGTGTATTCCTATACTCCAACAAAGCCAGATTTACGTCTCTTTCATTTTTCTGAACTTTGCGAAGCATTTTTTTTACTGTTTGAATCGTTCTTTCCGCCAGAGCGTTTCCTTGAGGATAGTGAGGTGAGGAAGTTACGTGCTGGAACCCATACAAGTCTGCAAAATCCGAGAATTCAACTGATGAATATTGTGGGTCATTGTCACTCACCAATTCCAGAGGAACACCATGTCTACCAAAACAATCCTTCATATGGGAAACAACTGCCTGTGTGTCAAGGTTGCGTAGCGAAAGATTTCAGGGTACTTGCTATACCAGTCCACGATAATCAGATAGTGAACTCCTTGTAAAGTGAATATGTCACTTGCCACTATATGCCAAGGAGTTGAAGGAATGTCCCTCAGTACCATAGGCTCCTTGGGGTTTTTATTGGAGTACTTAGGACAGATGGGACAATTTTTCGAGACAGATTTGATGTCCGAAAGCATTGAAGGCCAAATGTTTCCGATTGAACTTCATAAATATTATTAATTAATTTTTCCACATGATTTTGGCTGTTTGGTTCCAAATTTGAAAAGAATAAATCTTATGTTTTCGAAAGTGAATCTAGAAGGTGTTTTTTATCTCTAGAATTTTATCTATTAGATTACACCAATAAAGAGAACGTTTTGCTTTGAGAATCATTTTTGAAATACCACTGTGGTTATAGTGAAGTAGTTGAATCATATCATGCTGCAAGGTTTTAGGGACAATCATTCTGTTTCCCTTGAAGAGTAGCCCATTATGCTCATAAACTTCATCTTTGTAATTAACATTAGTAACATAAGTAACATAACATAAGTAACATAAAGGCCGCAGGGCTTCAGAAAGTTTTTGATATGGCGACCAACCCTCACGACTGAACTTCAGTAGCATTTGTAAGTCGCTGTCTGAAACCGTTTCAGTGACAAAACGCTGCAAATTATTACACAATGGTTTATATTTTTCTATATAGATCACTAGTCTACAAAATCACCAACCATCCAATATGAAGGAAAAAAAAAAAAATAAAATAAAAAAAATAAAATAAAATAAAAAAAAAAAATTAAAAAAAAATCAAAATCACCAACCATCGATCGCATTTCGGTCAGCTCTAATTTGAACGGAGATTAGGCCTCTTTTGCGATTCACACTCGTGTTTTGATTTATATATATATATATTTCAATATAAACCCTTAAATTCTCGTAGGGAGCGAACGGTTTGTCCTACAGAGCTCCGCGTGGTCTCAAAAAATTCTAAAAATTCTATAGAATCTTAAATTGAAGGAAAAACAATACCTTTATATCAAAATTTTTTGAGTTAGGGCGTTTTCAAAATTTCAAAATTGATTTTGGAACCCTTAGAAGTGACCCACATCAACCAAAAGCTTCGGGGCACAACTAGACCCCAAATGGAGCCTACATACCAAATTTTATCAAAATCGGTCAATGCTAAGTGGCAAAAGTACCGCGTACGGCGTACGATGGACGGCGGACGGCGGACGGACGGCCAAATTTTTATTCGATTTTTGGATTCTACTTACCTTGAAACGTAAACCATCAAATTTTGAGGGGGTGTTAAAAAAATTTTTTTGCGGACGGACGGCCAAATTTTTATTCGATTTTTGGATTCTACTTACCTTGAAACGTAAACCATCAAATTTTGAGGGGGTGTTAAAAAAACTTTTTTCTTGGTCGATTCCAAAGGTTCATTATTGAAAATAATAAACCAAAAGAGAGTGCTTTCTCTTGGTGATACTCAAATCTTGATAAAGCAATGCAACCTGAGCTTCTATTTCTGCCGTCATTGTGGACGCACCATCATCATGAGGCAGTCGAGAGAGACAGTCTGGAACGTGATTTGCCTTCCCAGGTTTATAGACAACATTAAAGTTTTGTAGTCGCATGTGCATTCGTTGGAGACGTTGAGGGCACTTATACATTGGTTTCTTGAAAATAGAAAATAGGGGCTTGTGGTCAGATTCTACAATAAAATGTTTTCCAAAAAGGTAATGGTAGAATCTTTCACACCCAAAGACGATTGCCAACATCTCTTCTTCTATGATGGCATAGTTTTGTTGAGTTTTGTCAAGTGTCTTGCTTGCATATGCAACAGGAGCACCATCTTGCATAATTACGGCTCCTAAACCATATTGAGAAGCATCAACTGATAGCGTTATTTCCTTATGGGGGTCATAATAAGGCAAAATTGGCTTTTCCAAGAGTACTGTACGAATCTTTTCAAAAATATTTGAATGAGCTTCTGTTCAATTCCAGGTTTTGGCTTGTAGAAGTTGTCGAAGGTGGTATACCTCGTCTGCTAGGTTTGGCAAGAATTTGGCCATGTAGGAAGTAAAACCAAGAAAAGAATGGAAGACTCTTTTTATCATGAGGAGTTTTCATATTAACTATAGCTGGGATCTTGGAGTCATCTGGAGTCAACCCCAAGCTTGTTATTTTGTGTCCTAAATACCTTAGCTCACCTTGACAAAATTTGCTCTTATGAGAATTGAACTTGACATTGTATTCCCGGGCCCTGAGGAACACTCTTTTTAGAATGTTATTGTGTTCTTCCAAAGAAGATGCGTATATCAAAAGGTCATCCATATATAGTGCAACATTCGGAATGTCACCAAATATTTCGGTAAAATACCTAGTGAACACCTCAGGGGAGGTGTGGATGCCGTAGGGTAAACGCCGAAAGCAATAGCTGCCAAATGGCGTATTGAACGTTGTCAGGGTCTCCGATTCTTTTGAGAGCTTGACCTGCCAGAAAGCTCGTTCTGCGTCAATAGTTGTGAAGATTGTTGAACCAGCAAGCTTTGCCGTTATTTCCTCAAAAGTGGTCATTGGGTACTTTTCTGGCTCCACATCCTTGTTAAGGTGCTGTGGGTCAAGGCAGATGCGTATAGACCCATCTGGTTTCCTGAGAATGATGAGACGTAATCGGTGGGCTCAGTCACTTTCCGCAAAATATCCAGCTTTTCAAGGCGTAAAAGCTCTTTTTGGTTTATTATTTTCAATAATGAACCTTTGGAATCGACCAAGAAAAAAAAAAATTTTAACACCCCCTCAAAATTTGATGGTTTACGTTTCAAGGTACGTAGAATCCAAAAATCGAATAAAAATTTGGCCGTCCGTCCGCCGTACGCGGCACTTTTGCCACTTAGCATTGACCGATTTTGATGAAATTTGGTTTGTAGGCTCCATTTGGGGTCTAGTTGTGCCCCGAAGCTTTTGGTTGATGTAGGTCACTTCTAAGGGTTCCAAAATCAATTTTGAAATTTTGAAAACGCCCTAACTCAAAAAATTTCGATATAAAGGTATTGTTTTCCCTTCAATTTGAGACTCTATAGAATTTTTAGAATTTTTTGAGACCACGCGGAGCTCTGTAGGACAAACCGTTCGCTCCCTACGAAAATTTAAGGGTTTATATTGAAATATATATATATAAATCAAAACACGAGTGTGAATCGCAAAAGAGGCCTAATCTCCGTTCAAATTAGAGCTGACCGAAATGCGATCGATGGTTGGTGATTGTGATTTTTTTTTTTCATATTGGATGGTTGGTGATTTTGTAGACGAGTGATCTATATAGAAAAATAATAAACCATTGTGTAATAATTTGCAGCGTTTTTAACGGAGTATACAAACGGTGAGGTACCTTCCTTGGAGCATCATAGTGCCTCGTAGCCCCTTCCTTCAATCGAATTTTATATTCTTATTTGTTTATGGAGCCTGTTCCCTTGAACACATCTCCATAATCAGCCACTAAACGTGACGTACTATTTGTGAGAGATACATTGCCTATGCGGCTAATCAAACCTAGCTTAACTGAGGGCTGAATACCAAGTATATTTTCTGTTCCAAAGCCTTCAACAATTTTGAAGTTTAACGTGTATTGAGACCCTCGGCAATAACTTTGCAAAGTTACTTCACCGAGACATGGAATTTGACTGCCATCGTAGTTTCTTAAGCGGTACTTAGTTGGCTTGACTTCAATAGGAAAATTCATTTTTTCAAGAGTAGACATGGTGAGTATGTCACAGTGGGCTCCACTATCAATCTTGAACGTGATATCCTTACCCAGAACATTCAAGATTTCATACCAATCAGTATCTGAAACAGAATTTGAATGTATCTGCCCAACGCACAGGGAATCATTGGAACTGTCACTTTCAAGACGAGTGTCCACGTTCACTTTATTCACATTTTTACTCCCAGAATAAGTTGAATGAACTTTACTAGCACCTGCCTCAGAGGTAGTAGCCGATTCAGTATTTCTGCAGCACTTAGCATAATGATGCAGTCCACTGCACTTATTGCAGGTAGAGTTGTAAGCAGGACAACGTCCAAATTTGTTGCACACCTTCGGCCCTTTTTGCGAAAAACAGACTTAGGGCGGTATTCATAGTCATGACTCGAGTTGGAAGACTCCTCCAAAGTACGTTTTGAGGAGTCCTTTCCTCCTCGAGCTATTCATAGTTAAGCCTTAAGCCAAAGTCAAGGCCAGACTCATCCTTCAAGTCGAGGAAGGTCTCGAGGAAGCCTTAAGGAGGCCCGACGGCTCCTTAACCTTCCGGTGGGCGCGTGGCAGCACTGAGTGCTGCCACGCTAAAGTTCATGTGATAAGTGGTAGTAGTTTTTTTTTAAACGGCTGGGGACTTTCAGTACCTGCAGTTGGCTACACTGGGAACACAACGCACGTGCCACACGTAATTTTCCATCCTCCTAGCAGTCACCAGTGAAGGTCCAAACGTAAGGACTCCACTTTGGCAGCACTCAGTGCTGCACGCGCTCACTCATGTAAGTAATTTTACTTTCCGAATGTTGATGTGGGTTATTGTTTTACGAGATTCTTTGGCTCTATATAAGGTGTTTTATTGTTGTACAACGATTTTATCATAATTATTTAGTGGAAGTAAGTAGGTAGATCAACTGTTTTTCATGCAATCAACAAAATTTTATCAGTATGATGGGTTACCTGTTTCATCTATTCATATCAGCAGTGTAATGCAAATGTTATCATTGCCTTCCTACACTGCAACTACTATTTATATTTACCTATCTTTTACTATTGGTCCTATGCCAAAAATTTATATTAAAAAAAATATATATATAAAATTTATATAAAAACAAATAAATAAAAAATTTATATTGGTACTATGCCAAAGAGCCAAATATATAGTTCAGTTCGTTTATGAGAGTTGTTTCAAATGATTTTACCCTTTTTTCCTCGAAAACATGAGCAGAAAAGCCGATTTTCTGGAGGCAGCACTCAATGCTGCACGCGCCTACTCGTGTGAGTTTCGAAGGCGCGCCCACCGGAAGGTTAAGCTGTTCATAGTCGCCTCATTTCAAGGCGTCCTCGAACCGCCAAAGGCGTCCTCCAATGGCGGTATTCATAGACGACTTCGGAGGTGGAGTCGAGAAATTTGAAGGCCGAATCGAGATATTTCGAGTCGAGAAAGGGGCTTCGAGCTTCCTCAGCCCAAGGTAGGTGAAAAGGTACCTTGGATTTTGATGATACCTACCTACCTGTTATCACAAGCGTTGTCGTTATAAAATATTCTACGGATTTATTCTTCGGTTATTTCGTCCGAAAACATGGATTTCGAAGATATTGAAAGATTGGAGGAATTTGATGAGTATTTGTAGGAATCTTCGCGAGATCAGCGAAGGCCGAAATGTTACTTGCGGGATCAAGAAAACCCTTTGGAGGTAGGTACTCGAAAGTTATGATAATAATGATAAACACGGTGAATGCCAGTAATTTAGTTATGTTCTTATTTGTATAGGTATTGGATGATCAAACATTTGAAGAAATTTCGTTTTACAAAAGAGACCGTGATAAACGTGCTACTCCCGATTTTCTTCCTGCCCGAGAGTATTTCTGTGAACAGGAGAGAACAGAATCTATCTCTTCATCATCTAGGGCTGGGTACTTACGACTGAGTTACTTGCACCAAATTCTGACATATGTTTCTTACATAACTAGTCGACAATATACTGAAATTTGGTCCATTCCGGTTCAGTGGAAGGAAAGTTATGACCGCCCGATATTTGATGATAGCTGATTTCAGTAGAAATGTCGAACATTTTCGCACTTTACAAAAACGCTGCAAATTATTACACAATGGTTTATTATTTTTCTATATAGATCACTCGTCTACAAAATTACCAACCATCCAATATGAAGAAAAGAAATAAAAAATCAAAAAAAAAAAAATAAATAAATAAATAAATAAATAAAATAATTTTAAAAAACAGTGGGCGGGAGGAGCAAGGGGTGGGAGGAGCAGGGGGCGGGAGGAGTTTCAAACTCGGCGCTGCGCGCCTCGGCGGGGGCTTCGCCCCCTGCACCCCAGGTTGATTTCCGCTTAGAGCCTAATGGCTAAAATGTGACATACCTTGAAAAGGTTTTTGCTCCCTCTCCCTCTTTATCTTTAGCGCTACTTTCCTGTCGCTTTTCGGCGGGGGGTCCCATCGCTAAAACCTTTTCAAGGTTAAAACGCTGCAAATTATTACACAACGGTTTATTATTTATATATAGATCACTCGTCTACAAAATCACCAACCATCCAATATGAAGAGAAAAATAAAAAAAACGTCTGCCAAGTGGGTGTGGCACATAGCTTCCTCGTATCCATAACCCGATTATATAGATGATCCAATGCATAAGAGTTAATCTGAAAACACCAATCTCTGAGTACCTTTCACTACCCTCATAGGGGACCATCTACACGCTAATCTGGACAATCCTAGAAAATTTCATCAAATTCGGACGAAAAATGTAAGTGCGGTAGTGATTAGATCAAAAAATTTTTAACATGACTAGGATTCGAACTTGGGACTCCTGAGTGGGAATCCAAAGCATTGCTGACTGACCTATCAAGGGGATGGTTGAATGGGGTTTGAGATCCTCACCTCACACGCCACTGTACTCTACAACCTAATCCGCGTAATCCCTGAAAATGTCATCGAAATCGGGTAGAAATTGTGGAAGTTATGTCTGTTACAAGCAATTCACGTTCGCGCATGCGCATCGGCTACTATCAATCCGGGGGTGATGATTTTCATAGGGGACCATCTAAACTCTAATTTGTAACATCCCTGAAAATTTCATTGAAATCGGATGGAAATTGTGGAAGTTACGGCCGTTACAAGGAAATTCACTTTTGCGCATGCGCAGTCGCTTCTATCAGTCCCAGGATGATGATTTTCATAGGGGACCGTCCACACACCAATCCGCACAATCCTTCAGAATTTCATCGAAATCGGATGAAAAATGTAGAAGTTATGGCCGTTACAAGGAATTCACGTTTGCGCATGCGCAGTCGCTTCTATCAGTCCGAGGATGATGATTTTCATAGGGGACCGTCTACACACCAATCCGCACAATCCTCCAGAATTTCATCGAAATCGGATGGAAAATGTAGAAGTTATGGCCGTTACAAGGAATTCACGTTTGCGCATGCGCAGTCGCTTCTATCAGTCCGAGGATGATGCTTTTCATAGGGGACCGTCTACACACGAACCCGCACAATCCCTGAAAATTTCATAGAAATCGGACAATAACTTCGTATAGTTATGCGCGTTACAAGGAATTCATGACAGACACACAGACACACGGACACACAGACACACAGACACACAGACACACAGACACGGAACCAAAATTGTTCAGAAAGGTCTAAAACGCAAAACGCGATTGAAAATTTTGATTTTGGAGAACTTTTTTTTTCGTCCTTGAAAAGTGAAAACAAAGCTTCCGCTACCTTGGTAGACTCGGAAGCAAAAATAAAAAAAAAAAAAATAAATAAATAAATAAAAATAAAAATCACCAACCATTGATCGCATTTCGGTCAGCTCTAATTTGAACGGAGATTAGGCCTCTTTTGCTATTCACACTCGTGTTTGGATTTATATATTATATATTTCAATATAAACCCTTAAATTTTCGTAGGGAGCGAACGGTTTGTCCTACAGAGCTCCGCGTGGTCTCAAAACATTCTAAAAATTCTATAGAATCTTAAGTTGAAGGAAAAACAATACCTTTATATCGAAATTTTTTGAGTTAGGGCGTTTTCAAAATTTCAAAATTGATTTTGGAACCCTTAGGAGTGACCTACATCAACCAAAAGCTTTGGGGCACAACTAGACCCCAAATGGAGCCTACATACCAAATTTCATCAAAATCGGTCAATGCTAAGTGGCAAAAGTGCCGCGTACGGCGGACGGACGGCCAAATTTTTATTCGATTTTTGGATTCTACGTACCTTGAAACGTAAACCATCAAATTTTTAGGGGGTGTTAAAATTTTTTTTTCTTGGTCGATTCCAAAGGTTCATTATTGAAAATAATAAACCAAAATGGTCATCTTCAAATAACTCCAAACTCTGGTGAATGTTCGAGCAACATGTCCTCAACAATATACTAAAATATGGTGGGGGAATTTGGAATAAAAAGAAGTAATCGATCTTAGAAGTTGCCGAGTCATCTGTTTCGAAGCCAAGGTTCTGTAGTCATAAGCCCTACAGAACGGCATTTTCGCACTTTACAAAAAAATGTCATCCTCAAATCGCTCCGAACTCTGGTGAATGTTAGAGCAACATATCCTCAACAATTTTCAAAATATGGTGGGTGGGAATTTCGAATAAAAAAAAGTAATCGACTATGTTCAACTCTTCATAGTACTGTACCTACCTATTAGGTACCTTCCTTGTTGAGAGCGCGTATTAATACCAATGGAAATTTGTTTCATATAGTTCTAAAGCCTTCATTTGTGTCACCCCATAGGAGAAAAAGTAGAAATTGGGTTTTCTACTGCTGACGACTGAGAAGTATGAGGATGAGAAGTTCTGTTGTAACGGAATGAAGTGAAAAGCGCTTTGGTAGGTACTTTGTAAATTACAAACAACGAACGAGCGTAAAGAAAAGGAGCACCAATATAAATATAATATACTTATTGAATATAATGCGCTACTTTCTGTTGGGTACTTTCCACTGAAATTGAAATCACTCGCGATTTTCTCCCAACACTTTTTTTTTTCGATCGCATCTGTTTTTTTCCACAATGTCCTTATTTTCAATTATGAATTTCCTCAACGTAGTTTATTCAGCTTCGCTTAAAAACGGCTCTCTTCTTTTCTCTTTCCATTTGGAAACTAATATAAAAAATTAAAAGGTATCAAACACTATTTTATTGAAGAAGGAACGCGAACAACAGGAACAGAGATGGTTCAAAGTCAAAGCTGAAAAACAACACCAACCATTCTGAAATAAACATTCGAACCTCCTCCATGAAACCTTCACTGAGCTGTTACCTGAACAGGGCTGCCAATTCTTCCTCGACCGTCGTTTGGTAGCTCGAGGTCTCCTCGAGTTGAGGATGAGCTGAGGTCGACTTCCAAATGCGTTCTGTTCGTCTATGAATAGGGTGAGGAATCCTCGAGAAAAGATAAGTTGGAGGAAACCTCAACTCGAGTCGAGGAAATCCGCGCCTTGAGGAATGACTATGAATACCGCCCTTAAGGTGGGTGTCCACGTGAGAGTGTTTTCCTCTCGAGAGTGGCAAATTCACTATCGAGAGTAAAACTCGCAAGTGTAAAGTCCACCGAGAGTACTCTCCGAGAGCGGCGGGGGGAGCTCTCCGAGAGTAGGGCGGTTGCATCATCCTCGATAGTGTAAACGCTTTCTCGTTGCTCTCCGCGAGTTCTCGCCATAAGTCAAGACGGTTTGTATTGCTGAGAGTTGAATCAGCGAGTTTTCAACATGGCCACGCCAAGTAAAAAGTGGGCCCATGAGGAGGTTTGCCTTCTCATTGAAAATTATGAAGCCAACCCTATCTACGACCCAAATATAATGAATCAAATACGAACCAAATAATGAATCAAAAAATGGTAATTCCTATTTTTTAAAAAAATTAAAATTTTTGAATTTGATTTTGAAAATTTAATGCGTTGACTTTGATTTACATGCAGAACATCGCCGAAAATTACATCGAAATCGGACAGTAGCTTCGTATTGCTTTTGCCATCTACAAGGACTTTCAGACAGACAGACCGACTGTCAGATGGACAGACACGGTACCAAAATTGTTCAGGAAGGTCCAAAACGTAAAATACGAGTGGTAATTTAATTTGGTGGACTTTTTATTGCAATCCTTGAAAAGTGAAGGCAATAATACTTGGTCGACTCTCAAGCGGAATATGCCTAAATAAGCACGTTTTTTCGCATAAAAATCAATTTTTTCAAAGAAACTTTCCTCTTAAACCTTGAAACTGACATACCGTTGGAAAGGTGAGATCTTGGGGTAGTTTTTCCCGTTGAGTGCACCACGATAGCGGCATTTTTTACGGGGGAATCGTTGGCCTGAAAAATGGCGATTTTCGAGAAAAAAATTATAAATGTTGACTTTGATTTATTGCTTCCGAGTCTACCAAGGTAGCGGAAGCTTTGTTTTCACTTTTCAAGGACGAAAAAAAAAGTTCTCCAAAATCAAAATTTTCAATCGCGTTTTGCGTTTTAGACCTTTCTGAACAATTTTGGTTCCGTGTCTGTGTGTCTGTGTGTCCGTGTGTCTGTGTGTCTGTCATGAATTCCTTGTAACGCGCATAACTATACGAAGTTATTGTCCGATTTCGATGAAATTTTCAGGGATTGCGCGGGTTGGTGTGTAGACGGTCTCCTATGAAAATCATCATCTTCGGACTGATAGTAGCCACTGCGCATGCGCAAACGTGAATTTCCTTGTAACGGCCATAACTTCCACTTTTTCTACCCGATTTCGATGAAATTTTCAGGGATTATGCGGATTAGGTTGTAGATGGTCCCCAATGAAGATCACTACCTTCGGACTGATAGTAGCCACTGCGCATGCGCAAACGTGAATTTCCTTGTAACGTCCATAATTTCTACATTTTCTATCCGATTTCAATGAAATTCTCAGGGATGTTACAGATTAGTATTTAGATGGTCCCCTATGAAAATCACCACCTTCGGACTGATAGTAGCCACTGCGCATGCGCAAACGTGAATTCCTTGTAACGGCCATAACTTCTACATTTTCCATCCGATTTCAATGAAATTTTCAGGGATGTTACAGATTAACTTGTTTTGATGTTTTGAGATTAACTACTATGCATCGGATCATCTATACAATCGGGTTATGGATACGAGGAAGCTATATGCCACACCCACTTGGCAGACTTTTTTTTTACTTTTACAAATGGCTTTAAGAAACTGGATTTTCCACTAAATGGATAGGAAATTTAACGCTCTGTCCAACGGTGTACTCAGATTCGAAGTAGCATGAGAAATAAGGGAGTTATGACCATTTTAGTGCTGCAAGGTCGAAAATACGAATAAAAACTTTAAAGTGAAAAAAAAAGAATTTTGAGTGGATTAAGAAAAAATTGCTAGGAGACATTTTTTGTTGCAAATGAGTTGTAGAATCGATCATTGAAGTTTGGTCCATCCAAATGGTAGACACCCTGTATAGAAAAATAATAAACCATTGTGTAATAATTTGGGTCGACGGCATCTTCACTTGCTGATAACTCTCGAGACTGACCTCGCATCGCATGGTGTAAACAGTTTCAACGGACTCTCGAGAGTTGGCTTCGAGAGTTGCTCGCCGAGAGTGACCTCGCGGGGATTTTACTCTCTCGTTTAAAGGGATATGATAGTAACTCTCGAGAGCACAAGCTGCGAGTACTCTCACGTGGACACCCACCTTTAGTCCCCACTGCACCTACCAAGCTCTCCTCTGGTTCTCGTGTGCCTGACTCAATAACATCAAGCTGGATTTCTGCAGCTTCCATGATTTTGCAGATGTTTATACAAATAGCAAGAGTGAGAGGAGGGTCATGTTGTTGCAGGAGTTTGTCCTTGATCTTCCTGCCACGAACTCCACAAACAATACGATCACGAATCAAGCGATCAGTCATATTGCCAAAATTGCAAGATCTGCTCAATTTGCGCAAAACAGAGAGATAAGTATCAAAATTTTCGTCAGACTTCTGATTACGAGTAAAAAACAGGTAGCTTTCAACAGCCTCATTCTTCTTAGGCACACAATGACTTTGAAAAGCCTTGAGAATATCATCTACACTAGGTTCATCTGTGTTGAAAGTGAAACCCTCATATAGATTATAAGTATCCTTACCCGAATTGTAGAGTAGTAAGGCAACCTGTTCATCACGAGGTAAGGTCTTGGCACCGCTAGCTGTAAAGTACAAACGGAATTTTCTATCCCAGCGCGTGAAAGCTTCATCACAATTTGTTACTCCCTCCAGAGTAAATTCCTCAGGAGTCTTGATGTTTCTAAACACGATCTTAGAAGCAGATTCCGCAAGCTCGTCATCTGAGTCAAAACTTTGTTTTGATTTAGACGAACGCTTCTTGGGTCCCATTTTTATCACTCGCGAAAATTACAACACTTAGGTACACTCACTTTACATTACCGAATCTGCGCCATGTAGTGATTTTAGAATAAAACACTAGTTTAGCAATTAGAATAGTCCTTTTAATCGTCAAGTTTACTAGCTGTTCAATCTAGAATGATTCCTCCTCCGTCATCGTCACTTCGCCCATATACGGCCTGGCTCGAGCGATGGTAGACACATGTCATATTACCACAGATGCCACCGCTCAACTTTGCCGTTCGATTCCGGATGATAGGTGGTTGTTCTGTTTCGTTTAATTCCGTATTTTTTTAGGAATTCATTAAACTCAGAACTTTCAAATTGACGACCCTGGTCCGTTGTGAGTACCAGTGGGCAGCCAAATCTTGAAATCCAAGTTGAGAGTATTTGTTCTATAATCATTTTCGCGGTTATATTCCGAAGCTATATGCTTTTGGGCCAACTTGTGCTTCAGTCGATTATTGTCAGGAGATATTTGTAACCTTCTGATTGGGGTAATTCTCCTACGATGTCAACATGAATGTGCTCGAAGGGCAAATTATGGTCAAAGGACATTGGTTGAATTTTCGGGTGTCGATAGTGTTTTATCTGGTGGTCAGGAATGAGAAATAAAGTACGGCACTTTTTAAACTGGTATTAATAATTTTTATTGAAGATGGTTCGTTAATTAGACGGGGTCTCGGACTAGAGTGTGTGAGAGGAGGATCGGGATCGGAGTAGGTAGGAGGTGGCGGGCGCATCAGCTGATTAATTAAACTGGCTGCATAAGGCGACCGTAGCGTTGATTCGAGAATAATCAGAACTAATATTATTGTTGATAGACGCAACCTACAACATCTTTCCTTTCCAAATCGATCGCAGATCGATTCTCCGATTCACAAGGCAGTTTCTTGGAATTTATTCCCAAGGCAGTGATGTACATAATGGCCGTTCACATTTTATCTCGACCTTCAGTTGTAATCAAATCAGTGAAGCTAGGTAAACAGTTATCAATTTTCAACTAGCTAATAATTTAAATTCGTAAAGTGAAGTGACACGGTGAAAGTGACAATAAACGAGAAACATCATACAACTGTTGAATATACAATACATACATTAATGCAATCCGTAACCGTAAGTAATAATAATAACAACAATATTCGTGAAGTGTTACCTTCTACATGCAAATAAAACGTTTTTTGTTGTGAATCATACCTTAATCTATTATCCTATCCCATACCAATCTGGTTTTTCAATATTTGCTCTATTTCGTAAGTAGTAATTATTGGTGCTTATTGGTTCTGAGGGTACGTGTGTTTCCTCAGATTTCAAACTTTTGTTAGAAATTTTGATGAAATCCCTTCGATTTCGTCGGTAGGTGCCGTTATCACCTCGAACCCAGAACGATCTCGGCGAATCGGCTTTTCCGTTTATTTCACCTTTTCTCCATTTTTTATTATAGCGATATAAAACTTGATCCTTATCACCTATCTCTTCTAGTTCTTTACTTCTCCTATCATACTTTCCTTTTTGAGATGCTTGCGTTTTTCGGATCTTTTTTTTAATCTTTATTCTATCAGGTATTCTAGGTAAAAGATTTTGTTCTCTAATCGTCATCTTATCCCGAAGTTTTCTGTTAAACATTAGTTGACTTGGAGAATAACCGGTGGATTGTGTTTCGGTATTCCGATAGTGAAATAAAAGTAGATAGGGGTTTTGGTTAGACAGTTCTGCCTTTTTTAGGATAGATTTGCATATTTTGACAGCAGATTCAGCCAACGCATGTCCTTTAGGGTAATGCGGGCTACTGGTTATTAAATGAATTGAATGTTCAGAGAGAAATTGATTGAATTCACGGCTTCCGAAAGGGTTGTTGTCAGAAACAATTTCTGTCGGAAATCCGTGGGTACTGAACATCAATAAACATACTTTTTTGACATCCGCTATTGCTTTACTTTTAATTTTATGCATTTCAATCCATTTTGAGTAAAAATCTATTGTTACTAGGTAGTACTTGTTGTTATGCTCCAATATATCCATGGCCAACTTTGTCCATGGTAAATCAGGAATTGTGGACGGAATCATCGGTTCCTGAGGATTTTGTGGTCTGTTTACCAAACATACCATACAATTATTGGTTATGTTCTCTATATCTTTCGATAAGCCTGGCCAATAGAATGCCTGTTTTGCCCTACAAATCGTCTTACTTATTCCCATATGGCCTTCATGAAGAAAAGTTAGGATTTCTTTTCGTAAATTATTAGGTACAACCACTCGATCACCAAATAACAACAAACCATCCTCATAAATTAACTCATTTCTGACCTGATAGTATTTACTAAATTGTGCTGGTGGTTTATGTGGCCATTTATTATTTATAAATTGTATTACTTTACTCAAAATTGGATCGTTTTTAGTTTCTTTCTTGAATAATTGTTTTTTATTTTCGGACATGACATTATTAATAAGAGAATGGATCACATATTTCAATTCTTCGTCGTCCTCGGGCACAGGACCCACTGTTGCTCTCGACAAAGCATCGGCTATTAGCATTTTGCTGCCGGGAAGGTAAGTAAGATTGTAATTGTATTTAGTTAGTTTTAGAAGCATTCGCTGCAAACGGCTGGGAACTTTTTCCATGTTTCTTTTCACAATACTTATTAAGGGCTTGTGATCCGTTTGAATTTGAATTTTCCGACCATAGGTATAATAATGGAAATGTTCAACTGCGTGACATATACCCAGCATTTCCTTCTCGATCATTGCATATCGTTGTTCGGTATTAGTCAATGATCGAGACGCAAATGCTATGGGTTTACCTTCTTGTATCAAGGCACAACCAAGACCATTTTTACTTGCGTCACTTTGAATTAATAAGGGCTTCTTTTCATCAAAGTGAGCTAGAACAGGACGCGTTAACAAGATATTTTTTAAACTTTTTATGGCATTAGAATGTTTTTCTGTCCACTGCCAAATGACATCATTCCTAGTTAGTGCTCTTAGTGGCTCAGTTACTTGCGATAAATTTGGAATAAATTTACCAACGTATTTCATTATTCCTAGGAAACGCATTAAAGCTTTTTTGTCTTCTGGCTCTGGCATATTAGAAATTGCAGTTATCCTATTTGGATCCATTTCTAATCCTTTGCCAGAAATCATGTGACCCAACATTCGAATGCGCTCATGACGAAAACTAAACTTTGTTGCATTAAATGTTATGCCATTTTTAATTGCGGTTTCTAAAACTTCTCTCAATATACGGTCATGTTCATGTATTGTTGTCGCAGCTATGGTCAAATCGTCAATGTAAATGCTGACACCTCTAATGTGTCCAAAAAGCTCATTATTCTTTTTCTGAAAGATTTCCGCTGAGGTTTTTATCCCAAACGGTAATCTTAAAAACTTATATCTGCCGTAGGGAGTAGCAAAACAAGTAAATTCAGAAGATTTTTCACTAATTGGTATTTGGTAAAAACCATCTTTTAAATCTAATGTACTAAAATAGTTTTTTCCATTTAAATCACTCAAAATTTCATCCTGAGACGGTATCTGAAATTTGTCATTAAGTAGCTGCTCATTTAATTGCTTCGGATCAAGGCAGAGTCTCAACGATCCGTTTGGTTTTTCTACGATTACCAACGGATTTACCCATTCGCTGGGTCCTATAACTGGCGTTATCACCCCTAATCCTTCTAGTTCGGTAAGTTTTAATTTTAGTCTTTCCATTAATTGCTTCGCTACGCGTCTAGGTGCGTGCGTTACCGGTTGAGCATTACTCATTAATTTTAGTTCGTAGGGTTTGCCTGGAAAAGTACCTAAACCTTTGAAGGCATTTGCATATTCCTTCATCACGGACTCTTTCGATATAAGTTCCTGCTTAGTAACTGTGGCTAATCTTTTAATTAAGTTCATACTTTCACACACTTCCAAACCTAAAATCGGCTTGTCTGGTGTATCAATAATGAGAAATTTTACCATAGCAACTTTTTCTTTAATACTTAATTTTAAGATAACTTCTCCCATTACCTTCAATTTATTATTATTATAAGCGGAGAGCTTTACCTTAGAGGTTTTAAGCTCAATTATATCATTTTCATTTAAGACATTGAAAACTCTCAGAGGTATAATGTTGACCTGGCTCCCTGAATCCATCTTAAATTTTATTTTATTATTATTTATAATGCCTATTATTGACCATTCATTATTCTTATCATCATTATTAATTTTATTTACTACATTGATGTAATCTAAGTAGTATTCTTCCTCATCATCGGTATCTTTCGCTTCCAAAGACTTGGTTGATCTCTTATTATTATTAAATTTTTTATTATTGTTATTACCGTTAGACCTTTTATTATTGATAGATCTATTTTTATTAACGAAACAACCAATCTTGAAGTGATTATACCTACCACATTCAGTGCACTGCTTCCCATAAGCAGGACATTTACGAGCTTCATGCCTACTTCCGCATTTCAAACAGTCATATTTCTTACTTGATGCATTATTATTATTATGATTTTGATTATTTTGATTTCGTGAATCGTTTTTATTTGCCTTAAATGTACCTTTTCTAACGAAGTATACTTGCTTTGTTCCTCCAGCGATGTCCTGGATTTCGGTCTTCCTTGACTCGTGAAGTCTGCACATCTTTGTTGCTTCTTCCAATGTTAGGCTGTCTCCCTTGTCCAGCAGGCGGCTTAGAAGGTCCTCATCGGCGATCTGGGCGACTATTCGGTCCCGGATCATGTTATCCCTCTCGGCAAAGTCACAGGTGGCTGCTGATGTTTTCAATTGCGTTATGAATTCGATCAAGGGCTGCCCTCGTTGCAATGCGAGCTTGTTGAATCGAAATCGCTCATGCAGCACATTTCTCTGCGGTGAAAAATGTTTGGTGAAGGCATCCACAACTTCTTGATATGTTTGGAATATTTTCGAGGGGTCTTCTGATTCTTCCTCTTCATCGGCCTTCAACGTATTATAGATTTCTATTCCTTTGTTCCCAAGCTGGTTCAGCAGGACGGCTATCTTAACTTCATCTTTTTCTCCTTTCTTCTTTGATGCAACCAAATAAAATCCAAACGCTTGTAGCCAATCCGACCATTCTTTTTTTAGATCGTTTGCCTCAAAATTAAATTGATGTGGTAGACGTGCTTCTGACATCGTTTTCGTGTGAAAAGTACTCACGTGGGTAATGGCGTATGTAGAGTTGATTCCGGGGCGAAATTTTTTTCTCGGGTTTTTAAAGTGAGAAATCGGTAATCCGCGATTATTCAACTCAACGCGATCAATCTGACACCATGTTTTATCTGGTGGTCAGGAATGAGAAATAAAGTACGGCACTTTTTAAACTGGTATTAATAATTTTTATTGAAGATGGTTCGTTAATTAGACGGGGTCTCGGACTAGAGTGTGTGAGAGGAGGATCGGGATCGGAGTAGGTAGGAGGTGGCGGGCGCATCAGCTGATTAATTAAACTGGGTGCATAAGGCGACCGTAGCGTTGATTCGAGAATAATCAGAACTAATATTATTGTTGATAGACGCAACCTACAACAGATAGTCCTTGAATTTTGCGCATTGGACGCATGCTTGTACCATATTCCTTATGTCTGGGTTCATTCTGGGCCAAAATGTCTTCTATCGGATGAGGTCCCGCGATGCTCGGATACCTGTGTGGCTCAGTGAATGATAATGCGAAAAAATACTTTCGCGGAGTTTCGGAGGAATATACGGTCTTGGTGTTTCGGCGGAAGTATCGCACCAGATATTAATGTCCGAAGCGGGGACGAGGACTTTTGTTAAACGTCCTTTTTCGATGAGGTTGCGGAATTCTTGTGACTCATCTGATTGCTGATGGTCATGAATTTATTTTCCCGAAGGAAAAGTTGTTAACTCATTTATCACGGTGGATGGTCGAGATAATGCGTCCGCCACCACGTTCGTATTTCCTGGCTTATATCTGATATCCGTCGTGAATTGACTAAGAAATTCCATTTGTCTTAGTCTTCTCGGAGAAGCTGCTTTGCGGTCCTGATGTAGGGAAAAGGTGAGAGGCTTGTGATCGGTTATGATGTGAAATTTACGGCCTTCTACAAAATCGCGAAAATGTTTTACATTTTCGTACATAGCTTAAAGTTCTCGATCAAACGTAGAATATTTTTGTTGTGCAGTAGTAAGGGTTTTCGAAAAGAGCCCTAGCGGTGAGATCAAGCCATCGACCTCTTTTTGTAAAACTTCTCCGATTCCGGTGTCCGATGCGTCGGTTGTAATGGAGAGTTTGCGGTTAGGTGAAGGGTGGGCGAGTATCGCTGCGGTTTGAAGATCTTTTATGCATTTTTCAAATGCGGCTTTTCGTTCTTTTGTACAAGAAATAGGTCGTTTGTCTTTTTAGGACGTCCCACAGTAAGACTTGGGCGTCCTTATGCGATCGATCTGAGGTGAAGGAAGACAACACTCAACAGAAAAAAAAAACCACACAGTAATCCGTTTTAGACCATTCTGAATCCAAATCCGCTAAAAAACCATAGGTGTATGTCTGTGTGTGTGTGTGTATGTGTGTGTGTATGTGTGTGTAACAAAATCTTGTGTACTCTGCACAGGCCTTAGTTCTCAACCGATTTTTCTGGTTCTTTTTTTGTTCGTCGCGGAAAACTATCTAGTTGTGCACTACGTCGCCGGAATTTCGAATTTTGCCTTTAAAGGGGGGGAAAGGGGGGGTTAATGCTCGAAAAACGTGCGTTTTTGGGCATAATCTTGTGTACTCTGCCCAGGCCTTAGTTCTCCAACGATTTTCGTGGTTCTTTTTTCGTTTGACGCGTAATACTATCTAGTTGTGCACTACGGCGCCGGAATTTTGGATTTTGCTTTTTAAGAGGGGGGAAAGGGGGGGTTAATGCTTAAAAAACGTGCGTTTGCGTGCATAATCTTGTAAACTCTGCCCAGGCCTCAATTTCCAACCGATTTGCGTGTTTCTTTTTTTGTTTGACTCAAATAACTTCCGAGTTGTACATGATTTTACCAGAGTACCAAAATTCGCAAGGGGGGGGGGTGAGTGGGGGGATAATATTCACAAAATATCCAATTTTTCAATATTTTGGTTCCTTTAATACTGAGGAAAAATTCTCATTATACCTCCGGATTTTCATGAATTATTCTCTGTACCACCATGGAACTAATAGTGGTGCCACCATGGTGCCATGATGCCATAAACCGCTTATTTCGTGGTTTTTTTTTTGTGTTTCACCTTGAATACGGATGTGAACTTCGACGGACTGCCTACCAAAACTAACAGATGAAAGTTCAATGTTACGACGTATTTCCGCTTTGGTGCCAGACTGGCACCATTGTTGGCGTTGGGGAGGTGGGGGGGGGGGGGGGGGGGGGGGGGGGTGAACTCGAATTCGCATGTTGGGTATCATAGATAATGGATTTTAAAATGCTCTTCAGATTCGAGGCTCCCATGCCGCTAGAAATGTTAAGGTGGATAATTGTGGGGGGGGGGGGGGGTCAGTATTTCTTGCCTAAAGTAATAAATAAATTACATCGAGTGAAACAGTTTTATTTCACCTAGAATACGGATGTGAACCCCGACGGACTACCTACAAAAACTAATAGATGAAGGATCAATGTTACGACGTATTTCCGCTTTGGTGCCAGACTGGCACCATTGTTGGCGTTGGGGAGGTGGTGGGGGGGGGGGGGGTGAACTCGAATTCGCATGTTGGGTATCGTAGATCATGGATTTAAAAATGCTCTGCAGATTCGAGGCTCCCATGCCGCTAGAAATGTTATGGTGGATAAAGGTGAGGGGGGGGGGGGTCACTATTTCTTGCCTAAAGTAATAAATAAATTACATCGAGTGAAACAGTTTTATCGCTTACCAACTGGTTTAACTGATCTAATGCTTATCCAATGGGACGTCCCCTGGAATGCATGCATTACTAAACAATATGTTTTCTTGGAGGGTTGGGGTATCGCCTCAATGAGCGGTTGTTGATGTTGTGCTCCGTTTGGGATGTGTCGGTTGTAAAAATGTATCATTCCGAGGAATCTTCGAAGGTCCGTGACTGTTGTGGGGAGCGGAAAAGTTGACAGGCTGTCGACTTTCTTCGGTAGTGGTTTGATTCTTTGTTTGTTTACCACATGATCTAAGCATACAACTTTTGTTTTGGCGAGGACGCATTTATCCTTGTTGACCTCCAAACCCTCTGAAGAGAAGATGTCGAGTACTTTCTTCACGTGTTTTCTGTGTGCCTTCATTGATTTCGAGGCGATGAGAACGTCATCCAGAAAACGAAAGACGAAATCTAGACCTCGTAAGATCTGATCCATGTAACGTTGCCAGGATTGGGCCGCATTCTTCAAACCGAAGTTCATCTTCTTATACTCGTTAAGTCCGAAAGGCGTAATTATCGCCGTTTTCGGGATGTCAGATGGGTGTACATCGATGTGATGGAAAGCCTTTGAAATGTCAAAGGTCATCCGTGAAGGTGTGATAAGAAGTCGCGTAGGTGCGGTACCCCGTATCGGTCGCCGACTGATCTCTCGTTCAACCGTCGGTAGTCTTCACAAAATCGCCAAGTACCGTCAGGTTTCGGGACTGCATGTAGTGGGCCAGCCCACAGGGATTTTGAAGGTTGAATGATGCCGTCTTTGATTAATTTTTCGCAACTTTGTTTTGTTTGTTTCAATTGCTCTGGGTGCAAACGCCTTTCGCAGTCAACGGTGGGCCTTTCATTTCTATATGATGTTTTGTAGAAGAAAGGTGTAATGACGGGCGTGGTTCCGGTTTGTAGTTTTTAGGACGTCCCACAGTAAGACTTGGGCGTCTTTATGCGATCGATCTGGGGTGAAGTTGGACAACACTCAACAGAAAAAAAAAAATAACCACACAGTAATCCGTTTTAGACCATTCTGAATCCAAATCCGCGAAAAAAAACCATAGGTGTATGTCTGTGTGTGTGTGTGTGTGTGTATGTGTGTGTGTGTGTGTAACAAAATCTTGTGTACTCTGCCCAGGCCTTAGTTCTCAACCGATTTTCCTGGTTCTTTTTTTGTTCGTCGCGGAAAACTATCTAGTTGTGCACTACGTCGCCGGAATTTCGAATTTTGCCTTTTAAGGGGCGGGGAAGGGGGGGAGGGTTAATGCTCGAAAAACGTGCGTTTTTGGGCATAATCTTGTGTACTCTGCCCAGGCCTTAGTTCTCAAACGATTTTCGTGGTTCTTTTTTCGTTTGACGCGGAATACTATCTAGTTGTGCACTACGGCGCCGGAATTTCGGATTTTGCTTTTTAAGAGGGGGAAAGGGGGGGTTAATGCTTAAAAAACGTGCGTTTGCGTGCATAATCTTGTAAACTCTGCCCAGGCCTCAATTTCCAACCGATTTGCGTGTTTCTTTTTTTGTTTGACTCAAATAACTTCCGAGTTGTACATGATTTTACCAGAGTACCAAAATTCGCAAGGGGAGGAGGTGAGTGGGGGGATAATATTCACAAAATATCCGATTTTTCAATATTTCGGTTCCTTTACTGCTTACTAATTGTACCCAAGCTTTGAAATTGAGGAAAAATTCTCATTATACCTCCGGATTTTCATGAATTATTCTCTGTACCGCCATGGAACTAATAGTGGTGCCACCGTGGTGCCAGGACATTGTGCCATGATGCCATAAACCTCTTATTTCGTGTTTTTTTTCTTTTTTTTTTCTGTGTTTCACCTTGAATACGGATGTGAACTTCGACGGACTGCCTACCAAAACTAACAGATGAAAGTTCAATGTTACGACGTATTTCCGCTTTGGTGCCAGACTGGCATCATTGTTGGCGTTGGGGGATGGGGGTGGGGGGAGGGTGATCTCGAATTCGCATGTTGGGTAGCGTAGATCATGAATTTTAAAATGCTCTTCAGATTCGAGGCTCCCATGCCGCTAGAAATGTTATGGTGGATAAAGGCGGGGGGGGGGGGGGGGTCAGTATTTCTTGCCTAAAGTAATAAATCAATTACATCGAGTGAAACAGTTTTATCACTTAACTGGTTAAACTGATCCAATACTTATCCAATGGGACGTCCCCTGGAATGCATGCATTACTAAACAATATGTTTCAACATGGTGACAAATTCCGGTGGGGTTGAGGTTGTAGTTATGCCGGAGTTGGCCGTGCTAATGTAACCTTTAATCGGGCGTCGTGAGAGCGGATTGTAGATCGATTATTGGCCTTTTTACATCGGCCACGACGAAAGCCCATTCATAAGTGTTATCTTGTAGGATAACCTTCGTGCGGAATTGTCCAAATGTTGAAATAGGCGTGCCGTTGGCGGCGAAAAGAAGTTGATCTTCCGATTTCTTCTTCCAACGGAGTAGGTTGTTCGGTAGTATAGAGATACTTGCTCCGGAGTCGATGAGGAATGGAATATTATGTTTCCGACTATTGGGGAATTCCTTCCTATTTTATGCTCAAAAGTAGAACTTAGGATTGGGAACTCAACACTTTAATCGTTAGTGGACTGTGATTTATAGGTACCTACGGGTGGTGTGTGGAAGAGCGTAATAAATTTAATATACAAAGAACATTCATCAGAAATTGGCGAACTTTTAAGAAATAAAAGGGGACTTACAAGTTCTGCAGATCTGCGAAGCTTCCCGGCGCCGGGTGCGATGTTCCTGGACGACAAGGGGGCCGTACTCGCGAGAAAAGTAGCCAATTTGTTAAATTTATAATTCAACTTTACTGTGAGACGCTACCACTGTGACACAACCCGTTGGATTTATAGTTTTAGGGATTGAAATAACCAAATAAATTGTTTGATCGCTGATTATACGCGGAGAGGTTTGAGAGAAGAGGGAACGAGCTCGAGCCAGATTAGAAGTGATAATAATCGAGGAATCGGGCAGGCGATTCCTGGAATCAGCGCTACCTTCGGTGATTCGACAAAACAATAAGGCGCCGAATTCAAACGGCGGAAACACCGCCCACTCAAAATTTAACTAAATTTTGCCAAGAGATAGAAAACGTTAACAAGAAACAATAATGAAAATATTAGCAAAACTACCAAAAACACAAGTTAGTTAACAAACTAGTAGGTGAGTAGAAAGAAAACAATAGTTTAATAAATAAATTTACCCACCCAGAACAACGAACAAAATTTAATTGTCTATAGGTAGAGGTATCAACCTAGCTACTGGTCTAGTGTAACAACCAGCACTAGTACGGACCTCGGCAACTCTATCCACACCATCACGTCCAGGAATCAGCTTGGTGACCACTCCCAACGGCCAATACAATGGTCTTGTGTCTTCCTTGGAAATGTAGACCGGCTGTCCTACTCGGAGAGGTTCTCGCGGGGTATTCCATTTTTTCCTCTGAATAAGCGTATTCAGGTACTCCGTCGACCAACGTTTCCAAAATTCTTGACTGGCACGTTGCACAAGTTGCCAGCGAGCCAAGTGATTCTCTGGCACTGGAACAAGATCATTTTCAGGCGGACATAAAAGGGCGGATCCAACCAAAAAATGACCTGGACTCAAAAATTCAACATTATCAGATGGAACATCGTTAATCGGACATAACGGCCGACTATTCAATACCGCCTCAACTCTTGCGAGGAAAGTTGACATTTCTTCGTAAGTCAACGAGCGGTGGAGCGTAATTCGTGTTTAAAAGACTTGACAGCCGCCTCCCAAATTCCACCCATCCAAGGAGATGCTGGAGGGTTGAACGTATACTGGATTTCACGTGAAGACAAGTACTCTGCCAGTGCTGGCTCCGATTCTAACAAGAACCTCTTGATGGTTTTGGCCTCATTCGATGCACCAACAAAGTTTGTGCCCCTGTCACAAAACACTTGAGAACAAAGACCACGACGTGCCACAAAACGATCGAGTGCCGCCTGATATGCGGCCGTCGAGAGATCGCTCACCAGTTCAAGATGAACCGCTTTTGAGGCCATACATACAAAAACACAAACATAGGCCTTAAGTTTTTGTGCGTTCCTTCGTGTGCTCTCTTTCACGAATAAGGGTCCTGCAAAATCCACAGCCGTATTCGAAAAGGCCCGAAGTGAACTGGTTACACGGGAAGGTGGTAGATCACTCATGATGGGATGTTTCATCTTCGCCTTTGACTTAAAACAAATCAAGCACTTGTGGATACGTTTGCGGAGGAGTGGGCGGAGAGATAAAATCCAAAATTGCGACTGAATCATTGCCTGTGTTGCTTGAGGCCCAGCATGAAGCAGGTATACGTGATAATAATCACAAATCAATTTAGATAAACAGGCCTGTTGAGGTAGTAACAGTGGATGCTTAGCGTTGGGTGCCAAGTTAGAATGAGTTAGACGACCTCCGACTCGCAAAAAACCTTTAGAATCAACATAAGGTGAGAAAGAGAGCAACTTTTTTGATACTAAGCGCCCTTTATGTATGGCCCTTATGTCACTGGCGAAGTATTGTTGCTGAGTGGACTTTATACAAATATTGAAAGCGTTTTGTATTTCAAACACTTTCAACGGACCAGAAGTACGTTTTATTTTTGCAAGCCGACAGTTCTTAGTAAAACGTAAGACGTAGGCAACTACACGTTTAAGTTTCGTTAAGGGGACCAACAAGTCGATTTTTGGTCGGGAGGGTCAAAATTTTTTTTTCCTGTTTTTCAATAATATACTTGATTTTTAAGATTTCAAAAAAAAAATTATCCAAATATGATGACTAGAAGTGTTTCAAATAGTGCTTGGAACCTAGCGTGTCAGATGGCCTCGAGCAATATGTTAGCCCCAGAGCGCAACTAGAAGAAAAACAACGGCCGTGAACGCTAGTATGTAATGTTGAGGTTCAACCGACAAATCATGGGGCCTGTGACCCGTAAAAATCTTCGGTTTTTTCCTGAATATCCGATTGGACCTCGGCATTTCCGAAAACAACAAGGAACTGCCTACAAAACGCGGAAAAACACGTAGGTACACAACACACGAAATACGAACTCGCGTGATGTACACAAAATAGGAACTCGCGACGAGAAAAGGTTAGCTTGTTCTTCGTTATTATTTTCGAAGACTTGAGGTGGCCAGTCGATGTTTCTGGTTCGATATATCGGTTCTTACTATCGAGAATGAAAATGCAGTTTTATTGGCTGAGAAACGGCCAATCCAATTGCCGGAATCTGACTGCCGCGTTTTTTCGATTCAAACCGCTCTCCTGTGAAATCTCATTTTTGAGCACTCATGTTCCTTTTTCCAGGAAACTACTCGTCCGAATGCAACCAAATTTTCAGACCATGTTATCATAGTTGTGATCTACAAATACTGCAAGACATTCTGCGATATTAAATCATGAAAGTTCACCAGAAAGGCTCGTTTTTCAAAATATGTGTTATAATTGAAAATTCTTGAAATTTTTTTTCTAGGGAGTTTTGAAGGAAGTTGCTTGCCATATCTTGCACACTGTACCTACTGAGTATGCTGTAAAAGTTTCAGACCTGTAGCTTG
Organism: Apolygus lucorum; assembly: GCA_009739505.2. Classification (NCBI taxonomy): domain Eukaryota; kingdom Metazoa; phylum Arthropoda; class Insecta; order Hemiptera; family Miridae; genus Apolygus; species Apolygus lucorum. Next base: position 111,346,723 of record CM019167.2, on the reverse strand, counting down.
AGTGGTTCAAGAGAAAAAGGAACATTTTGATGAAAAAATGAGGTTTGCAGATCATTATAATCGGGGCTACAACTTCGTTCTGGTAAACCCGATTGATTTCAAATTTTCACCAATCTACAACGATTATTAGAGGACCAATCTCTGAAAATTTCATCAAAATCGGGCGACTCATGGCGAAAATATTGCAAAAAAAATGAAAAGCTGCCCGCGGCGCGGAATCGACTTGTTGGTCCCCTTAAGGAGGAGAACGTTGAAATTGCGTTGACAATAGAGTTGCGAGACGTTAAAGATTTCGAAACCGTTAGGACTTGTTGCTGTGAATCCGTAGTCTTTTTCAACTCTTGGGAATAATGAGCTGGTAATAAGGTTGACGTTGGCGGCGGCCAATCAGATTCGGGATACATCAAAAATTCCGGTCCCGCCCACCATGACGAATTATTCAAGAGTTGTATCGGTGACATACCTCGAGATGCACAATCTGCACCATTCATGGCAGAAGGTACGTGTCTCCATTGCTCAAGCGGTGCTGATTATAACAGAGAGACCACTCTGTTGGCCACATACGTTTTCAACTGATACGTGGGTGTACGTAACCAAGAAAGGACAGTAGAAGCATCGGTAAACAAAATAGTCTCAGAAATACCTAGTTCTCTTTTAACAATGTCCAGCGACTTGATCAATCTGGCCAGCAATAAAGCACCGTTCAACTCGAGCCGTGGCACCGTCTGCACCTTCAAGGGAGCGACTTTCGTTTCAGATTTCAGGAGGTGAACCGATACATCTGTGTTTTCTTCAGAATAACATCGTAGATAAACAACTGCTCCATATCCTAAGGTTGAACCATCGCAAAATCCAATTAATTGTCGTTTTGGTAGAATCGAAGAAACACAGAGACGTGGGATTCTGACAAGGGAAAGATGCACCAATTCGTTCGAAAATTCCGCCCACCGTGTCGCGTAATCGTCGTGCAGCGGAGTATCCCAGTCAAAGCCACTAGACCAAAGTTCCTGCAGAAAACATTTTGCCCAAAATACTGTGGGTGCCAACCATCCGAGCGGGTCAAAAATTGACGCCACTTGCGACAAAATGGTACGTTTGGAGTTGGCAGAACCAGGAATTTTGATTTTGTAGGAGAACATGTCCTCATGAGGATACCATTGCAGACCCAAAATCATGAGGGACTCCATTTCGTTGGGACGAAGACTTAACACTTTGGCACGATGATCAATCGGAATATCTTCTAGTACTTCCTCATGACTGGAAGACCACTTTCGCAGTTCAAAGTGTGCTTTGGATAATAGTGATATCAATTGATTCTTGAAATCAATCGCTTGCTGAACGGTATCAACTGACCAACAAACGTCATCCATCAAACAACTGTTCGTTATTGCTTTCGAGGCTTCAGGAAATGGATCTCCTTCATCGTTAACAAGTTGAGCTAATACACGTTGAGCGAGGAACGGAGCTGAAGAGAGACCATACGTTACAGTACGTAGCTCGAATTCGTTGAGGGGCTGTTCAGGAGATTCACGCCACAGCACATGCTGAAATTTGCAGTCATCTTCATGGAGCCAAATTTTCCTGTACATCATCTTGATGTCCGTTGTGATGGCGACTGGTTTCATACGGAAATACGTTAAAACTTCGGTGATATCCTTCTGTAGGGGAGGACCTGGTAGCAATCGCTCGTTTAGAGAGACATTAGAGGTATCTCGACAAGAACCGTCGAATACGACTCGAAGAGGAGAAGTCGCTGAATCTCGAGTTATTCCAAAGTGCGGAATGACGTAGGCAGCAGACTTTGTAGTGGGAATCATATGACCTAGCGACAAATATTCACGCATGAATGAATTATATGCATCATGAAGAGCTGGGTTTTTTCGGAGTTTAGCTTCAACGTTATACCAGCGACGTGTAGCAATTTCTCTACTCTCCCCGATAGGTGGAAAGTGACCACTTGTCTTGAAGGGAAGTCGTACACAGTATGAACCATCAGCTAAACGTGAATGCGTTTCTTGGAAGTGCTTCTCGGCTATCAAGTGCAGCGGATCACAGTGAACTACAGAAGCAACCTCCTCGACTTCCCAAAAACGTTGAACAAGTTTATCGAGGTTACTTTCGGAAGAGTGCGTCGCTACGTTTACGTTGAGAGTAACTGAGGGAGAAACGTTGACGTTACCAAAAATCACCCATCCAAAAATAGTTCTGATCGCAGCCGGTTCACCATGAATCACCTCATATCCAGGTTTGAACAATTTGGAGTACAAACCGGCCCCTAGAAGGAAATCAACAGCGCCTCGTTGATGGAACGTTTTATCTGCCAATTCAAGATGTGAATATTTTTCGTACAATGCAGAAGGCAGAGATATCGTTGGAGCATCGGAACAGACTCTGGAAACGACGACGGCGGAAGCACACAAACTAGAAACATCGTTGGGAGCAGGAGATAGGACGCAGGATACCAAACCGTTAGATGTTCCAACTACCTGTTCCATAGCACCTGAAAGTTCGGTTGTTCTTCGAATGACAGGCAAACCCAAACGTTGAACGCAGTCACTGGAAATTAAATTGACTTGAGAACCAATGTCTATGACCAGCCGAATCGGAGACCAGGAACCCCACCGGTTTCTAAGGAAAGCCTGGGCGGTTCCAAGAAGTACGTAAGTAGCCTTCGCCGACGGTCCTGTAATTAGGGTTTGCATGTTCGAATTTGAAGGTGCTGAATTTGTGTTCGTTTGACCAGGTGCATTGGATTGTACCGAGACGTTAGTTAACATAGAAGAGTTGTTAATATTATTAGTATTAACACCGTTACTAGACGTTGATGAAGATCGTTGAGAAATATTGTCATTGTGTAGTGTAGAATGATGTCTAGTACTCTGGCAAGTACCACATTTTCCTCTAGACTTGCAATTCACCCTTGAGTGTCTGCCAAGGCACCGAAAACACCTGTGGAAACCTTTGATGAGGTCATAACGTTGAGAAGGTTCCATGTTACCATACTTTTCACAACTGTAAATACCGTGATTTCCTTGGCATACTGGACATTCATTGGAAAATGTATTTTGCTGAATGGGATTCGAAGAAGGAGCAGGTAATGATGAGTTGTTACTAGAGGAACTGCTACTTGAAGAACTATTCGTTGCGGAACTGTTATTGTTCGTATCATTCACTAATAATGATGTTGCCTTTGAAAATTGAGACTTGGGCGAGGGATACTTCGAAATTTTATTACTATTTACGTTGACATTATTCGGAACACTTGAAGTCGTTGGCATGAAGAATTCTTTAATCCTGCATTGTTCACGAATAAAAGTAATAAGATCCATAAATGAGGGAACTCCAGTTTTAGACGATACCGATCGTTCAAAAAGTATTCGTAATGAAGGAGGAAGAGCGCGCAATGCGCATTGAAATACGAAGAAATCCGAATGTGAGCGTATGTCCAAATTCTGAAACGCCTTATAATTCGTATCAAAAACGGTCAAAAATGATCGGAGATCAGAAACTGATTCACGAGTTAACGTTTTGAAATCAAGCATACTATCAACATGATAGGCAGCAAGTACTCGATGATTTGCATACATGTCCTCAATTTTACCATATGCCAGTGCATAATTCACATCAGATATCTCTAAGGTTTCTATGAGCTTGAGTGGAGGTCCAGATATCAGAGATCGTAAGTATGCAAATTTTGCAGTGTTTGTGTATGACCCTTTATGCACTATAGAATTATAAAGTGCCCACCAATTATGGAACGTTTGTAATTGGCCATCCCAAACTGGAACATCGATTCGTGGTAACCTAATTTCAGAAACCGGAGTGAATTTTGTCTCAAATTTTGATCGAATATTACCCTCAAGTGCCCGTACTTCGTAATCAATTGTATCAAAGGACGTTAAAACATTCGTTAAATCGAGAAAGTGTTCAGAAGGCAACATTACGTTCAATTCTGTGATCGCATCACAATATCCATAAAAACGATCGCGCATATCGTTGAGGTCATTACATCGCGCCAAAAATTGAGAAATGGATCCAGCACCAACAGTTTTAGAAGCGTCAAAAGTAGCCTGCAACTGGGTAAATGCATTTTCACGGAGATTTTTATAGTACTCCTGCTTGGCCAAGTGCTCTGCAAACTCGTTTGGATCATCTTGGTTGTTGGCCATGTTCGTTGATGTTCGTTGAAGGAATTGAAAACGAAGCTAGGTTTTGATTGGCGGAGAATGATGTTGATGCGAATTCGTTGGGCTTAGAGCCAATGAGAATGAACGTTGGAAAGACTACGTCACCAATACAGTTAACTTGCAAATACTTGTGAAAAATTGAAGGCAAAATTGAAACTTTGACACTAAAATGGCGTCTGAGAATTACCTGTAATTTCGACGTGACCTTAAGATTTTGTCATAAAACCACCTGCGCGATCTCTACAGAACACCTGATACGAATTTCAATGATCAAAATACGAAGTAGAGTTATAATTTGTTAGTTTAAGATCAAGAAATAAATGACTTTATGGTAATTTATTAACAAAATAACGTTGAGAAGAAAAATCGTCCCTCTCAATCACGTGCAGCGACCAAGACGTTGAATTAAAACGTTGAATGAAGAGCAAGACGTTAAATGAATAAATTCACGTTAATTTAACACTACAAAATTACAATTTGGCTCGTTAGGACCATTAATATTGGGGAATTCCTTCCTATTTTATGCTCAAAAGTAGAACTTAGGATTGGGAACTCAACACTTTAATCGTTAGTGGACTGTGATTTATAGGTACCTACGGGTGGTGTGTGGAAGAGCGTAATAAATTTAATATACAAAGAACATTCATCAGAAATTGGCGAACTTTTAAGAAATAAAAGGGGACTTACAAGTTCTGCAGATCTGCGAAGCTTCCCGGCGCCGGGTGCGATGTTCCTGGACGACAAGGGGGCCGTACTCGCGAGAAAAGTAGCCAATTTGTTAAATTTATAATTCAACTTTACTGTGAGACGCTACCACTGTGACACAACCCGTTGGATTTATAGTTTTAGGGATTGAAATAACCAAATAAATTGTTTGATCGCTGATTATACGCGGAGAGGTTTGAGAGAAGAGGGAACGAGCTCGAGCCAGATTAGAAGTGATAATAATCGATGAATCGGGCAGGCGATTCCTGGAATCAGCGCTACCTTCGGTGATTCGACAAAACAATAAGGCGCCGAATTCAAACGGCGGAAACACCGACATTTGATGAAAAGGCGATTGGAAACATCTGTATATGAAATGCTCGCCTTGTTTACAGGCGGGCCCGCTAGTTTTCCGACCATGACACGGATTTGTAGGAGCAAGGTTTAGTACATTTGGTTGCTTTATTACGAAAGGTGAAGTGGTACCAGCATAGTCCCTTGCGTCTGGCCAGCGATGATGATCACGGGCGAGGTGAGAGAGACCGGGGACGTTGAGTGTTTCTCGCCGAGCTTGTCCGGCGCGTTGTCCGCGTGCGGTCAACTGCTTCCGCTTGTGGACGCGGCTCTTCGTATTTCGTACGTCGCATCGGCGATCGGAGTGAGGAATTCGGCGAGTTTAGAGCGAAATTGATACGGAGATTGATCCCTTGTAACAATATAGGTTGAATTTCCATCTGTACAACAAATGAGAAGTACACCTAATTGCTCATATTTGAGTCAGAGGAGGGTGTGACGACCCTACCCTCTCAAACGAGTGATTAGATTAATCAGCCGGCCTGAAGAGAATATCGATTCATATCTCTATGAATCGCTTATCCCCAAAGGCGTAGCTACAACAAATCGGGAACAAACCAAATCAGTTTGTCCCTTCTGTAAATGTAGGATCGTCACACTCCCCTCCCTAAAACATACTTCTGGGTTTCAAACAGAAGTATGTTTGAAAACAAGTCAAAGGGACTGAAAAATAGTATGAAGCCCAGGAAAGGACATCTGGAAGCTTCAAGGGGGGAATCCCCTTCCATCATAATGGTACTATTGCAAAGAATGCCACGAATGGGTCATTTATGCCACGAATGGGCCATTTATAAATAAAAGAATAAATCAATGGAACTGAGGAGAAAACAAACTAAATAAAGAATACGAATGACGGAACATTCAAGTGAAATGATTGAAAAGGCAATCTTAGAATAAGCTTATGTAAAAGATAAACGAAATTGAAATTAATAAAATGCCAGATTGGCAAAGCCTAACAAGGGAATGAATTTAATTGCCGGATTGGCGAAGTTTAATGAATTAATATAATTGCCGAATTCGCGAAGTCTAATAAGGGAATGAATTTAATACAGAGATTCCTTCGGGATATCTCTTTGAGTAATTCCTTCTGGAATACCCAAGAAAAAGTGGAGGGGAAATGATGAAGTTAATTAAGTGCATTTCCACCGAACCACGCTCTGCTACCATGTAACAATATAGGTTGAATTTCCATCTGTACAACAAATGAGATTATGTTATGTGTCGTGGTGATTTAATAAAACAGGACGACTGAAGTTCACTTGAACAATATAGGTATAATTATTAGAAGGACAATTTATATAAGTTTAACATGAGGGTACAGCGGCAGTCATATTTAATACAGCAGGGGCAGTTCATTACAAGAGCAACTAAATCAGAATACAGCTAACTAAATAATTAATTACCATTATAATTTCAATAATTTATAAAATTCAAATATTAATTTTAAATAATAATTTTAATAAAATTATTATTTTATTTTCATAACATGCTCTTTCTTTAGTTTTTTACTTTACTGCAATAAACTATAGAGCCTATTTGTTTGGTTTAGGTTTTTCAAATTCAGAAAATGAAAAACGCTTAACAGGCTTAACTGTTCTGTTACTAGAACGCACTGGGTTCGTAACTATATTACTTTCAAGAGTTTTCGAAGTACTACTTGGTGGAATTTTATTACCATTCGGTGAACTTTTATCAATATTTGAATGGGATGGACTAAGTTGCAGAGTATTATTTTCCCCTGGCTTTTCTGAAGTTACATATGAATCTACAAAGCTCTTACGTGGGGATTCTCTCAATATTGGCATCGGATTTTTCAGTATAAATTTCCTGTTTCTTATGTATTCCGTACCGTCTTGATTCCGAATTAAATATGATCTAAGTAATACCAGCTGACTTAACAATAGTGCCACCAGGAATCCAATGACCGTTTGGTTTTAGCTTATAGTGTACATTGTCCCGTGATTGCAGTGTTGACATCACTTGACACTTTTTATCGAAGTATTTCTTAGACTTATTTTGTTTACTTAATGCTATGGACATATGGTTTCTAAAGTTAATGACCTTCGGTTTCAAAAGATCATTGTTAATAGGTAATGTGCAACGCAGGCGTCTAGACATTAACAATTGCGCTGGGGATGCCATTTCACCTCTTGGTGCGTTTTTGTAATGCAATAGTGCGAGATAAGGATCACAACCTGAGTCCTGACACTTTTTAAGAATATTACCAACAATTTTGACACCGCTTTCAGCCATTCCATTAGACCTATTCATATAAGGACTTGTTATTACATGTTGAATTTCCCATTGACGTGCAAATTATTTAAATTCCTTTGATTGGAAAGGCGGTCCACCATCAGTGACTAACTGTGATGGAATTCTGAATCGAGAAAACACAGATTTCAAGTTTGAAATCACGTAACTAGCTTTTGTGGAACTGACTTGGCAAACATCTATATATTTGGAGTAATAGTCAGTGATAACCAAATATTTGACATTATTAAAATCAAGAAAATCAGCACCTACTTTCTGCCATGGTAAAGTAGGCATCTCATGTGATTGTAGGGGTTCATCGGCATGATTAGGACGAAACTTCATGCAGGTTTGACAGCTTTCAATTAAATTTTTTATGTCAACCGACATTTGTGGCCAAAATAGAACACCTCGTACCAACGATTTTGTTCGTTCAATTCCCATATGACCAGAGTGAACCTTTTTTAATATAGATTTCCTCAATTTTTCAGGGATTAATATACTAGCATTACGAAATAACAGATCATCGATTATGTTAATTTCTGCACGGAAATTCCAGTATGGCTTAGCAGGATTATCGACTTGAGATTTAGAACGAGGCCATCCATTTTTTGAATAGCCCTTTAGAATTCCATGTACCTCATCACTTTTACTAAATTCTCGAATTTCTGATAGTGTTTGAGGTGACACTGCAAGAGAGCTGCGAACTAAATTTACATGTACCGAAATTTCTTCGTCTAGGCTGTCGTCTGTTTCTGGTAATGGCGCACGAGAAAGTGTGTCCGCTATATACATATGTTTACCGGGCTTATATACCACTTGAAACCTATATGCTTGAAGCTGTAAAAGCATTCTTTGGAGTCTGCTTGGAACATTTGCTAAATTCCGTTTACAAATTGTGACTAAAGGAGAGTGATCTGTTTCGACCGTGAATGTCTGACCATAGATGTACTGCCTAAATTTGGTACAACCTACCAAAACTGCGAATAACTCCTTTTCTATTTGGGCATAGCCCTGTTGACAAGCTGTAAGTGTTTTGGACGCTTATTCTACTGGTTTATTATTTTGTAAAATCACTGCACCTACGGCGAATTTTGATGCATCGACAGACAAAACTATGGGCGAATTTACCTCAAAATGTGCTAATACTGGTGCTTCAGTGATTAGTTTTTTAAGCCTATCAAAAGCTTTTTGATGATGTTCTTCCCAGTTCCATGAAACATCTTCCTTTATTAAATTATTCAAGATGGACGACTCTTGAGAAAAATTTGGAATAAAGCTGGACAAATAAGTGACTAACCCAATGAATCTATGAAGAGATTTTTTGTCATTTGGGGTTGGCATGGCACAAATGGCTTCGATTCGACCAGGGTCAGCTTTCATACCTTCTTTTGAAAACAAATGACCCATATACCTAATCTGACTTTGACCAAACTTACATTTACTTGGATTGAATTTTATATTCAACTGACGAGCTCTGTCCAAGACTGATTTTAATCTATGATAATGATCATTTTCATTTTGCGCATGAACTAGCAAATCATCTTGGTGAATACATACTCCTTCCAAATCACCGAAACTTTCAGTCATAATCCGGTGAAAGATTTCTGGAGCCACAGATATGCCAAAAGGTAAGCGCAAAAATTTGAATCGGCCAAATGGTGTCCCAAAAACTAACAATTTGGAACTCTCTGGGTCCATCGGAACATTCCAAAAACCAGAACTTGCGTCTAGTGCAGAAAATATACTAGATCCATTTAACTGTGCTCTTATGACATCAATAGTCGGCAATTGATAGTGCGATCTCATTAAATTTAAATTTAAATTTTTCGGATCCAGACAGATTCGAAGAGCTCCTGACTTACGTTCGGTAATTACCATAGAACTCACCCATTCGGTTGGTTCAGTGACTTTGGCAACTACCCCGTCGTTTTCCATTCGTTTTAATTCTGACTGAACACGGTTATATAGTTTGAATGGTAAACGCCTAGGAGGATCAATAATTGGTTGGGCATCTGGTTTTAATGTTAGTTGGCAGACTGTAGGTAAACAACCCAATCCTTCGAATACGTCTTTGTACATGTTTTTTAGCTGACTGTAGTTGAAACTATTATTACGAGACGACATTATGCTCTGAATTCTCTCAACTAAACCCAATTCTTTGCATGTTTTTAGACCTAAAATGGTCGGTACATTTTCATCGATTACGTTAAACATGATATCGTACGTTTTCCCTTTGATGGTACATGGCAACACACAGTGACCTACATTTTTAAGTGTCGTACCACCATAAGAGCTCAACTTTTTATCAGAAGGACTAACAATTTGATTCATTGACATGCAGTTGACTTGAGCTTCAGTATCAAGTTGGGCTCGAACACAGGAATTATTTATGAATATTTCGACTTACCATCCTTCTTCGTTATTCGTATGACGGCCTGACTCGACATGGCAAACAAAATAATCGCGATCACCGATGACTACCGCGTTTACATTTCTATCGGGATTACTCGCGTTGAAACTCCGAACTGATTTCAGCCGACACATTTTACTGAAATGATTATTGAATCATTGTAAATTGTTACCGCACGAGGAACACTGCTGACCGACTGCTGGGCATTTTACGCGATGAATTTGACCGCACCGGGTACATATCCCTCGCTGTTGGGATGCAGACTGACCGGTGTATTGGCGACTGCTGTTCCATTCCGCTGGTCTGGATGTTGATCGGGATCGGCTGCGTTTCGAGTGAATGTAGCCCTGTCTCATCGTATTCGTATGTTGATCATTCCCGGAAATTGTAGCAGGATTACGAGTATTAGACCTAGATCTGTGAAAGACTTTGTGTATAGTCTCCCAATCGGCCTGTTTTTGTAGTGACTGCGCTTGTTGATGGGTCAGCTCTAGGCTCTTGCAGATCTGAATAGCTCTGTCCAAGGTCAATTCATCCTCCTGGAGTAATCTCTCTTTCATTTTATAATTTGACTTATTAAGGCCACAAATTAAAACATATTTCGTCAGACTATGTTTTAACTCACCCAATTCGCAGGTTGAACTCAAGTTTTTAAGATCAGTTACAAAATCATCGATCGATTCCTGATCTGCCTGCCGACGAGTTAGAAAGTTATGGCGCTCGATCGTGATATTCTTTTTTGGCGTAAAGTGGGCCTCAAACTTTGTTATAAGTTGCGTGAACTTTATTTTTTCAGAATAATCACCAAATGATTGAAATATCACCATTCCCTGGGGACCAATAAGGGACAACAAGAGAGCAACTTTCCTTTTGTCTGACTCCTCTTCTAAACCAGCTGCAACTAGGTAGAGGTTAAATTGTGTCACCCAGTTTTTCCATTTTAGAGCTAGATTCGTACTAGTCTGGCCTTCGATGTCTAAAATACCAATATTTGGTGCTAGATTTATATTGGTTTTAGACATTTTGACGACGTTTACGGAAGAATCGGAATCCGAGTGGTCGGACTCACCTGATTTGCTGTTGCTGGCGTCGGACTCGGCGACTCCTGAATCCTTTTTCATCCAGAAATTAAACTGTTGAAAGAATCACTTGACACTTCTGACACCATGTTTTGTGTCGTGGTGATATAATAAAACAGGACGACTGAAGTTCACTTGAACAATATAGGTATAATTATTAGAAGGACAATTTATATAAGTTTAACATGAGGGTACAGCGGCAGACATATTTAATACAGCAGGGGCAGTTCATTACAAGAGCAACTAAATCAGAATACAGCTAACTAAATAATTAATTACCATTATAATTTCAATAATTTATAAAATTCAAATATTAATTTTAAATAGGTAATAATTTTAATAAAATTATTATTTTATTTTCATAACAAGAAATACACCTAATTGCTCATATTTGAGTCAGAGGAGGGTGTGACGACCCTACCCCTTCAAACCAGTGATCAGATTAATCAGCCGGCCTGAAGAGAATATCGATTCATATCTCTATGAATCGCTTATCCCCAATGGCGTAGCTACAACAAATCGGGAACAAACCAAATCAGTTTGTCCCTTCTGTAAATGTAGGATCGTCACACCCTAAAAGCCTAGGGCTTTAGCACTCCATCTGTGGCGCCTCGTGGCCGACCGTGAGGACGAGTGCGTCAAAATCTATCCGACAACCTCGGCGTCTTATAACAGACTCACTGGCGGGAGGCGGAACATTTACCTAGTGAGGCCTACTGTTCTGAAGAGATCCCTAAGGGGAGCTAGAGGTTCGGCGCCTTCATGGGGCAAACCGTTCCCTCTGAAGAACTGGGGCTGTAGGTAAGACAAGAAATGATAAGTCGGATAGACGAGGTACGAATGCATGTAGGATGACCCCTTAGTGTGGCTTATATACTCAAGTTAGTATGGTGAGGGGAGAGTGGAAAAAAGGTGACGTCAAGTGACGTGTTTTTCCCCTTCCTCACCTCACCTATGTTGGTGATGACTGATGCCTGCCCATGGTTTTCCTACGCGTCACTTTATTGGAGAACTACTGACTAGAAATGTATGACATTTCAGTTTCACAAACCAAAACGCCAGTGAAGCTGTACGGGAATACCAGCGGTGGTTCCCACACAGGCGCGTAACCTCCAAAAACGTGTTTCCAAGGGTATTTAACTGGCTGACTATGCTGTTTATGTTTTGTGTTCTGTTGTGATCAGCGACCTCTTCGCATTTCTGTCCATTCGCTTCCTTAGCTCAGTGGTAACGAGCTCCGACTCAGAAGTGTAAATATAGTTTAGTCGGACGATAGGAGATCGATCCCCGGTCGAGGGAAGAATTTTTGATGATTCAACAATGTGGCGCAGTCGGTAGGACACGAAACGTCTCCTCAGCATTTCTCAGAGAAACATTAATTCATTAAAAAAGATTGGGTCATCAAAATAACTCCCTCCCAAGACACGAGTCGAGCCACCGCTTATTCGGACAAACGTTGAGGTCAGCAGATGGGGATCTGCTGCCCCGTCAATAAGGAACAATAACAAAAACTCCGAAGCCAGTCAAAAAACGCTGCAAATTATTACACAACGGTTTATTATTTTTATATAGATCACTCGTCTACAAAATCACCAACCATCCAATTTGAAGATAAAAAGGAAAAAAAATCAAAAAAAAAAATCAAAAAAATTTTTTTTTTTTGAATAAAAAAAAAACAAAATCACCAACCATCGATCGCATTTTGGTCAGCTAAAATTTGAACGGAGATTAGGCCTCTTTTGCGATTCACACTCGTGTTTTGATTTATATATATTGTGATATGAATTTACCTACTTCAATCAATTACTCAGAGAATGGGGGCATACTTGCCTTTAAGGAGCTCTAGGGGAATGATTAACAATGAAAACAAAATAAATTGTAGTAATTATGAGAGATTTATTAGGTATAACCTCAACCAAATTCCCTAAGGGCCTCAAATTTCTGGAATATGAAATTAAACTAGGTGAGAAAGTTCGTGACGACAGAGAGAGAGGAAGGAGTGCCACTCACCGCGGATGCCCACCAAGTTGGTATTGGCATCAAGAATTCAATTGGAGCGTTTGGAGTTCCCAGTAGGTAGACACCAGGGTGGATGACCAGGAAGTGCAGTTTCTCCGCGGAACCAATTCCTCTTGAGGTTGAAGTCTCCGAACGGCGATCTTCTTGTTTGTCGAGGATCCAAAATTTAAGAGGTATGATGAGGTGAATTTCAAAAGGGCAGGAAATGCACCACTTGCTGGTAGACTGGGTGGCTCTCCCATGCAGACTACCCGAGGAAGTAGAGAGTGGGGGCACCGTCCCCACCCAGCGTCCAGGATCAGCTGACCACTCTGCCATCATTGTGATTACCGAACATCACATTTTCCCCCCTCTCACGAACAAAAACAAGGAACACTTTTCTTTTTTTTTAACACCGACCACCAAAACAGCACAGGCACTTTTTCCGAGACTAACCTAACTAGACGTACTAACAGACAATAATTTCAAGACAATATTACCTAGTGAGGCCTTAGTACCATCTAAATTTTCCTTCGCTTTATTAACGTCTCTAACTCTGGTCCTTCGATTGTTGGTATCGGTGTGAATTTTCATTCCGTCGAGGAGTTGTCGGGAGATGTTCGTCGGGAGATGTCAGGTGGTTGAGATGAATCCCATGTGAGGTGCCAACGGTCCATCCATGGTGAGTATCCTGGGAAGTATTATGCTTCGGAAACAGCTGCATCCGTGTTTTGCTGAAATCAAAATAACGGGAGCAGTAATTGTTCTTGGTAATGTGGTACTTTGTTTTCCCCTCGAGAGCTACACTGACGATGACATGGCGTTGGGGCGCTTTTTCTTTGAAGTGAGCCTCATTCTCTTTCTAGTTGGCATAACTCTCCTGACCTAGATCCCTCTCTCTACAGCTTCGACAAATCCTTTTTTTTAAACATTATTCGGCCCATTATTATTATTTTAAACAAAATTACATTAATAAGACTTTGCCTTGCAGACCAGTAAATCAGAGACAAGCTAGACATCATTGAACAGCCAAAAGATCATTTTAGTATTGGAACATTGTTTTTTTTTAAATTCTACCACCATAATTTTATTAGTGTTTTCAGAACTTCAGGAGTTTGTTAATTTAAATTTAAAGAATTTGACTCAACCATTTTTTTTTTTTTAATTTTTTATATTACTGTAGGAGGAAGAGGCAATCCACCCCATCAACGCAATCATCATCAGAGCAACCAACTCAGAGGTCAATCCAATGCGAGGAATGATATCTGTTGAGAGACATTTTTATTAATTTCAGAGAAAATAAGATAAATTGACATGCAACAACCATAACTGGTCATATTACCACATCTAAATCAAAGGCATGCACGATTTGACATGGAAGTAGGTATTTCAATTAAGGAAGAACAGTTTAGTTAAATTAAGAGGATTCAAGTGTTTCAATCACTGGAGGGTAATACTTTTTTATGTTGGTTACATGATAGACTCCTTTGGTTCGCCCATTCTCGTCCACAAGGAGGTAGGATCCATTATGATAGTTTTTTGCTATTCTAAAGGGCCCACAGTAGCGTGCCATGAACTTATGATATCGCCTCTGGGATGAAGACGAGACATTCAGTGACTTAACCAAGACTCGGTCTCCTACATTAAAATGAGTAAAGGCCAACCTCCTAGATTCGTTGAACCTCTTCGCCCTATCCTGTGACATACGCTCAGATTGCAATTTGGCATTCCTTAAACTCTCATCCATCTCAGTGGATGTCAGTTCCAAGGGGGCGTTCGTAGGCAAAATTTTGTACCACTCACGGTTCACCCTCCGTCCCAGGAACAAGGCGACGGGAGTCAGACCGGTTGCTGAGTGTGGAGTTTCATTCATGGAAATCTCTACATCTGCCAATTGATCATACCACAGATCATGACTCTTGTCGAACAGAGCTGCCCTCATGTACTGTGCTAGTGTACCCATGTACCTCTCAGCTGGATTTGAAGAAGGATGGCGGATGGAAGTACGGATATTCTTTATGTTAGCTTGCCTTAGTTTACTAATACAGAGCCTACTACCGAATTGAGTACCATTGTCGGACAAAACAGCCTTGATCATATTGCGGAACATAGTCCAGCAACAAACAGTCCAATACTGCCGCCCCTGATGCCTTGATTATTGGGTACAAACGAACAAACTTGGAGGCAATATCCAAGACAACCAAGATGTACCGGAATCGATCGCCTGACTGTGGCAATGGACCATAAAAATCTATAGCAATCAGATCTCTTGGCTTCGGGTAAATAATCGATTATTCGGCCTAACAGACAGTTAATTTTACCAGCCAGTTAATAGTTACCAGTGGGTTAATTTCGCACTGATAAACAGCACCTTTATAGTATCCATAATTTATCCCATCGTTAAAGTTAACAGTGGGATACGTAAACCTCCGTTAACTTTGGTGACTGATAAACCGACCCTTATTCGGATTTAGCAAAAGTTTAATTTGGATTCGTTCCAATATTCGATCGCTTACTATTCAATTTTCAGAGGTTTTTATGACTCAAAATTTTTTCAAAAATAAATACATATATATATACATACACATAATAATATATATATTTACATATATAAATATTTACATACATATATGAAGAAACCTCAATTCAATCATCATTATCGTATCCTATAACCTCTGAAACGAAGAAAATCGCCTGTAAATCCGCTTTTCTGTTTTTTTTTCACATGCTGTCCCACTTCGAGTAACATTATTTTTTTTCAAAATTCATGATTTAGTACTAAAATAATGAATTTAAATGCCAGAAAACATATTTTTCTAATGTACTTATTTTCGTATTCGGGATCGAATTAAACCATTCCCAAGACGACACAGTAATTCGTTCAAAAGATAATGATTTTTTCCCCGCTTTTGGACCATTTGGCCCCACTGTACGTAAACGTAACCCAACAAATTTTGAGGGGGTGTTAAAATTTTTTTTTCTTGGTCGATTCCAAAGGATCATCATTTAAAAATGATAAACCAAAATGGGAAAAACTGTTCATTCAGTTAGTAGAAGAACATGAATTACCTTTCTAGTTTTCTGTGCTGAATAAATGCATGCAGAGATTCTCAAAAATTGAACTCAATGTTTTAGGAACACACAACCAGGGTTGTTGTGGTCTCCAGAAGCTGCCTACATTATTCATGATTTCCACTCTAGAAATGATAAATTAGGGTTACAATTGGATAGATGGAGAAACTCGTGGCCTGAGAGGTCGACTAGCAATAGCACTTTGATTATGAGGCAACTAGTTGTAGGATGTTTCGTGGAGAGTGCTCGTCCGCTCACTCATTTATTCGAGAAGGGTACCAATCATTTAATTTATAGGTACCTGTTTCCTTATTCCACAGTACCTTTGAACTGCACTCTAGTGAGTCGACTGTGATGAACTAAGGTTGCAATTGGAACGACGGAGACATAAAAAGCCTCCTAGGATGATTTGAGAGTTGCTTCAGCACTTGACGACGAAGAAACCAATTATATGATACTTTTTGGGTTGTAGCACACTGGCTATTTCTACGCTTTTATGGGTAACGATGACTATTAATTAATTACAGTAGATTACAAAATTTAGGGGTGGTCTGGCTGCCTCGTTCTTTCACCACTTTTCTTATGGTATTTGGTGCGCTGAATCCGAATCTGACGTCAGTTTTTTTTTCCACGTCGGATTTTCAAGATATAGCTAGTTTTACGATTTTTCTAGTTCTCAATTTCCTTCATTTTTTAGTGAGCACTCATCTTGCTCAAATCTCCTCAAAAAGTACTCAAACTTATAGGAAATTTTATGTGGAATCCGAATATGTACTTAGTTTTTAAGTAAAATTGTGTTAAATCCCCTATTTTCCACAAAACGTATCAAAAAACACCGGTTCTCAACGTTTTTCTTCGGGTTTCCCCTTACATTTTGCCACTTGAAAAAAAAATTAAGGCTAAAAAAAATGTTCTCGGGCTTTTGCTTTGTAGGGGGGACACCCCAGAGGAGAATGAGACCAATCGCAGCCTCCTAAACCCATTAATATCGAAGGAATGAGCTTTTTTTTCATGGCACTGAGATGAAAATTCACAAAAACCGTTAATTAATTTTTCGAGATAAGTATGAGCGTTCCTAAATCTGTTTTCCTCAAATGGATTTTTCTTTCTTCTACATTTTTTATACTTGTCACCTAATAAGAGTAAGATCGAAAATAGGTACTCATAGGGGGAGTAAATCATAATTGGGAAACTCTTGTGATTTTAATTCAGTTTTACAACACAATTAACTGCAGAAAAGTTAACGGTGTAAATCTGTGGCATGAAGGCTCAGATGAATCAATAGTTGGTACAATGTTTGGTTATTCCTCTACCTCAGAGGTTTCACCAAGATATGAAAACCATGGAAGAACGGTACAAAGGGTATTGGGACGTTCACATGATGGCGGACTATTGTTGAAAAGAGATTTACCTCAGGCGGCGAAGTTTTCTCTACATAGATGCCGGCGATGAAACCTCTGAGGTGGAGGAATAACCAAACATTGTTCCAACTTTTGATTCATCTGAGCCTTCATGCAACAGATTTACACTGAGGAGATTTGAGCAAGATGAGTGCTCACTAAAAAATGAAGGAAATTGAGAACTAGAAAAATCGTAAAACTAGCTATATCTTGAAAATCCGACGTGGAAAAAAAAACTGACGTCAGATTCGGATTCAGCGCACCAAATACCATAAGAAAAGTGGTGAAAGAACAAGGCAGCCAGACCACCCCTAAATTTTGTAATCTAGTGTTATTGGAGTGAATACCTTTGAGCGTTCGCCCTTCTTCAGAGTGGATGAGTAAAATTTAGCTTCAAGATCGAATCTCCGCCACACTCTAGGGTCGTACATACTGTATGTACCATCGTTATACACAAGGGAGTGGAGGGTATTGTTTCTACCACCAGGCCGAAAAATGCGCGTCCATGTTGCCCACAAGAACGTGGGACTGCAGCGGGCCAGGGAGGCTTGATCTTCCCTTAAGGCTACGGCCTACGGCCTCTTAGTATGATTCTCAAAGAAAAAAAAAAAAATTAGACAAATTTTCTGGTTCCCTATTGAAATAAGAAACACACACTATCCCGGTAAACATTTTCTGGTGGGAATTACATAAAAAACACACATTATCATGGTCATTTTTACAAAACTAATAAAACTCATGAAATGAAACCAGTAAATTTGGAGAAAATTAAAGTTGGTTGTAGAAATAGTTATTAAAATTGGAATAATGTCTTGAACAACAAGTTTGTAATAACTAAAAAGCGTTGTTATATACCGATTTTAATGGGAATTTTTGCTATACAACCACTTTGTAATGACCAGATAAATTTGGAATGGTGCTAGAGATTACTCTCATAACTCTGTCAAGCATCAACTTGAACAAGAATATTGATATTCATTGAAGACAGCAATATTTCAGACCTGTAGGGAGTAGCTTCTCTCGAGTTCTTCGGTCACCTCCTGGCTGGGTCACCCCTTACTGATGAATATTTTAATATAATGATTGCAAAAGCTTTGATTGATAAGTATACATAAAAGACATGTTTTTGTCAAATATTTTACTTGAAAATAAATAACAATTTAATCAATCAAATTTTTTCGCAAAATCCGCAATTAGAGCTACCTTTGTATGGTTAAGATGAATTTAGAACACGTTGAAATTTTGAAATTTGTCAATCGACAGCTGAGATAAATCGAGAAAACTATTGGCATCGTCCTTTTCACTTGCAAACTTGTCCGTCCTCCATGACCGTAAGATTTTCAAGCTAACAATAGATATTTTGTTGTTTCTAATATTTTTTGTTTTGAATGCATTCATAGGAAAGCTAGGGACGTTAGGACGTGTACTAAATGCATGTGACTCATTCAACGCAGTTGTTGGTATAACAACACAACAAACTTTGCGTAAACGTTCTGGGAGGATGAATAAGCTTTGGATTATGCAACTTTACATCTAGACAGGGTTTTTTCTTGAATACCTAATAGATATGAATTTCTATCTCAGCTATTTGAAGGGTTGGAAAAAAACTGAAAGAAAGTTCCTCAAATTTGATATTTCAAATGGAAACCCCCATTTTCTTATTTCAGATTCGAATTCTACGTCGAATTTCATGAAAAATAACTCGAATGATTTGGTTAATAGCGCGCAACAGCCTCTAGGAGCGCGCAACTCTGTAGACCTGGTAATACGAGTATTTTCAAATGTTGGGAAACCCAAGTGTGGCACAAGTTTAAGCATTATTTTTCAAAGCTGAGTCACGTGTCGATCAGTTTTCAATTTCTCAAAACATTTCGATATAACGGTATTGTTTTTCCGTCAATTTAAGATAGTATTCAATTTTTAGAATTTTTATAGACCACGCGGAGCATTGCAGGACAAACCGTTCGCTCCCTACGAGAACTAAAGGGTTGGACTTACGATACATCAGAAACACGAGTGTGAATCGCAAAAGAGGCCTAACCTCCGTTCAAATTTTAGCTGACCAAAAATGCGACTGCTGTAGGTACATAGTAGGTAGGTAGTATCTATGGTTGGTAGGTGGTGACAATGGCAAATTTTTTTCCACGTCGGATTTTCAAGATATAGCTAGTTTTACGATTTTTCTAGTTCTCAATTTCCTTCATTTTTTAGTGAGCACTCATCTTGCTCAAATCTCCTCAAAAAGTAGGTACTCAAACTTATAGGAAATTTTATGTGAAATCCGAATATGTACTTAGTTTTTAAGTAGGTAAAATTGTGTTAAACCCCCTATTTTCCACAAAACGTATCAAAAAACACCGGTTCTCAACGTTTTTCTTCGGGTTTCCCCTTACACTTTGCCACTTGAAAAAAAAATTAAGGCTAAAAAAAATGTTCTCGGGCTTTTACTTTGTAGGGGGGACACCCCAGAGGAGAATGAGACCAATCGCAGCCTCCTAAACCCATTAATATCGAAGGAATGAGCTTTTTTTTCATGGCACTGAGATGAAAATTCACAAAACCCGTTAATTAATTTTTCGAGATAAGTATGAGCGTTCCTAAATCTGTTTTCCTCAAATGGATTTTTCTTTCTTCTACATTTTTTATACTTGTCACCTAATAAGAGTAAGATCGAAAATAGGTACTCATAGGGGGAGTAAATCATAATTGGGAAACTCTTGTGATTTTAAATCAGTTTTACAACACAATTAACTGCAGAAAAGTTAACGGTGTAAATCTGTTGCATGAAGGCTCAGATGAATCAAAAGTTGGAACAATGTTTGGTTATTCCTCCACCTCAGAGGTTTCATCGCCGGCATCTATGTAGATAAAACTTCGCCGCCTGAGGTAAATCTCTTTTCAACAATAGTCCGCCAACATGTGAACGTCCCAATACCCTTTGTACCGTTCTTCCATGGTTTTCATATCTTGGTGAAACCTCTGAGGTAGAGGAATAACCAAACATTGTACCAACTATTGATTCATCTGAGCCTTCATGCAACAGATTTACACCGTTAACTTTTCTGCAGTTAATTGTGTTGTAAAACTGAATTAAAATCACAAGAGTTTCCCAATTATGATTTACTCCCCCTATGAGTACCTATTTTCGATCTTACTCTTATTAGGTGACAAGTATAAAAAATGTAGAAGAAAGAAAAATCCAATTCCGTTTCTGGCGCAGTCGTACCGACGTAGTTTTTTTTCCGACGACGAATACGTGGAAATAAAACGAAGACCTACGTTCTACGAGTGACCAGTGAAAAGTGAACAGTGCATCTTCAACGACTCAAGGCTGACTCCTTACAATACGGATCGGAATGTACTTCGTCCTATTGTAAGTAATTTCACTTCAACTCTTCGTAGATTCCAAGTCTCTGCAAAGAACGAACATCTGAACAGAACTTGTTTCCATCGAACTTCAACGGACACGACAACACAACAACACAAGTAAAATCGCAAGTATCCGTAAAGAACAAATATCGAACGGAACTTGTCTCTCTCCGATTCTTAAGATAGAATCTTTAACTTCCAAATAATTACAAAGATATCAAAGAAAAACTTTAAACAAAACTTTATAAAGAAATCAGAAAATTTCTTCCTGAAAAGGATAATTATATTTCAAAACGAGCCAATTTTCGCTCGAATTTAAACATCGAAGTAAGTACCTACCTACTTTCAATCCAGGACTCAACCAGGTGAGCCTTATCAAGCAAACGCAAACGCAAACGCAAACCTAAACACATTCCTTCTGTGAAGCCGAGACGCCCGTAGCTCAATTCTAAGAACAAGACCTGAGCACACGCCACGACCTTCCTCTTCGCATTACAAGATAACAACTTTTAATTTTTATTTTTGTTTTGTCTTAGCATTAAGGATAATTCATTTCACCTGTTTGTCTTAGCATTAAGGATATTTTTGTCTGTCCCGTTTTTACATTCAATTATTGGCAAAATTGTGTATTTGGCACCAGTTGAACTTTCAAAATTCCTAAGGATTTTAAACGTTACGTCACCGATAGGATTGTCCACCGTTTAGGAATCCTCCATCGGGACGTCCAATCCGAAACCTTAGAAAAATCTGAACCGGTAAATTCCTTGAATTTTGAAACAGTAAATAATCCTTTTAGGTACTATGGCTGAAGGAGGTAACATTCAATTCGAGACCCCAGAGGCGCAAATTGCCCGCCTCACACAAACATTGGAAACCGCCCAACAAGTTATTGCCAGTCAGAGCGAACTAGCTGCCAGACAGGAAGCTAGGATGAACGAGGCTACTGCCGCTCTCAATCTGTTGCGTTTAGCAAACCAGGGTGGCGATGGCCCCGAAAATCGACCAGGTGCTCCGATTCTGAGGAAAGAACACCTAGATCTGATCCCAGTTTTTTCGGGTGAGCCCGAAGAGCTGAGTAATTTCTTGGATATCACCAAAAAATTACAGGATAGGTTCTTCAACAATTTGAACCCTGATGATTTTCAAAATGTAATGCTTTTGGCAGGCATTAAAGCCAAAATTCATCCTCCAGCTTCCACCACACTCAACTCTGTAAATATAACGAGTTACCCCCAACTGAGAGAAGCGCTGCTTAACGCCTACTCAGATAAGAGGGATATTTTTACCCTCAACATCGACCTAACCAACTTACGGCAATCAGATCAAGAGAGTCCGTTCAAATTCCACAGTAGGGTTCGACAAACGTTGAACAAAATTATTGCCTACCTTAATGCCCATGATCCTCGTCACGCGGTTATCATGTCACGGCATTACGAAGCCCTGGCACTAAGGTGTTTCCTCTTACACTTAAAGGAACCCCTTGGTAGCGTCCTTCGAACCCGACAACCGGCTGATTTAAACACCGCTTTAGGGTGGATGACCAATGACTATCAACTCTTGTCAACCACAAATACTCGCCCTAAATCAAGCTCTGGGCCGTTTCAAAAGCCGTCCCACAATAACGCTCAAAATAGAACGAATCCCTATTTTCAAAACTCACCAAGGCCTTCGTTCCAAGGTTACAACCCGAATTATCAAAACAACCCTTTCAGGTACCCACGTCAAAACCAATTCCAAAATCCCCGTTTTGGCTCTGGACCGATGAACAAAGGAAATCCTCCAAAACCATCGGGCCCAAACCCAAACAACCAATTCAGTAAAACTAACCAATTTAATAAGAACCCCCAACCAAACCAAAATTATCAAAAACAGTGGACGCCAATGTCATGGCAGACAACGAATCCAAATTTCCACAATATAGACACCAGTGGTGCAGAACAATTAGGGGAGCATCAACTCATGCCTTTGCAGGAGCCTGACGTACAGGAGCTTGAGAATTTAGGCACCCAAGAATACGATCCAGAAACTGAATATCAAACTGATGAGGTCCCAGATCCCCAAGAACATTTTTTAGAGGAAATCAGCCTCAACCCGTCGTATACGACTTAATGACGCTAAACTGTCGCCCTACTAGCGAACTACCCTACATAGTTTTGTCAAAATTCAACCTGAAAATTCTTATAGATACAGGCAGTTCCGCTAGTTTCATTAACCCTGGAGTAGCCAATAAATATTTCCCCGTTCAACCCGAAGAACACCCCTTTTTAGTCACAACTGTACATGGAACATCTCTAGCTGCATCTAGTGCCATGGTACCATGTAGTGAGTTGTTCCGTATAAACAACCTACAATTACGATTCAATGTCTTTAAATTCCACTCCAGATTTGATCTTCTCCTCGGAGTAGAAAATCTGAAAATCATAGAAGCCTCAATAGACTTACAACAAAATCTATTAAAAACCCCGCTAGTACAAATCCCGCTTCAGTTTCTGAATCTCGAACTAAATGAGGTACACAATATCGATAGTAGGTGTATTCAACAAATTAGCCTGACAGTTGATAACCTGGAAAATGGGTACGCTATTGTGCCATACCACCAATCAGGTACCATAGAAATCCCTCAAAGCCTAGTTAGGGTCAGAAACTTCGAAACTTACGTCCAAGCCCTGAACACCGGTGAATCCCCTGCCAAATTTACCCAGTCCTCCCCAGTGATAGTAGAAGAAATAGGCGCAATACCCAACATAGAGAATCCAAATTTAAATAACTTCGAGAGGCCTGAGTTTAAATTCGATGTCGGTCTTCTTCGTCTCAGTCACATGAACGAAGAGGAAAAATCAGCCATCATAAACCTCGTAACCAAATACTCCGATATATTCCATCAGGAAGGTTCACCGTTGAGTTTCACTAGCAATGTTAAGCATGTGATACGCACAACAGACGAAATACCGGTCTATTCAAAAAATTATAGGTTTCCAGAAATCCATTTAAACGAACTAGACAGACAAATGGAGGAGCTACTCCAACAAGGTATAGTGCGAAATTCCCAGAGTCCTTGGAACGCTCCAATCTGGATCGTTCCAAAGAAGAAAGATAGCAATGGCAAGCAAAGTTTCCGAATTGTCGTGGATTTTCGTGGACTTAACCAGAAAACGATAGAGGATAAGTATCCACTCCCACAGATCTCGGAGTTGCTTGACAAACTCGGGAGATGTCAATATTTCAGCACGATTGATCTTAAAAGTTCCTTCCATCAAATAGAAATGGATCCCGAGAGCATTCCTAAAACAGCGTTCAGTACTCCTACCCGCCACCTCGAGTGGACGCGCGTTCCCTTTGGGTTGCGCAATGCACCAAGCACGTTCCAACGTGTTATGGATAATATCCTCCGTGGTATCGCCAACGAACAGTGTTGCGTTTACCTGGATGATATTATTGTATTCAGTACCAGCTTACAGGAGCATATCCACCGGTTGGAGGCAGTTTTCAAACGCCTAAGGAATGCTAACTTAAAGATCCAAATGGATAAAACGGATTTCCTTAGACGAGAAGTGGCCTATCTCGGTCATATCGTGACTCCCCAAGGTGTCAGACCAAATCCCGATAAAATTTCTGCTATAAAAAACTACCCTATCCCATCTACCACTAAAGAAATCAAGGGATTCCTAGGTTTACTAGGTTATTATCGCAAGTTTATTAAAGACTTTGCTCACATAACTAAACCCATGACTAAATGCCTGAAAAAGGGTGTAGCTATCAACACACGGGATCCTGAGTACCAACAGTGTTTCGAGACATGTAAGGATCTTTTAACCAACGACCCAATCCTTCAGTATCCCGATTTCTCCAAACCTTTCCGTCTCACGACAGATGCTAGTAACTTCGCGTTAGGGGCCGTTCTTAGTCAAGTCACAGATAACGCGGACTTACCCATCGCTTACGCCAGCCGCACACTCAATGACTCAGAACAAAAGTACTCCCCTATCGAGAAAGAGCTACTCGCCATCGTTTGGGCTGTCGGTTATTTCCGACCATACCTTTTCGGTCGTAGGTTCACCATTTTTTCGGACCACCGCCCACTTCAATGGCTCTTCTCTCATAAAGAACCCAGTTCGCGACTGTTTGGCTGGAAAACCAAGTTGCAAGCATATGATTTTGAAATAATTTATAAGAAGGGGGCCCTTAACACCAATGCCGATGCTCTCTCCAGAATCCAGTCAGAACCACGTCATGAGGCTATTAACCTACATTCAGTCCGTACCCTCGCACATTCTGAAGATGACAACAATTCAGTAGTCGTGAACGTTGATCCTGCGGAGGGAGAGGATACTAACTCCACCTGTTCCGAACTTACGATCTCCGGACAAACAGTTCACTCAAATTTCCTTGGGAACACCATTGTTACAATCCCCATCCGCGACTCACCCATTAACCACTGCATCAATCAAATTATATTAGTAGTAGTAAACCACCCTGTTTTGGATCCCCCTAAGATCGAGAAACTTTTCGGCACCAGAACACGAACAACGGTTAGGTTACACGACTTGACCTTTGATTCTGAAGTAATCAAATTCGTGAAAGAATATGTCCATCCAAAAGTAAAATACGGCATATATTTTGAGACAGACGTATACGAACGACTGGTGAAAGTCGTCACCGCCCATTTCACCCACTCCGAAATCAATCTTACTAAGTACGACAAACGATTAGTTGACATTCAGTCGGAATCAGAACAGGTTAACCTAATTTCCAAATATCATAACGGAAACACGAACCATCGTGGTATAGAAGGAACTTACGAACGACTAAAACGAGAATACTATTGGCCCAACCTAAAGACAAGCATACAAAAATTCATCAACAACTGTGAACTATGTTTGACCTGTAAGTACGAACGAACGCCGCTCAAAATTAAATACAACGTCACTCCTACTCCGTCACGCCCCCTAGAAATTCTTCATATTGACAAATTCACGATTGAAAACTCTAAATTTCTCACCATAATCGACGCTTTCTCACGTTATGCGCAAGCATATCCTGTAAACT
Source organism: Apolygus lucorum (assembly GCA_009739505.2). NCBI lineage: Eukaryota > Metazoa > Arthropoda > Insecta > Hemiptera > Miridae > Apolygus > Apolygus lucorum. Next base: position 111,320,850 of record CM019167.2, on the reverse strand, counting down.
CTTCTAATAGTATTGAAGTAGTGAATGGCCTAACAAAATTTTTCGCACACCACGGACTCCCCACAAGCATAGTTTCCGACAACGGTGCCGAATTTCAAGGCATTTTGGTAAAAGAATTTTTAGCACTCCATGGAATTCATATCCATTTCATCTCATCGCAACATCCTGAGTCCAACGGAATAATCGAAAGATTCCATTCCACATTGATTGAACATATGAGGCTCCTCAACAACCAAAAAGAGTTTAAAGGATCTAACACCCGAGCAAAAATGAACTACGCCATAATTGCCTACAATAATTCAATCCACTCTGTATCAAAACTAACTCCTTTTGAATTACTCTACGGTCACATCAACAATAGACCTTTATCTGACATTGACGTGAATAAGATAATCGTCCATGATTATCTCAATCAACATAAAGATAAAGTCAAAGCACTATACGAACATATGACCACGAAATTTCAAGAACAAAAAGAAAAGGCAGTAGAAAACAAAAACACAGGAAGAATTGACCCGCCAGATATTCCCTCTGAAGTGTTCATAAAAAACGTCCAACGCCAAAGCAAAACAAAAATAAAATTCAACAAGGAAGACGTTACCGAAGTTGACCCCGTCCTCAAAACGATTAAGATACTACCCCGTCACCACAATACTAAGGAAAAAACCCATATGTCTAACGTTAAAACTCCTCGGAAATTTTACGAAACTAAAATTCAAAATGCTTGGAATAAAAACCTCCCTTCTACGGAAACGCTAGCTCACAAATTCGGTCTCAGAATAACTAGGGGAAACCTCCTCACTTTACAACCAGGAAACTGGCTTGACGACATGATAGTGAATTTCTACATGGAACTGATAGACGAAAGGAACAGAAACGTTAAATCGTCCCTCTCGACTTTCTGTTTTAATTCTTTCCTATACCCAGCATTGGAAATTGGTGGCTACGACAAAGCAAGGAAATTCACCCAGAGATCCGATATCTTCCTTAAAGACCTAGTTATCGTACCGATTCATAAGGTAAACCACTGGAGTTTAGTAGCGATAAACATAAAGAAAAAACAGATCTTCTATTTGGACTCTCTCTCTCAAAAACGAATAGAAAACAAGACGGCGGAAAACTATGCAAAAGAAATTCTAGAGAACATACAATCCTACTTGGCCTTCGCGTACCTCGAAAAACAGGGAACCCTGCTCGATTCGGAAAATTGGGAAACAATACATCTAACAAACATCCCTCAACAAACGAACTCTGACGATTGTGGGGTATATTTGTGTCAATTCGCGAGGATCTTAGCGCAAGGGGGAAATCTCTCATTCTCATCAGATGATATTCCCCACTTACGTCAACAAATGTGCTCCGAGATCCTCAAGGGTTCTCTACTTCAACACTTGTTTCAGGACCCTGACTGTACTATCGTCATCAATGGGGCTGGATACGACCAACATCACCTCAAACCCTGGATTACTCCTTGTCCGACTGAAACCCGCCAGGATTGTTGACGGATACCACACTATTACACATTTTTACAACTTAAACGTACTGACCTTAAAGATCCATAACATTCGTGAACAATATGAACAAACCTTGACTAACATCATCCGTTCGGAACGATCCTATCTTGAAAGAACAGATATGCTCTCCACCACCATCAACCATACTTTTGAAACCATAAATAGTAAACTCAAAAACCTTAGGTTGAGTGACACGAAACGAATGAGGAGAGGACTTGTCGATGGTTTAGGTTCCCTAATCAAATTCGTCACCGGTAACCTAGACGCTAAAGATGATGAGAGGTATAGTAAAATAATCAACCACCTACAAAAAGATCAAGAAACCCTCCAGACTCAAATTAAATCCCAGTACTCTATCAACCAAGCATTTGTCCAAAACTTTAATGAAACGATGGAAGTCATAAATCATAATAACCTACAACTTTCCAAAGAGTTAGAGGCCCTCAAAGACATGAAAGTCGGAGAAACCACACATATCCGAGCTACCAATGACCTGCTCGAACATTTCCAAATTTGCTTAGGTCTCCTGCTAAACATAGTGCAAGATGTTGAAAATTCCCTCACATTTTGTGGATTGGGTAAACTCCACCCTAGCATCCTCGACTCAGATTCATTGCAAACAGAATTAAACCGACTAACCGAATTTTACGGGCCCAGATTTCTAGACCACACCGACCAAAATCTATTCGAAATTCAAACCCACATCAAGGTCCAATGTTTCGTAGGAACTAACGAAATAGTATACTTCTTAGATATCCCAATTGTTGACCCCCGATCTTTCGATCTGTACTATTTGGAATCCATGCCAACCAATCTTGAGTCGGATTACATGACAATTGTCCCCACAGTCCGCTATTTTCTAAAAACTCAGGACGACGTAATCGCTCTGCAAGATATATGCCCAGCAAGCCATTCTTACCATTTGTGTCCCAGTCACTTCACTATGGAAACAGACCTTAAATGCGAAACCGAGTTCCTACAAACGAGCTCGACGAAATCATGCGAGTACACAAAATTATCCATCCCGTCGAATTATATTACTCTGTTACCAACCATAAACCAGTACTTACTTGTTTTCCCATTCGGGGACGTACTCAGCGCTACCTCCGAACACGGTAGAGAACTGTACAACCTACAAGGAGTGTACCTCCTGAAACCTAGCAATAAAGATGTCTCGTATCATAATCGTACTCTATTCGCCGCTCATAGGAGTGTCTCAGGAACGCCTCTCATAGTAAGGAACATTAAACCTCAAATTTCATACCAACAGCTTCCCAAAACCGAAATTCACCTTAGGAACTTAGACCTGTCACGTGTTAGACTGGAAGATGCGAGGCCAATTGAAAGTATATCCCTCTCCGATGTAGCAATTCCCAGCCTTTGGTCAATCCTTTTGTACGCAATGTTACCATCCTTTATAATCCACCTTTTCGTCCAATACCGTAAACACCGAAAGACCCTCTCCGTAAATGTTTAACGTCATGTTTCACTGATGCCACCTAACCCTAAAATTTATCATCCGACTCTAAAACTCCCAAGTGAGGCAAAGTGCGATACGATCTTACCCGCCATGCCCACTTTATAATTACTATCGGAGCTTTACGTAAAGTACATGGTTACATTTGCGTAAAGTTACCCCCCGACACGATGTGTCTTTCGCGCAATTTTTGCATTTGTATTATGTCATTTGTCATATTTGTACTATGTCAGTTGTCATTCGAATCATGTCATTTGTATTATATCATTTGTATTATGTCATTATGTCACTTGTCATTTGTGTTATTTGTTAACTCTCAAACTGTAACACGGAACACGAATGTTTAAAACTTTGTATCCCCAAAATTTAGCTTAGGGGGGAGGAGTTATGTATAACCTTTCCCTCCATCATTTCAAATAATGCCTAGCTGCTGAATCAGCAGCTAGACGCTATATAAGCAGCTCGCTGTAAGACCCGAGCAGTCAGTCTTTGTCCGTCATTACGCCCGTCTACTTCGTGCTCCGTGCAACATCAAAACTTGTGTTGTTAATAACTTTTGTGTTGTGAATAAAAATCGCTTTTTAAAAACACTTTTCTCTTGGCCAATTCCGTTTCTTATATGTATTTATTTTTGAAAAAATTTTGAGTCATAAAAACCTCTGAAAATTGAATAGTAAGCGATCGAATATTGGAACGAATCCAAATTAAACTTTTGCTAAATCCGAATAAGGGTCGGTTTATCAGTCACCAAAGTTAACGGAGGTTTACGTATCCCACTGTTAACTTTAACGATGGGATAAATTATGGATACTATAAAGGTGCTGTTTATCAGTGCGAAATTAACCCACTGGTAACTATTAACTGGCTGGTAAAATTAACTGTCTGTTAGGCCGAATAATCGATTATTTACCCAGCTTATCAAGAAGGCTGTGAAAAGCTTACAATAAAACGCAATATAATGCAATATAATATACAACAATATAATAGCTTATAAGCTTACATATAAGCTTACAATAAAACGCAATATAATATACAACAATATAATGCAATAAAATCTAGCTTCCTCCACATAAAAAAAATCGTTTTCGCAGTGTGTTTTGCATCAGAAAAACGCTGCAAATTATTACACAATGGTTTATTATTTTTCTATATAGATCACTCGTCTACAAAATCACCAACCATCCAATATGAAGAAAAAAAGAAAAAAAAATCAAAATCACCAACCATCGATCGCATTTCGGTCAGCTCTAATTTGAACGGAGATTAGGCCTCTTTTGCGATTCACACTCGTGTTTTGATTTTTTGATTTATATATATATATATTTCAATATAAACCCTTAAATTTTCGTAGGGAGCGAACGGTTTGTCCTACAGAGCTCCGCGTGGTCTTAAAAAATTCTAAAAATTCTATAGAATCTTAAATTGAAGGAAAAACAATACCTTTATATCGAAATTTTTTGAGTTAGGGCGTTTTCAAAATTTCAAAATTGATTTTGGAACCCTTAGAAGTGACCTACATCAACCAAAATCTTCGGGGCACAACTAGACCCCAATTGGAGCCTACATACCAAATTTCATCAAAATCGGTCAATGCTAAGTGGCAAAAGTGCCGCGTACGGCGGACGGCGTACGGCGGACGGCGGACGGACGGCCAAATTTTTATTCGATTTTTGGATTCTACGTACCTTGAAACGTAAACCATCAAATTTTGAGGGGGTGTTAAAATTTTTTTTTCTTGGTCGATTCCAAAGGTTCATTATTGAAAATAATAAACCAAAAGAAGAAATTAGAAGAGGATGAAGCGATGTGCTTTGTTTTGGTGTTTTCTCATATCTATCTCGGTACCTATTTCCTTCTTGGCACGGCAGAACCTATTGTTTTTTGTTGAAAATTATCTGGTCATGACAAGATCTCATCCACCGAGCCACTATGTCCAAAATTTTCAAATTTGCAGACGAAATATTTTCTACGTTAATAGAGAAGTAGGTACCCTTTTCTATTTCGAAAATTTTCGGCGTGTGACCCTCCTGGCGACTGAATTTTCACATGCGTGCAGTCCATAGCACCTACAGCTCCAGGAAACCTGGCTTTTTTTTTTTTAAATAAAATCCCATCCGAGATTGAAATAATACTTCCTCGGTTGCTGGTATTCTGATAAATTGGGCGGATAGCCTGGCAGTTCCCAGGGACACCTGCTTGACAATTTTACAGGCAGAGCTTTCACTGACGCTACTAAAGTCGCCGAAAGACACCAATATGGTTTTTTATTCTTTTATCCAATCGAAATCTCATCAAAAAAACGCAATCGTCCCACTTCTCCAAATGGTCAATCCGCGATCAAACTATGTGGCCGCTTTTTTCCTTCCGCCTTCTTCCCCACTGCAGGAATTCGACCATAAACACACATCTTCGTCGCTGCTGTCTGAAAAAGAGCCCCACACATCCATTTTCGATTGTAGCATAATTCACTAACAATCAACAACGCAATTTGCAAAAACGAACGTTCTGGGAAACAAAAACACGAGAAGTGACTCTTTGAGGTTAAAAAGCCTTGCATAAATCGAGTTACCCCCCGGTAACTTTTTATCCGGTCCTCCGACGACCAGTTAACTTTAAACTACGCGTAACGGCTATCTGGGGACTGATAAACGCGTACGATTGAGTTACCCGATGACCATCGGATAAATCTGCTTTACCGTGGGGGGGGGGGGAGGGACTGATAAACCGGCCCTAAGAGATTTTCAACGATGACAAGTTCTCGGTATGTCACGACAGAACGCACTGACCACATTACTGCGAATGGTAAACCTAAGACCCAGGTTTTGTTCAAACAGAACATTGTTGACTCTCAGCAGAAATATTTTACGAAAACGTCGCTACTTACTACTTTTGTTTTCCAATAAAAAATAAAACAAAAAATGTCTGCCAAATGGGTGTGGCACATAGTTTCCCAGTATCCATAACCCGATTGTATAGATGATCCGATCATTGTAGCTAACAGCCCACATAGGGGACCTTCTACAAGCCAACATTCACAATCCCTGGAAATTTCGTCAAATTCGAGAGGAAAATGTTGAGGTTACAGCCCTTACAAGGGTTTTACTCAGAGACGGCAGAGACGGCGGTCTCGCTCTATTTTTATTCTCACATTAATCAATTACGCCTGAATTCGGTGGAATACGGCGATGCAATTTTTACAGCTACTTGATAATGGTCAGAACTTCAAGAAGAAAAAAAAAATCATACCAAAAGAAGGCGAAGCTTGGGTTTTCCACGCCTCTAAAGCAGTATTTCGCTGTAAAACCCAAAATCAGGAGCTAATTTTCAACCTCGAATGTTTTGAAAAAATAATTAGTATTTTTTATAGGTACTGCATGTATGTATCCAACATTACATAATTATTTTAAAAAAAATTTGAAACACAGAACGTGGTAGGAAATTTTCAAATTACACTGTCAAAGTGCTTAAAATCTCGAAATATCAGGTTTCAGCCTCCATTTAGTAGTGAAAACTATTTTTAACCACCGCAGGTATTTCATACCCTAATTTGACAAGTAATAGACTTTGAGAAAACCACATTACATTTCATTTATAATCACTTTGAAAAGATGGATTTTTTTCCACTCCCGCCCCACTGTGCGCCGTACGCGGCACTTTCCCCATTTAGCATCGACCGATTTTGATGAAATTTGGTATGTAGGCTCCATTTGGGGTCTAGTTGTGCCCCGGAGATTTTGGTCGATGTAAGTCACTTCTAAGGGTCAAAAAATGAATTTTGAAAGTAAGGTGATTCAACCTTGTCCGTCACCCCAATGTCCGAGGTCGGATCTCGGACGCTGATACCAAGCAGCCAGATGGACATGACTGCTGAGTGCTGAAAGTGCTGATACAATGCTGTGATGTAAATATTTATGTACAATACCATCAATTGTAGTGGTGAAGTATTTTTTCCAAATATAAATTGTTAATGGTATGTAGGCTCCATTTGAGGTCTAGTTGTGCCTTGAAGATTTTGGTTGATGTAAGTCACTTCCAAGGGTTCAAAAATGAATTTTGAAATTTTGAAAACGCCCTAACTCAAAAAATTTCGATATAAAGGTATTGTTTTTCCTTCAATTTAGGATTTCATAGAATTTTTAGAATTTTTTGAGACCACGCGGAGCTCTATAGGACAAACCGTTCGCTCCCTACGAGAATTTAAGGGTTGGACGTACGATAAATCAGAATCACGAGTGTGAATCGCAAAAGAGGCCTAATCTCCGTTCAAATTTTAGCTGACCGAAATGCGATCGATGTTTTTCTTCATGTTGGATGGTTGGTGGCTTTGCAAACAAGTGATCTATATAAAAATATAAAATAAACCATTATGTTATAATTTGCAGCGTTTTCTCTGGCAATTATTGTTCGATTTTAATGATTCCAGCGGCTATATTTTAGTTTTTCAATTCCCTGGGTAAATACGCTAATAAATTTCTAAAATCCTTGAAAATTTCAAATTTAGGTAGAACTTTTAAAGTTTTTTCCCTTCAATTTCGCAAAATACTGACCCAGAATGAGGAACTAACTGCGACCGACTGAGGCCCCCTTAAGGGGGCCGAAGTTCGTTCCTCGTTAGGGGTCGTAGATTGTAGATTCAATTCAATTCAATTCAATATCTTTTTTTATTGTTATCTTACGATAAGTATTTGACAGTCGTCAAAGTTTAGTAAGTTATATTCTGATAATTTGAGGTATATATCATGAAGTGAAGTAGCATTTAACACTGTGAAAAAAAGAAAAAAAAAATAATAATAATAAGAAGAAGACGTGAAGCAGGAACTTATGTGGATTAGGAACTTAGGTGATCGGTCTGTCTAGGAACTAACATATGCGTGGAACGCCATCACGCCGGCCGGGGCGGCCCGATCGGCCCGGACCCGCCCACCATGGCGGCTCAGGGGGCTACCAATCCATTTCCGGAGAGGCAGCCCTGACGAACAGCACGGTACACCATAGAGGCAGACCACCCATCCCCAAGAAGCACCAAGGGGGCCGCCCCCAGGCCGGCCAGGAACCCCGGACCAACTCCCAAAAGAATTTATCACAGCGGCTACACACACACACACACATATAAACACAATCACAGTCATTCCCAATATCACAGACGAGGTATAAAAATCATAGTCAGTCTACGATCACAGGTTGATTATAACTATACTAGAGCTCCTGTGAGTAGTAAGGGAAGCACTTGGGGCCACAGTACTGCCAACACACTAACACAAAAATGTCAAGGTCTCATGATGGGTGCGATGTTGGTAGCCCTCATTTGCCCCATAATTGGTTCACATGATGGAGTTATCTGATCACATAACTCTTTTCTGATGACGTAATGGAGTGGATCAAGTTTTAAATGTTGGTTGGTACTCTAAATACTGGAATGGTGAGTAGGTTAGGTACCCAATAAGTAGGTACCTATAGAGATATCAATTTTCTCGTGACGTCATATAGCGTATAAATTAGTACTTGATATTAAGATTAGTTTAATCCTTCCCTCTGTTGTGATTCTATTCCAGTAGGTTTTCACCCGATGATTGTGTTACTTCGAAGATACTATTTTCTATTTAACTGTATCTTTGAATAAAAGTTAGTTGTTCATGAAATCTCAAACTTGTAGTTTTTCGTTTATTATTTTCAGTAATGAACCTTTGGAATCGACCAAGAAGAAAAAATTTTTAACACCTCAAAATTTGATGGTTTACGTTTCAAGGTACGTAGAATCCAAAAATCGAATAAAACGCTGCAAATTATTAAACAACGGTTTATTATTTTTATATAGATCACTCGTCCGCAGAGCCACCAACCATCCAACATGAAGAAAAACATCGATCGCATTTCGGTCATCTTTAATTTGAACGGAGATTAGGCCTGTTTTGCGATACACACTCGTCTTTCTGATTTATCGTACTTCCAAACTTTGAATGCTCGTAGTGAGCGAACGGTTTGTCCTACAGAGCTCCGCGTGGTCTCAAAAAATTCTAAAAATTCCATAGAATCTTAAATTGAAGGAAAATAATACCTTTATATCAAAATTTTTTGAGTTAGGGCGTTTTCAAAATTTAAAATTGACTTTGGAACCCTTAGAAGTGACCTACATCAACCAAAATCTTCGGGGCACAACTAGACCCCAAATGAAGCCAACCAAATTTCATCAGAATCGGTCAATGCTAAGTGGCAAAAGTGCCGCGTACGGCGGACGGCGTACGATGGACGGACGGCCAAATTTTTATTCGATTTTTGGATTCTACGTACCTTGAAACGTAAACCATCAAATTTTGAGGGGGAGTTAAACAATTTTTCTTCTTGGTCGGTTCCAAAGTTTCATTATTGAAAATAATAAACCAAAATTTGGCCGTCCATCCGCCGTCCGCCGTACGCGGCACTTTCCCCACTTAGCATTGACCGATTTTGATGAAATTTGGTATGTAGGCTCCATTTGGGGTCTAGTTGTGCCCCGAAGATTTTGGTTGATGTGAGTCACTTCTAAGGGTTCAAAAATGAATTTTGATAATTTGAAAACGCCCTAACTCAAAACATTTCGATAAAAAGCTATTGTTTTCCCTTCAATTCAAGATTCTATAGAATTTTAAATTCTATTACTTTAAATGGAGTTAACATTGGTTTTGAAATCGACACTGGCTGTTCATAAACTATTATGCCATTTTCAGTGTATAATCAATATTTTCCAGAATGTGAGTTGAGAGAATCGAACAAAACATTCCTGTCTTATTTCAACTCAAAGGCAAGTCCGACAGGTGTTGTTCTCTTAAATGTTGAATATAATGGTAAAATGTTTGGCGAAATGCCATTACAGGTTGTAAGTACCACTGGCCCTCCTTTAATGGGCCAAGAATGGTTCGAAAAAGCTGCAAATTATCACACAAAGGTTTATTTTTTTTCTATATAGATCACTCGTCTGCAAAGAACACGGCTTTGCCATTGTCACCACCAACCAACTTGATGAAAAACATCGATCGTATTTCGGTCAACTAACATTTGAACGGAGATTAGGCCTCTTTTGCGATTCACACCCGTGTTTCTGATTTATCGAAACTCCAACCCTTAAATTCTCGTAGGGAGTGAACGGTTTGTCCTACAGGACTTCGCGTGGTCTCTAAAAATTCTATACTATCTTAAATTGATGGAAGAACAATACGTTTGTATCAAAATTCTTTGAGTTAGAGCGTTTTCAAAATTTCAAAATTCATTTTTCAACCCTTAGAAGTGTCCTACATCAACCAAAATCAACGGGGCACAACTAGACCCCAAATGGAGCCTACATACCAAATTTCATCAAAATCGGTCAATGCTAAGTGGGGAAAGTGCCGCGTAAGGCGGACGGAGGGCAAAATTTTGGTTTATTATTTTCAATAATGAACCTTTGGAATCGACCAAGAAAAAAAAAGTTTAACACCCCCTCAAAATTTGATGGTTTGCGTTTCAAGGTACGTAGAATCCAAAAATCAAATAAAAATTTGGCCGTCCGTCCGCCGTACGCGGCACTTTGCCACTTAGCATTGACCGATTTTGACGAAATTTGGTATGTAGGCTCCATTTGGGGTCTAGTTGTGCCCAACGTGTTTAGTGGTGAACTTAAATATTCTTACTATAAGAATTAGGTTTCTGTGAATCTCGTACGAACATTTAATCTTTTATTCAAGAAAATTAACTTATTAAATAATCACATGGTTGAACTGAAGTTAATAATTTTGATTGCCAATAATTTTCTATGTTTGGAATCTGAAGGTAAAAATTTAGTCTGTCGAAATCTGAAATGAATTTCGCTTTCGCGACATTCCCGAGACGAAGAATCAAGCCCCGCAGTTGGATTCTTTTTGAACTTCCAGAGGGTACAAGCGATTGACCGGCCTTCGGATCTTCTGACCATTGGATAGTTGAATCAGCGCGTTTCGAGCCCTTTCTTCCTTGGTATCTGTTGGTTGATCCTTGCCAGTTGAACAACTTAAGGGGGCGCGGGACTCAGTGGTTTCCCTTATCTTCACGTTTTCTCTGTGAGTGTTCATTTTTTCCTCTCAAAAAAAATTTCTAAATTCATTAAATATATAATACTTTATACATACGGGCCAAAATGTCGAAAAAATTGAAATTTGAAAAAATATAAAATTTATTTTTTAAATAAAATTTGTTTTTGATAAAAACTCTTCGTACGGAACTTTTTGAGAGACTAAAACCTCTGAAAATTCAAAGAGGACAATTCTAACTTCTAAAATCACGGAGATTACGTGAACACAAAGTTCCGTGATTTTGAAAGAAGTGCGTTAAAAGAGGCCCTGGTTTCATGCGCTACCTGCAGGCGAGAGGAGAAACTACAGTGCACCTCCGACCCTGCGAGAAACGGGTGACCAAGGAGGTGATTGTTTTTCTACCCCTTCAATCTCAATATCGTAGCAAACATTCATGGACTCTTGGACCTGTATCCCTGGACCGGGCCTCCACCCCTTTCACCACCCATCGCCATGCAAACATTAGCGTGGATCTGGCAACGTCGTACCGTACGACCTCACTGAGGTTTTGTGCTTGTCCTCTGAATCGCGTCTCCCATGAGGGTGCAGCACATAGCTTTCTACTTGACTTACTTGACTTATATCCTGTCACTCCAATTCAGGAGCATAGGGCCTGTGTGAAATTGCGCCATTCTTCCCTGTCTCTGGCCAAGACCTTAATCTCGCTCCAAGCTTTCCCAGCACGGCTCGCTTCTTCTTCCACGGATCTCCTCCACGTTTTCCGAGGGCGCCCCATCTTTCGAGACCCCTGCGGGTTCCAGTCCAGCGCTCGATGCTCCACGGAGTCCTCATTCTTTCTAAGGGTGTGGCCGATCCACTTCCATTTTCGCTTCCTAATCTCGGTTGCGATAGGAGATTGTTTTGTTCGTGCCCACAGTGCCTCGTTCGAGATTACTTCGGGCCACCACACGCCTAAGATCCGTCTAAGACAACGGTTCACAAAAGCTTGTATCTTCCGAGAAAGAACCACAGTGACTTTCCACGTCTCACAGCCATACAGGAGCACTGACTTGACATTCGTGTTGAATAGACGAAGTTTCGTCCCCAGGGAGATGTTCCTATTCTTCCATACAGGGTACAGTTGAACGAAAGAACCATTTGCCTTCCTGATCCTGCTTCTAATGTCACCATCAGCGCCTCCTTGAGTGTCGACCTTGCTGCCTAGGTACTGGAATGAGTCCACACGTTCAATAGAGCCTCCATCCACCACCAGGGGATCCCTCAATGGAACATTGATCCGGATTTCCTTCGTTTTTCTGACGTTGATCTTGAGCCCGGCCTTGGAAGAAAACTCGCTCAACCTCTCCAGCTTGTGAGTCATGTCGCTAAACCTTTGTGCCAAGAGACAGACATCATCCGCGTAATCGAGGTCCTCCAGACGATCGTGCATACCCCACTGGATCCCTCTCTTCCTTCTTCCGATCGTCATCCTCATCAAAAGGTCCAAAACAACCAGGAAAATCGTCGGAGACATCACGCACCCCTGCCGACATCCCGTCTGAATGGGAATATCTGAGGTTAGTGCACCGTCGTGGATCACCCGGCACGTGAAACTGTCGTACATCCTCTGGATGAGCCTAAGGATCTTCGGTGGGACTCCATACACCTGCAGAGCTCTCCACATCGCCTCCCTGCTGACAGAGTCGAAAGCCTTCTGGAAATTGATGAAGAGTGCGTACAAGGGGCTCTGCCATTCCACGCTTTGTTCAAGTATGATCCGAAGAGTGCTGATCAAGTCAACACAGCTTCGGTTCCTACGGAAACCCGCCTGTTCCTTTCTCAATAGCCCCTCAATCCTGTCCTTTACCCTGCCAAGAATAATCTTTGCCAAGACCTTGCTTGCCATCGTGAGTAAGGTTATCCCCCTCCAATTATCGCAACAGGTCCTGTCCTCTTTCTTGGGAATCTTGATGATGAGGCCCTTCTTCCACTCCTCTGGTATCACCTCCTCATTCCAGACTCGTTGAAGGACCGGGAGCAGTAGGCGTGCGGTAGTGTCAACATCAACCTTAAGAACCTCTGGAGGGATGTTATCCACACCAGGGGCCTTACCGTTCTTTAGCTCTTGCACTGCTTTTCTCATTTCAGCCTCTGATGGTGGAGCGTCACTAATTGCAATGTCCAGGTCTGGTAAGAGTCCGCCAGCAGAAGCACACAGCTCCTCTATATCCTCTCCGCCATGAACTGGACTAAAAACTTCTTTGAAATGCTCTTCCCATCTCCGTAGCTGTTGCTCAGCTGAGGTTAGCGATTCTCCAGTCTTACTTTTAACAGGCTGGCTTCTGTTGAATCCTTTCCTCGAGAGTTGCTTAGTGATATCATACAGCGTTTTCATGTCTCCAGCTGCAGCGGCCTGTTCTGCTTTCTGGGCCTGCTCATCCACCCACCGCCTCTTGTCCCTTCTAGCTCCCCTTTTGACTTGCCGGTGAAGTTCGTTGTACTGGGCCTGTGCATTTAGCCGCTGAGGTCTGGTCCTACTAGTGTTCACCCTTTCTTTGGCTTCCTTCCTGTTCTGGACATCGTTCCAAGTGTCTTCCGACAACCAGTCCTTTTTCTGAGGGTTCCTGAAGCCAAGAACCGTCTCACACGTGTCTTTGAGTAGACTGGTGACCCTGACCCAGTCCCTCTCGACGTTCTCTTCTGGTTGTAGGTCCTGCAGAGCTTCAAACCTGTTGCGAAGCTCAAGGCAAAACTGCTCTTGCCCCTGCTCCATCCGCAGTTTGCCGATGTCATACCTTCGCTCTCTCCGGTTAAACTTTTTCCCGCTAGCCACAACTTTGAGGCGGAGGGTTGCCAACACCAGATGGTGATCACTTCCCACATCCGCTCCTCGTTTGTTTCGTACTTCGAGAAGGGATCTCCTGAAACTGCGACTAATCGCCAGGTGATCGATCTGGTTCTGAGTTCGGCCGTCGGGAGACACCCACGTTGTCTTGTGGCACTCTCTGTGGGGAAAAATGGTTGAACACGAGATCGTGTTCAGCACAAAATGTCGAGAAAAGCTCACCATTTTCATTTATTTCTCCAACACCATGGACTCCCATCACCTGTTCCAGCCCTTCATTTTCTGAGCCAACTTTGGCATTCAGGTCGTCCATTATGACTAGAATGTCCCGACCCGGTTTCTCCTTCACCGCTCTTCTCAGGCTCCTATAGAACTGCTCCTTCTCCATTATGTCCGCGACATCAGTGGGGGCATAGCACTGGATGACAGTAACGTTCCTGACCCGGGTCTTGAACCGGGCCACGATGATTCGATCTGAGACAGGTTTCCATTCCAACAGGCTACTGTTGGCCCACTTGCTTAGGAGAATCCCAACACCATTACGATGCTCCGCATTCTCACCCTGTTGACCGGAGTAGATAAAAGTGAGGCCATCCCCAGTCTTCATCGAGCCGAATTCCTTCCATCTCACCTCACTAAGACCCATTATCTCGATCCTATATCTCTCCATTTCTCTCGCCAGGACCCTCAGTTTTCCTGGTTCCAAGAGTGACCGTACATTCCAAAATCCGAGACGAGTTTTCCGTTTCATGCCAAAGGTCTGTACCCGAAAATCAGTCCGGCGCATATTCACTTCGGTTTCTGTAATAAGAGTTGGTTTAAGGAGGATGGGTTATTAGCCCATCGCCCCCGAGTGCTCAGCAGGCCTGGGCACACGCCGGATTTGTTCTGTTGGGGCTCCCGCCCTTAGCCTTTAGGTCAACACCTTCCCCACAAGGCAGTGGGAGTACTAGGCTCGTCCGCCTCTTCAGCCGTTGGGTCTTGTCGATCTCATCCGCCCTCAGAACCGTTGGCCGTTCCCTTTGTGCTGGTTTTGGTCCGCCCCGGGTATTTTATTTCCCCGGTACCCAACCATATCTGGTGAGCATCCCCCTATCCGCCACCTGGGGAGGCGCCTGATGGGAGACCAGCAACTCCACACAGGATAGCTTTCTAGAATTCATAAAAACATTGTAAGGATGATACTGTGCGTAGTACTTGATTAAAGTTTCAACCTCCAAATATCTATCGCAACAATTCAACCATAACCATCAAAAAGACTGATTTTTTTCATTAATTTTTTTTTACTTTTATGTAAAATTTATGGTTTATCTAGGTACTTTTCTATTATTTTGATATTATTTAATTAAAAGGTAAGTATGTGTACAAAAAAATTAAATTAATGAAGTCGGTCAGAAATGTGCCTATACAATGCCAAATAATTAGTAATTTTCGGGATCAGGGCGATGTAGAAATTCATAAACTGGTACTATCATTTATTTAACCCCCCACAATGACCATACCTTCAGTTGGTGTGCCTAAAATTTAACCTCAACCTACATCTAGGTGTGTACTTTTCGGAATTAGGGCGATGGGGAAATTCATATTCTGGTACTATTGCATAATTTACCTTACATTACGTCAGTAGGTATGCTGAAAACCATATAATTTCAACAGACCTACACTTTTTGGAAAGAGGGCGAAGTAGTGATTCAAGATATGTAATTATATTACTTATATATTATATTTTAATTTTGTTTACCTTCACTCTGTTAAGTAGGCTGACTTCAACCTAAATAGTTGGTAAATCCTTTTTAGGACGCCCCACAGTAAGACTTGGGCGTCCTTATGCGATTGATCTGGGGTAAATTTGGACAACACTCAACAGAATTGAAAAATAACCACACACTAATCCGTTTTAGAACATTCTGAATCCAAATCCGCGAGAAAAAAAACCATAAGTGTATGTAACAAAATCGTGTGTACTCTGCCCAGCCCATAGTTCTCAACTGATTTTCGTGGTTCTTTATTTGTTCGACGCGGAGAAATATCTAGTAGAAAGAAGAATCTAGAGTAGGTATCAAATTTAGCACCGGGGATAATATTGACAAAATATCCGATTTTTCAACATTTCGGTTCCTTTATAGCTTACTAATTGTACCCAAGTTTTGAAATTGAGGAAAAACTCTCATTATACCTCCGGATTTTCATGAATTATTCTCTTTATCACCATGGAACTAATAGTTGGTGCCACCATGGAGCCAGGACACCATATACAGCTTATTTCGTGTTTTTCACCTTGAATAGGTATGTGAACTTCGACGGACTGCCCAGCAGAACTAATGCATGAAACTTTAATTTTTTACTCAATCAATTTTCTACTCTCCCATACCATACAAAGTGTTAGGTGAACTTAAAATGAGTCATTTTGGGAATTTTGAAAATTAAATATTACGCCATTATTTATTGCTACAGTAAATCACTAATTATCGGACTATTAAATCCACGGTAACTACCTACCATAGTAAAGTGCATAGGAAGTATTATAGAAACATTATCGATTTGTAGTATAAATGATTTATTGACCATTAGGTAACCTCAAACTGCAAAAACAATAAATCTTGTTTATTACCAACCATTTGCATTTTTAAAAAATTAATTTAATTTTACATCTGAAGGTGAGGATGCTTGCTAGACAGAGCAGCTTTTCATTGTCTTATCAATATGATGGACAAGTTGCTTTCAAACGGTCCTGAGTGCTGGTTCAATGACTTGACTTGCTCCAGAAAAGTCTCCAGTCAAATACAATTCTGAGTAAAATCACTCCTGAAAAAAACAAAAACAAAACAAATTTAGGTTTCTATTGATAATTTCACTATAAACATGTAGGAAGAGATACAAACAACAAACATTAATTAGGAATGTGGGTCCATACACCCTTCTCTGGGAGATCTCAAAAATGGATCCGCTATGTGGACGTCTACCTGAGCAACAAGTTTAGTCCTTAGATTTCAACTATTCTTCTTGAGATCAATGCAAGCGACCCATACTTTGCCTAGTGCGATGTGAAGAAAAATAATGACAGATTTGGACTGAAAAGGTTTGGAGAGGTTAGATAGTTAGAATATTTCTACAGCTTCAATTTGTCAAACTGATTTGACACGTGCCCACTCCCTCCAACCTCCTCTATTTCATACGTGGCAAGCAAGGAGTTCATTGGAGAAGTAATGAAATCAACTGTTGGTTATTAACCAGAACAAAATACTTGAATAAAATTATGAATAATCAGGATTTTTATCAGCGAGTTCGAAATACTAAGGATAAAACGATGTTCCTATATTATTAGCCAAGTAGGCAGCTGCAGGATTCAATCCAACACTAACGTAAAAGAAGAATACTCATGTCCCTGATAATTAAAATTTGAAGAAATTCAACTCCATCAGTCATGACTTTTGGAGGGAGTGTGATAGTTTCGAGAATATTAAATATTCTCGAAACTAAATTTTAGTACCTACAGACATTGTTTGCTACACAAATCTGTTTCACCCTACGTACAATTTCATCTGGTATGGTATGTTTAGCCAGTAGGTATAATTTTTTTTAATAGGTTGAACATCATACTTTTTTAAAATGATTTTCTCTCGAACTCTGGACGTATTTATGGCCTAACATTGTCAAAATAGGCAATCAATCAAAATTCGAAACGCTGACAAATTCTTATAGGATTTTTCACGCAGAATCGAATGAGACCACCCCCCGGTCGCTACAACCAACCGTATAGAAACGACGATGTGTAATTTCCGCTGAAAATCAGTAAAAACAATTATAATTTTCACCGGAATTTTGTTCGTATTTATTCCATAAAATTGTCAAAATAATCAGTTAAAATTCGAAACGCTCATAAATTCCTATAGGATTTTTCACGACGAATCGAATGAGACCCCTCCCAAGTCCCTACAACCATTCATATAGAAATTTCGACGAAATTTTCGATGAAAATCGTACGTTTTTTTTTGCACAAAATATCCCCAGAGTTCGGGAGAAAATCATTTCAAAAATTATGATCTTCAGGGAAAATCGTTTGAAACAATCGATTTTTAGGGAAATTATAGAAAAAATCATAAAATCGTATTCAAAATACGAATACGAGGGAAATCCTATTCAAAATGTGAATACGATTATATTCGTATTCATGAATAAGAATTCGCCCATCTCTGCCCAGGGCCACAATTAATCCTAGCATTATGAAAGGTCCTAATTTGAAGAGGATTCAAAAATCCATAATCTAAGTTACCCGTTAAATGACTAATTTAGAGCCATTTATACAATTTATAGTAATTTCGGTAAGGTTTTCTAGAAGAAATGGTTTGATTCTCAACTCTATGTACCTATTCTTTCCACTATCCTCACTACCTAATTGATATGTTAATTTCCACAAAAAACTACCTAAGCGTAATGTTTGTTGGGGGAGCATGACAATTTTGTGGGACTATCCCGCGAAATGGTCATGCCCCTTCAAAAAAAAATTATCTTGCAAAAAGCAGGACGAATTAGGTAATTCTTTCTACTGACTAACCTACCATTGTTTTATGCAATCTTATAATTACGTATTTCATAAGTACGGCTATGAAAGGTACGTAGCTCATAAAATTTATGTGTTTACATTTAATGTGAAGCTGTACGAAAATAAAGTTTCAGTTTCAAGTTCAACAACTAGAAGTTTTCGATGGAATATTATTGATGACTACTCAAATAATAGGTACCTAGCTGCGAAAAGACACCTAAGTACTAGGAAGAAGTAGATAACATAGGTAATTATACTTACTTGCAAACGTTTTACTTTCCAAGGGCGTTTTGTTCTCCTGTAACTACTTCCGTCCATGTGTATTCATTCGAACTCCTGTCCTTCCTTGGTGGATCATTGCTCAACAAATCAACTATTCAAACTCGGAACAACACGGAGAGAGATCATAAACGGGATGGTAGTCCAAGTAGTAGGTAGGTAGTACTTCACAAAAACGCCTTCGCGAAATCAAAACCTGGATTTGATAACATCTTCCGTTATCCGACACGGGAGGGGGAGGTTACAGACACATCAAAATTGGAAGAACAAGAAAAACGTCCAGAGGACCGAGCGATGCTAGCGCTTTTGCGGATAACAAGTGCGGATAATTAACTCGCCTCAGCAATCACGAAAGTCAGCGACATCTCTTGGTTGGCGCTGATCTGAGCTTCGAGTCCCGCGCCCCCTTAATGAAATGGATATTCTGAACAGACTTCAACATGATTCGAGATTTTTTCATTTCTGAGGGTATTAAGAATTTTCTTTTCGTGGTAGAGAGTTTTCTTGATTTGTCTACGTATTTAAAAAGGTTGCTGACGAATTCACTTTTCAATTTTAAAGGAAACTGTTGAAAAGGAGAGAGGTAGCGAGAATTATCCATAGCAGTAAGTCCTATTTCAAAATTTCTTGATTCAATCGGCAAGTAGGCCAATTTGGAGCCTCCTGTTCGAGCCATAGCGGCCCTTCCCACCAGAACGAATCCAACTCGTCATAAGGTCTCCCTCGTGTCGCCAAATCAGCAGGGTTTAGCTTCGATGGCACGTAAAGACAATCGACTTGATTGTGATGAGCAAGTGTTCCGATCTCTTTCACTCGGTTCTCGATAAATCGAGACGGAATTTTATTGGAACAAAAAGCTTCGGAACATGTATTTCTAATTTCACTGAGACATTCATTATCTTCAAGAGGTAACTTGTCTGGTTCTAACCCTTGAATAATATTTGAATAAGACGGATTATTGCAACTTACTGAATGTGTTAACAAACACAACGATTCATTTGATTCGGAATTTTGTTGGTATCTCCCAGAGAGAATATTACCAAATTTTGTCTCTAGTAAATATAATCCTGCTCTTATCATTTTTCTTTCTCCAACTAAGTCTTCATAGTAGTCGTTTCCTATCAACATTTCAATAGGTCTTTCTGAATCTTGATCAGACAAATGATGAAAATGAACTCCTAGCAAATCTTGAAGCTTGTTCTTTGAAATTCCCATTGCAGTGAATAAATTCCCGGATATTTCAGGTACCACACTTACAGTAATTCTACTTTGATTTCCATCTTTAAATATCAAACCTAACTCGACTATTGATACAGGTAGTTGCGTTGGCATTGTCTTCCCAAACACATATACTGATAGGATTTCTCTTCCTAGTACTTTTAATTTTAGTCGTTTACTTACATTTTCAGTTATATAGGTTCGATAACTACCTGAATCGAGTAGGGCTCTGACGCTTACTGATCGTGTGGACTCTTCGTCTGGATTGTAGAGATCTGCTGTTAGCGTCTTCATCAGGACGTTCTCATTCATTGCCAGAAGTCCTGCTTCTTCACCACTCCTCTTTTCAAGGGATTCCTATGATCCTTCGACGAAAAGACTTGGGCAGAGACTCCGATGATGCGACCTTTTCTTTTTGGAACAATGGTTTTGCAATTTCTTTTAGAAAGTTTTTTTTCGTCAACGAATATCTAATTACAATTACTAAACCATTTACAATTCACAATTTACAATTCACATATTTACAATTCAAAACAAGTTATGTATATTTACAATCTGATTAAATGTTAAAAATTATAGATATATTGTATATTACTCAACTATGTACAGTACCTAGTAGGTAAAATGAGTAATAACATCTCATGAAAAAACTTACTAAAGCTCGGCATTGAGCACAAATTACCTGTAGAAATTAATGTATTGAGGCACTCGCGTGTCTGCGTTTTGTAAGCATATGAGACACGCAGGCTCGTCCCCTGCTGGCGGGCGAACCCCTTCTTCGTCATCGTTCACAATGCGACCAATTTGTGAAATTGTGAACGAAGGGTTGACTCTCATATTTTCGGGCACTACATGAGGCCGGCGGTCCCAGTTATCTGAAAAGAACTATACTTTCAGCAGCAATAATTCAAGAACGGTAGCAACCCTCGCCAAACCCAACGCGTACATCTATGCATCTGAAGCATGTTGTAAGTAGTACCTTTGAAGGTGGGGAAAGGGGGGGGGGGGGGGGGAATACCAAAAAAACATGAGTTTTTTACCAAAATCTTGTGTACTCTGCCCAGGCCTTAGTTTCTAACCGATTTGCGTTTTTCTTTTTTGTTCGACGCAAAAAACTATCTAGTTGTGCACTACGTCGGAATTTCGAATTTTGCATTCGAGGGGAAGGAACGGGGGGTTATTTACTGAAAAAAGGGCCCATTCTGACAATACCTTGATCGCGCTTCCCTGTCCACAATTCTCAACCGATTTGAGTGTTTCCTTTTTAGTTTGAGTCAGGCGAATTTCCAATTGTACATTACTTTGTCATAGTGTCCAAATTTGCATGGGAAGGGGGCGAGTGGGGGATTATATTCACAAAATTCTCGATTTTCAATATTTCGGTGCCTGATAGGGTTTATTATTTGCGTCTAAGCCATGAATGCCGGGAATATAATAAATATACCTCTTGATTTGCATAAACTATCCTTTGTGTCATCGTCCAACGGTGCTGAAAATTGATAGGGGGACCGTCTAGGACCTAACTCGAACAATCCCTGAAAATTTCATCATAATCGGACCATATTTGATATAGTTTTGCCCGGGAGAAGGATTGACCACAGACAGACCGACAGACAGACACGGAACCAAAATTGTTCAGAAAGCTCTAAAACGCAAAGGCAAGTGGAAATTTCGATTTTGGAGGACACAATTTTTTTTCACTTCTTTCACGAATACAAAGCTTCCTACCTTCGGTAGTGAGGAAGCAAAAAAAGAGAGTGAAAAGCCTTATTCTGAAGGGAGGAACAGGAGGACCGCGAGACACTACCCTTGATTACTCATCGCTCCAGTCCCCCGGCCTGTAGTCTAGGGGCTGAGTGATCCCTTGCTATTATATCTTTACCAACGATAGTTGGTTATGATCCCTGTTTATGGTTTGTTGACGTATAATGCGGCCAGGAAGTACAGGATAGCTTTCTAGAATTCATAAAAACATTGTAAGGATGATACTGTGCGTAGTACTTGATTAAAGTTTCAACCTTCAAATATCTATCGCAACAATTCAACCATAACCATCAAAAGACTGATTTTTTTCATTAATTTTTTTTTACTTTTATGTAAAATTTATGGTTTATCTAGGTACTTTTCTATTATTTTGATATTATTTAATTAAAAGGTAAGTATGTGTACAAAAAAATTAAATTAATGAAGTCGGTCAGAAATGTGCCTATACAATGCCAAATAATTAGTAATTTTCGGGATCAGGGCGATGTAGAAATTCATAAACTGGTACTATCATTTATTTAACCCCCCACAATGACCATACCTTCAGTTGGTGTGCCTAAAATTTAACCTCAACCTACATCTAGGTGTGTACTTTTCGGAATTAGGGCGATGGGGAAATTCATATTCTGGTACTATTGCATAATTTACCTTACATTACGTCAGTAGGTATGCTGAAAACCATATAATTTCAACAGACCTACACTTTTTGGAAAGATGAGTAGTGATTCAAGATATGTAATTATATTACTTATATATTATATTTTAATTTTGTTTACCTTCACTCTGTTAAGTAGGCTGACTTCAACCTAAATAGTTGGTAAATCCTTTTTAGGACGCCCCACAGTAAGACTTGGGCGTCCTTATGCGATTGATCTGGGGTAAATTTGGACAACACTCAACAGAATTGAAAAATAACCACACACTAATCCGTTTTAGAACATTCTGAATCCAAATCCGCGAGAAAAAAACCATAAGTGTATGTAACAAAATCGTGTGTACTCTGCCCAGCCCATAGTTCTCAACTGATTTTCGTGGTTCTTTATTTGTTCGACGCGGAGAAATATCTAGTAGAAAGAAGAATCTAGAGTAGGTATCAAATTTAGCACCGGGGATAATATTGACAAAATATCCGATTTTTCAACATTTCGGTTCCTTTATAGCTTACTAATTGTACCCAAGTTTTGAAATTGAGGAAAAACTCTCATTATACCTCCGGATTTTCATGAATTATTCTCTTTATCACCATGGAACTAATAGTGGTGCCACCATGGAGCCAGGACACCATATACAGCTTATTTCGTGTTTTTCACCTTGAATAGGTATGTGAACTTCGACGGACTGCCCAGCAGAACTAATGCATGAAACTTTAATTTTTTACTCAATCAATTTTCTACTCTCCCATACCATACAAAGTGTTAGGTGAACTTAAAATGAGTCATTTTGGGAATTTTGAAAATTAAATATTACGCCATTATTTATTGCTACAGTAAATCACTAATTATCGGACTATTAAATCCACGGTAACTACCTACCATAGTAAAGTGCATAGGAAGTATTATAGAAACATTATCGATTTGTAGTATAAATGATTTATTGACCATTAGGTAACCTCAAACTGCAAAAACAATAAATCTTGTTTATTACCAACCATTTGCATTTTTAAAAAATTAATTTAATTTTACATCTGAAGGTGAGGATGCTTGCTAGACAGAGCAGCTTTTCATTGTCTTATCAATATGATGGACAAGTTGCTTTCAAACGGTCCTGAGTGCTGGTTCAATGACTTGACTTGCTCCAGAAAAGTCTCCAGTCAAATACAATTCTGAGTAAAATCACTCCTGAAAAAAACAAAAACAAAACAAATTTAGGTTTCTATTGATAATTTCACTATAAACATGTAGGAAGAGATACAAACAACAAACATTAATTAGGAATGTGGGTCCATACACCCTTCTCTGGGAGATCTCAAAAATGGATCCGCTATGTGGACGTCTACCTGAGCAACAAGTTTAGTCCTTAGATTTCAACTATTCTTCTTGAGATCAATGCAAGCGACCCATACTTTGCCTAGTGCGATGTGAAGAAAAATAATGACAGATTTGGACTGAAAAGGTTTGGAGAGGTTAGATAGTTAGAATATTTCTACAGCTTCAATTTGTCAAACTGATTTGACACGTGCCCACTCCCTCCAACCTCCTCTATTTCATACGTGGCAAGCAAGGAGTTCATTGGAGAAGTAATGAAATCAACTGTTGGTTATTAACCAGAACAAAATACTTGAATAAAATTATGAATAATCAGGATTTTTATCAGCGAGTTCGAAATACTAAGGATAAAACGATGTTCCTATATTATTAGCCAAGTAGGCAGCTGCAGGATTCAATCCAACACTAACGTAAAAGAAGAATACTCATGTCCCTGATAATTAAAATTTGAAGAAATTCAACTCCATCAGTCATGACTTTTGGAGGGAGTGTGATAGTTTCGAGAATATTAAATATTCTCGAAACTAAATTTTAGTACCTACAGACATTGTTTGCTACACAAATCTGTTTCACCCTACGTACAATTTCATCTGGTATGGTATGTTTAGCCAGTAGGTATAATTTTTTTTAATAGGTTGAACATCATACTTTTTTAAAATGATTTTCTCTCGAACTCTGGACGTATTTATGGCCTAACATTGTCAAAATAGGCAATCAATCAAAATTCGAAACGCTGACAAATTCTTATAGGATTTTTCACGCAGAATCGAATGAGACCACCCCCCGGTCAGCTACAACCAACCGTATAGAAACGACGATGTGTAATTTCCGCTGAAAATCAGTAAAAACAATTATAATTTTCACCGGAATTTTGTTCGTATTTATTCCATAAAATTGTCAAAATAATCAGTTAAAATTCGAAACGCTCATAAATTCCTATGGGATTTTTCACGACGAATCGAATGAGACCCCTCCCAAGTCCCTACAACCATTCATATAGAAATTTCGACGAAATTTTCGATGAAAATCGTACGTTTTTTTTTGCACAAAATATCCCCAGAGTTCGGGAGAAAATCATTTCAAAAATTATGATCTTCAGGGAAAATCGTTTGAAACAATCGATTTTTAGGGAAATTATAGAAAAAATCATAAAATCGTATTCAAAATACGAATACGAGGGAAATCCTATTCAAAATGTGAATACGATTATATTCGTATTCATGAATAAGAATTCTCCCATCTCTGCCCAGGGCCACAATTAATCCTAGCATTATGAAAGGTCCTAATTTGAAGAGGATTCAAAAATCCATAATCTAAGTTACCCGTTAAATGACTAATTTAGAGCCATTTATACAATTTATAGTAATTTCGGTAAGGTTTTCTAGAAGAAATGGTTTGATTCTCAACTCTATGTACCTATTCTTTCCACTATCCTCACTACCTAATTGATATGTTAATTTCCACAAAAAACTACCTAAGCGTAATGTTTGTTGGGGGAGCATGACAATTTTGTAGGACTATCCAGCGAAATGGTCATGCCCCTTCAAAAAAAAATTATCTTGCAAAAAGCAGGACGAATTAGGTAATTCTTTCTACTGACTAACCTACCATTGTTTTATGCAATCTTATAATTACGTATTTCATAAGTACGGCTATGAAAGGTACGTAGCTCATAAAATTTATGTGTTTACATTTAATGTGAAGCTGTACGAAAATAAAGTTTCAGTTTCAAGTTCAACAACTAGAAGTTTTCGATGGAATATTATTGATGACTACTCAAATAATAGGTACCTAGCTGCGAAAAGACACCTAAGTACTAGGAAGAAGTAGATAACATAGGTAATTATACTTACTTGCAAACGTTTTACTTTCCAAGGGCGTTTTGTTCTCCTGTAACTACTTCCGTCCATGTGTATTCATTCGAACTCCTGTCCTTCCTTGGTGGATCATTGCTCAACAAATCAACTATTCAAACTCGGAACAACACGGAGAGAGATCATAAACGGGATGGTAGTCCAAGTAGTAGGTAGGTAGTACTTCACAAAAACGCCTTCGCGAAATCAAAACCTGGATTTGATAACATCTTCCGTTATCCGACACGGGAGGGGGAGGTTACAGACACATCAAAATTGGAAGAACAAGAAAAACGTCCAGAGGACCGAGCGATGCTAGCGCTTTTGCGGATAACAAGTGCGGATAATTAACTCGCCTCAGCAATCACGAAAGTCAGCGACATCTCTTGGTTGGCGCTGATCTGAGCTTCGAGTCCCGCGCCCCCTTAATGAAATGGATATTCTGAACAGACTTCAACATGATTCGAGATTTTTTCATTTCTGAGGGTATTAAGAATTTTCTTTTCGTGGTAGAGAGTTTTCTTGATTTGTCTACGTATTTAAAAAGGTTGCTGACGAATTCACTTTTCAATTTTAAAGGAAACTGTTGAAAAGGAGAGAGGTAGCGAGAATTATCCATAGCAGTAAGTCCTATTTCAAAAATTTCTTGATTCAATCGGCAAGTAGGCCAATTCGGAGCCTCCTGTTCGAGCCATAGCGGCCCTTCCCACCAGAACGAATCCAACTCGTCATAAGGTCTCCCTCGTGTCGCCAAATCAGCAGGGTTTAGCTTCGATGGCACGTAAAGACAATCGACTTGATTGTGATGAGCAAGTGTTCCGATCTCTTTCACTCGGTTCTCGATAAATCGAGACGGAATTTTATTGGAACAAAAAGCTTCGGAACATGTATTTCTAATTTCACTGAGACATTCATTATCTTCAAGAGGTAACTTGTCTGGTTCTAACCCTTGAATAATATTTGAATAAGACGGATTATTGCAACTTACTGAATGTGTTAACAAACACAACGATTCATTTGATTCGGAATTTTGTTGGTATCTCCCAGAGAGAATATTACCAAATTTTGTCTCTAGTAAATATAATCCTGCTCTTATCATTTTTCTTTCTCCAACTAAGTCTTCATAGTAGTCGTTTCCTATCAACATTTCAATAGGTCTTTCTGAATCTTGATCAGACAAATGATGAAAATGAACTCCTAGCAAATCTTGAAGCTTGTTCTTTGAAATTCCCATTGCAGTGAATAAATTCCCGGATATTTCAGGTACCACACTTACAGTAATTCTACTTTGATTTCCATCTTTAAATATCAAACCTAACTCGACTATTGATACAGGTAGTTGCGTTGGCATTGTCTTCCCAAACACATATACTGATAGGATTTCTCTTCCTAGTACTTTTAATTTTAGTCGTTTACTTACATTTTCAGTTATATAGGTTCGATAACTACCTGAATCGAGTAGGGCTCTGACGCTTACTGATCGTGTGGACTCTTCGTCTGGATTGTAGAGATCTGCTGTTAGCGTCTTCATCAGGACGTTCTCATTCATTGCCAGAAGTCCTGCTTCTTCACCACTCCTCTTTTCAAGGGATTCCTATGATCCTTCGACGAAAAGACTTGGGCAGAGACTCCGATGATGCGACCTTTTCTTTTTGGAACAATGGTTTTGCAATTTCTTTTAGAAAGTTTTTTTTTCGTCAACGAATATCTAATTACAATTACTAAACCATTTACAATTCACAATTTACAATTCACATATTTACAATTCAAAACAAGTTATGTATATTTACAATCTGATTAAAATGTTAAAAATTATAGATATATTGTATATTACTCAACTATGTACAGTACCTAGTAGGTAAAATGAGTAATAACATCTCATGAAAAAACTTACTAAAGCTCGGCATTGAGCACAAATTACCTGTAGAAATTAATGTATTGAGGCACTCGCGTGTCTGCGTTTTGTAAGCATATGAGACACGCAGGCTCGTCCCCTGCTGGCGGGCGAACCCCTTCTTCGTCATCGTTCACAATGCGACCAATTTGTGAAATTGTGAACGAAGGGTTGACTCTCATATTTTCGGGCACTACATGAGGCCGGCGGTCCCAGTTATCTGAAAAGAACTATACTTTCAGCAGCAATAATTCAAGAACGTAGCAACCCTCGCCAAACCCAACGCGTACATCTATGCATCTGAAGCATGTTGTAAGTAGTACCTTTGAAGGTGGGGAAAGGGGGGGGGGGGTGAATACCAAAAAAACATGAGTTTTTTACCAAAATCTTGTGTACTCTGCCCAGGCCTTAGTTTCTAACCGATTTGCGTTTTTCTTTTTTGTTCGACGCAAAAAACTATCTAGTTGTGCACTACGTCGGAATTTCGAATTTTGCATTCGAGGGGAAGGAACGGGGGGTTATTTACTGAAAAAAGGGCCCATTCTGACAATACCTTGATCGCGCTTCCCTGTCCACAATTCTCAACCGATTTGAGTGTTTCCTTTTTAGTTTGAGTCAGGCGAATTTCCAATTGTACATTACTTTGTCATAGTGTCCAAATTTGCATGGGAAGGGGGCGAGTGGGGGATTATATTCACAAAATTCTCGATTTTCAATATTTCGGTGCCTGATAGGGTTTATTATTTGCGTCTAAGCCATGAAATGCCGGGAATATAATAAATATACCTCTTGATTTGCATAAACTATCCTTTGTGTCATCGTCCAACGGTGCTGAAATTGATAGGGGACCGTCTAGGACCTAACTCGAACAATCCCTGAAAATTTCATCATAATCGGACCATATGTTGATATAGTTTTGCCCGGGAGAAGGATTGACCACAGACAGACCGACAGACAGACACGGAACCAAAATTGTTCAGAAAGCTCTAAAACGCAAAAGGCAAGTGGAAATTTCGATTTTGGAGGACACAATTTTTTTTCACTTCTTTCACGAATACAAAGCTTCCCTACCTTCGGTAGTGAGGAAGCAAAAAAAGAGAGTGAAAAGCCTTATTCTGAAGGGAGGAACAGGAGGACCGCGAGACACTACCCTTGATGACTCATCGCTCCAGTCCCCCGGCCTGTAGTCTAGGGGGCTGAGTGATCCCTTGCTATTATATCTTTACCAACGATAGTTGGTTATGATCCCTGTTTATGGGTTTGTTGACGTATAATCGGCCAGGAAGAGTGTATGCCGTTTATCTTCGAGATTTCGCAGGTATACGAAGGATGTCGACGTAAATATGTCGTCGTATCCCCATGGTTGACTTGGACGACCTTTTTCAACAAGGGTGTTGAAAGTTGTCGACCAGTCGCTGTTTTTTTGTGTCGACATATTTCCAATGCCTGTGAAGTCGACTCTGGTCAACCCTTGGTGTTGAAAGATGTCGACAAGGCTTCTTGCCCGTTTGTCGACCAGTTTATGTGTCGACATATAGCCCCCAATCCATTTTGTTCGGGTGTAAATGGTGCAGTTAAACGCTGGTTAACACCATACTCTCTGAGAATGGACCGCACTTCATCGTTGTCGAACTCGCCTCCGTTATCGCTTAGGAATTCCTTCACTTTATGACCAAGGGTTTGAGCCTTGGCAAGCACTTCTCGCAGTGCATCCTTCACGGCCGATTTTTCACGAGAAACGAAAGTATACCGATACTTTGTAAGATGGTCTTTTATGACGATGAAGTAACGAAGGCCTCCAAATGATGGATCAAATGGTCCACAGACATCACCTGACACCAGCTCACCTGGGACTGATGCAGGCACTCGAGTACCAAATGGCAGGCGATGTGTTTTTGACCGACCTTCAACGCGCCGAAGGCGCGCGAAAGAGGAGGTACTCAATTCGGGTTGTCGTGGGACGACGATTTTTTTTTTTTTGTATGTCCGAGTCGCTTGCATTTCTTTATTCTGGTACCAATCTGTCTGGTTCTTTTTAAAATTTGTTCTACAAGTATTCGTGGTGGTCCCGTTTCAAACAGATTTCATTTTGCTTTGTTAGAAGTATCGAAAATTTGTGAATGAAGTTGAAAAACGTGGGTCCCGTTTACGGGAATATCGGTCCGCATTCACTCTTCTTGCCCTGTGACTTCCGACTGAGTCGATGGAGGACCATTTGTGTATAGTCAAATTAAAGGTCTGATTGTAAGCTTTAAAATGATATACTATATGAGGGGGGTTCCGATAACTAAAAGGTGCTGCGGTGATGAGAAAGGGGGAAATTATACTGGGTTATTCGCTCAGAACCTGCATGATCCATATCAAACGTGTTTATCAATGCTCGAGTATGTGAGTTTTCCTACCAAATATGAAGGATAATCATAGTACTGTTAGTTAGGTATTCTACCATGTGGGTGTAGCACATAGCTCTCTCAACACAAATAACACGATTGGGTTGGTAACAGTGTAGGGGATCGTCAGATCTGCAAAGTGCCGTACCAAATATTAGGGATATAATTGTACAGTTGGGTGATGAGAGGGTATTCTACCAAGTGGGTGTAGCACATAGCTTCCTCCTCATCCATAATATAGTTGAGTAGGTAATGGTATAGGAGATCGTCAGAACTGCATAGTGCTGTACCAAATATTAGAAATGAAATAGTAAAGTTAGGTGATGAGAGGGTATTCTACCAAGTGGGTGTAGCACATAGCTTCTTCCTCATCCATAATATAGTTGGGTAGGTAATGGTATAGGAGATCGTCAGAACTGCATAGTGCCGTACCAAATAATAGAAATAAAATAGTACAGTTAGGTGATGAGAGGGTGTACTACCAAGTGGGTGTAGCACATAGCTTCCTCCTCATCCATGATATAGTTGGGTAGGCAATAGTATAGGAGATTGCCATAATTGCATAGTGTCATACCAAATATGAGGTATATAGTACAACTCGGTAATGAGAGGGTATTCCACCAAGTGGGTGTAGCACATAGCTTCCTCGTCATCCATAATATAGTTGGGTAGGCAATAGTATAGGAGATTGCCATAACTGCATAGTACCATACCAAATATGAGGTGTATTGTACAGTTAGGTGATAAGAGGGTATTCTACCAAGTGGGTGTAGCACATAGCTTCCTCGTCATCCATAATATAGTTGGGTAGGTTATGGTATAGGAGATCTTCAGAAGTACATTGTGCTGTACCAAATATGAGGTATATAGTACAACTTGGTGATGAGAGGGTATTCTACCAAGTGGGTGTAGCACATAGCTTCCTCGTCATCAATAATACAGTTGGGTAGGCAATAGTATAGGAGACTGCCATAACTGCGTAGTGCCATTCCAAATATGAGGTATATAGTACAACTCGGTGATGAGAGGGTATTCTACCAAGTGGGTGTAGCACATAGCTTCCTCGTCATCCATAATATAGTTGGGTAGGTAATGGTATAGGAGATCTTCAGAAGTACATTGTGCTGTACCAAATATGAGGTATATAGTACAGTTAGGTGATGAGAGGGTATTCTACCAAGTGGGTGCAGCACATAGCTTCCTCGTCATCCATAATACAGTTGGGTAGGCAATAGTATAGGAGATTGCCATAACTGCATAGTGCCATTCCAAATATGAGGTATATAGTAGAACTCGGTGATGAGAGGGTATTCTACCAAGTGGGGGTAGCACATAGCTTCCTCATCATCCATACTATAGTTGGGTAGGTAATGGTATAGGAGATCTTCAGAAGTACATTGTGCTGTACCAAATATGAGGTATATAGTACAGTTAGGTGATGAGAGGGTATTCTACCAAGTGGGTGTAGCACATCGCTTCTTCGTCATTCATAAATAGTAGGGTAGGTAATTGTATAGGAGATCGTCAGAACTGAATAGTGCCGTACCAAATATGAGGTATATAGTGCAGTTAGGTGATAAAGGGTTTTCTATCAAGTGGATGTAGCACTTAGCTCCCTCGTCAATCATGTCATGGTTGAGTTGTTGAATTGTGTTGTCAGAACTACCAAGTACCTACGATATATGAGGGAAGTAGAACAGTTAAGGGATATGAGAGTAGATGGCTAAGAAGGAAAGTGACCCCAATACGTCCTGAAACTGATCCATAAACGGAAACTCATCTACACGTATGGAAATTGATCCGGATTACAAAATGTCGTCCACCCTATGGCTTCTAGTTCACCTTACTGAAATGATGCACAGTATTGAAGTAGATCTACATTGCGAAAACTGATCGAAAAACTGCGGGTAAATTAATTTCTGATTCAAATTGAGGACCACTAAAAAGTGAAAAATAAAAAATAATATAAAATGGAAAAATAATAAAATAAAAACCTTTTTAACAAAAAAATGGACCGACCTCAAAAATGATGTTTGTGAACACCAAAAAGGAAAAAATAATAAACTTAGCGAAAACACACTGATGTATTAGGTTGTTGGATATAAATGTCTTGTCAACAGATGGTATGTTGGAATACCAAATATTATTTGTAATGTGATTCACACTCATTGTCACACTCATATCCTCCATCATACGATAGCAGTGACGTACTACCCAATAGTTTTGGAACACTTATCTCTACTCGTATTCATGTTTTGTAATACTCACCAGATCATATGAGTATTACTTAATAACCACAGTGTATCCAGATAGGTAGGTAGGTACGCATTGAAGTTGCCGCCGTGCCCACCTGTAGACACAAACGTCTCCTAGATGTTCTACTTACCAACATTTTATTCGTTTTCGGAAATATAGGTACATACCTCCCATACCACAGACACGCTTCCACACCGAGTATGAACGTATATATCTTTTTGTCTAAAATTGTGGACGGTTTTGAACGTTAATTAGGTAACAACGATTCCGAAGGTATGTTGCTACAATATAATATATCCACCAATAAAATAAACAGTCTCATGTAATAATAGAGTCTCAAATTACTCGTCACAACCATTCCTAGGGAGGTTCACACTTACTATCATACTCATATGGCAGCAGAGACGTACTAGGTACCTGATAGTTTGGGGAGCACATTGTAACTCAATGGTAGGTACTTACTCTTGTAATGCTAACCAGATCATCGAGTAAGGAAGGTGATTAGTTTGTGTCTACAGGTGGGCACGGCGGCGACTTCAATGCGTACCTACCTACCTATCTGGATACACTGTGGTTATTAAGTAATACTCACATGATCTGGTGAGTATTACAAAACATGAATACGAGTAGAGATAAGTGTTCCAAAACTATTGGGTAGTACGTCACTGCTATCGTATGATGGAGGATATGAGTGTGACAATGAGTGTGAATCACATTACAAATAATATTTGGTATTCCAACATACCATCTGTTGACAAGACATTTATATCCAACAACCTAATACATCAGTGTGTTTTCGCTAAGTTTATTATTTTTTCCTTTTTGGTGTTCACAAACATCATTTTTGAGGTCGGTCCATTTTTTTGTTAAAAAGGTTTTTTGAAATTTGTTCTACCAGTATCCGTGGTAGAACTTTCTGGGCCTGCTCATCCACCCACCGCCTCTTGTCCCTTCTAGCTCCCCTTTTGACTTGCCGGTGAAGTTCGTTGTACTGGGCCTGTGCATTTAGCCGCTGAGGTCTGGTCCTACTAGTGTTCACCCTTTCTTTGGCTTCCTTCCTGTTCTGGACATCGTTCCAAGTGTCTTCCGACAACCAGTCCTTTTTCTGAGGGTTCCTGAAGCCAAGAACCGTCTCACACGTGTCTTTGAGTAGACTGGTGACCCTGACCCAGTCCCTCTCGACGTTCTCTTCTGGTTGTAGGTCCTGCAGAGCTTCAAACCTGTTGCGAAGCTCAAGGCAAAACTGCTCTTGCCCCTGCTCCATCCGCAGTTTGCCGATGTCATACCTTCGCTCTCTCCGGTTAAACTTTTTCCCGCTAGCCACAACTTTGAGGCGGAGGGTTGCCAACACCAGATGGTGATCACTTCCCACATCCGCTCCTCGTTTGTTTCGTACGTCGAGAAGGGATCTCCTGAAACTGCGACTAATCGCCAGGTGATCGATCTGGTTCTGAGTTCGGCCGTCGGGAGACACCCACGTTGTCTTGTGGCACTCTCTGTGGGGAAAAATGGTTGAACACGAGATCGTGTTCAGCACAAAATGTCGAGAAAAGCTCACCATTTTCATTTATTTCTCCAACACCATGGACTCCCATCACCTGTTCCAGCCCTTCATTTTCTGAGCCAACTTTGGCATTCAGGTCGTCCATTATGACTAGAATGTCCCGACCCGGTTTCTCCTTCACCGCTCTTCTCAGGCTCCTATAGAACTGCTCCTTCTCCATTATGTCCGCGACATCAGTGGGGGCATAGCACTGGATGACAGTAACGTTCCTGACCCGGGTCTTGAACCGGGCCACGATGATTCGATCTGAGACAGGTTTCCATTCCAACAGGCTACTGTTGGCCCACTTGCTTAGGAGAATCCCAACACCATTACGATGCTCCGCATTCTCACCCTGTTGACCGGAGTAGATAAAAGTGAGGCCATCCCCAGTCTTCATCGAGCCGAATTCCTTCCATCTCACCTCACTAAGACCCATTATCTCGATCCTATATCTCTCCATTTCTCTCGCCAGGACCCTCAGTTTTCCTGGTTCCAAGAGTGACCGTACATTCCAAAATCCGAGACGAGTTTTCCGTTTCATGCCAAAGGTCTGTACCCGAAAATCAGTCCGGCGCATATTCACTTCGGTTTCTGTAATAAGAGTTGGTTTAAGGAGGATGGGTTATTAGCCCATCGCCCCCGAGTGCTCAGCAGGCCTGGGCACACGCCGGATTTGTTCTGTTGGGGCTCCCGCCCTTAGCCTTTAGGTCAACACCTTCCCCACAAGGCAGTGGGAGTACTAGGCTCGTCCGCCTCTTCAGCCGTTGGGTCTTGTCGATCTCATCCGCCCTCAGAACCGTTGGCCGTTCCCTTTGTGCTGGTTTTGGTCCGCCCCGGGTCTTTTATTTCCCTGGTACCCAACCATATCTGGTGAGCATCCCCCTATCCGCCACCTGGGGAGGCGCCTGATGGGAGACCAGCAACTCCACACAGGATAGCTTTCTAGAATTCATAAAAACATTGTAAGGATGATACTGTGCGTAGTACTTGATTAAAGTTTCAACCTTCAAATATCTATCGCAACAATTCAACCATAACCATCAAAAAGACTGATTTTTTTCATTAATTTTTTTTTACTTTTATGTAAAATTTATGGTTTATCTAGGTACTTTTCTATTATTTTGATATTATTTAATTAAAAGGTAAGTATGTGTACAAAAAAATTAAATTAATGAAGTCGGTCAGAAATGTGCCTATACAATGCCAAATAATTAGTAATTTTCGGGATCAGGGCGATGTAGAAATTCATAAACTGGTACTATCATTTATTTAACCCCCCACAATGACCATACCTTCAGTTGGTGTGCCTAAAATTTAACCTCAACCTACATCTAGGTGTGTACTTTTCGGAATTAGGGCGATGGGGAAATTCATATTCTGGTACTATTGCATAATTTACCTTACATTACGTCAGTAGGTATGCTGAAAACCATATAATTTCAACAGACCTACACTTTTTGGAAAGAGGGCGAAGTAGTGATTCAAGATATGTAATTATATTACTTATATATTATATTTTAATTTTGTTTACCTTCACTCTGTTAAGTAGGCTGACTTCAACCTAAATAGTTGGTAAATCCTTTTTAGGACGCCCCACAGTAAGACTTGGGCGTCCTTATGCGATTGATCTGGGGTAAATTTGGACAACACTCAACAGAATTGAAAAATAACCACACACTAATCCGTTTTAGAACATTCTGAATCCAAATCCGCGAGAAAAAAAACCATAAGTGTATGTAACAAAATCGTGTGTACTCTGCCCAGCCCATAGTTCTCAACTGATTTTCGTGGTTCTTTATTTGTTCGACGCGGAGAAATATCTAGTAGAAAGAAGAATCTAGAGTAGGTATCAAATTTAGCACCGGGGATAATATTGACAAAATATCCGATTTTTCAACATTTCGGTTCCTTTATAGCTTACTAATTGTACCCAAGTTTTGAAATTGAGGAAAAACTCTCATTATACCTCCGGATTTTCATGAATTATTCTCTTTATCACCATGGAACTAATAGTGGTGCCACCATGGAGCCAGGACACCATATACAGCTTATTTCGTGTTTTTCACCTTGAATAGGTATGTGAACTTCGACGGACTGCCCAGCAGAACTAATGCATGAAACTTTAATTTTTTACTCAATCAATTTTCTACTCTCCCATACCATACAAAGTGTTAGGTGAACTTAAAATGAGTCATTTTGGGAATTTTGAAAATTAAATATTACGCCATTATTTATTGCTACAGTAAATCACTAATTATCGGACTATTAAATCCACGGTAACTACCTACCATAGTAAAGTGCATAGGAAGTATTATAGAAACATTATCGATTTGTAGTATAAATGATTTATTGACCATTAGGTAACCTCAAACTGCAAAAACAATAAATCTTGTTTATTACCAACCATTTGCATTTTTAAAAAATTAATTTAATTTTACATCTGAAGGTGAGGATGCTTGCTAGACAGAGCAGCTTTTCATTGTCTTATCAATATGATGGACAAGTTGCTTTCAAACGGTCCTGAGTGCTGGTTCAATGACTTGACTTGCTCCAGAAAAGTCTCCAGTCAAATACAATTCTGAGTAAAATCACTCCTGAAAAAAACAAAAACAAAACAAATTTAGGTTTCTATTGATAATTTCACTATAAACATGTAGGAAGAGATACAAACAACAAACATTAATTAGGAATGTGGGTCCATACACCCTTCTCTGGGAGATCTCAAAAATGGATCCGCTATGTGGACGTCTACCTGAGCAACAAGTTTAGTCCTTAGATTTCAACTATTCTTCTTGAGATCAATGCAAGCGACCCATACTTTGCCTAGTGCGATGTGAAGAAAAATAATGACAGATTTGGACTGAAAAGGTTTGGAGAGGTTAGATAGTTAGAATATTTCTACAGCTTCAATTTGTCAAACTGATTTGACACGTGCCCACTCCCTCCAACCTCCTCTATTTCATACGTGGCAAGCAAGGAGTTCATTGGAGAAGTAATGAAATCAACTGTTGGTTATTAACCAGAACAAAATACTTGAATAAAATTATGAATAATCAGGATTTTTATCAGCGAGTTCGAAATACTAAGGATAAAACGATGTTCCTATATTATTAGCCAAGTAGGCAGCTGCAGGATTCAATCCAACACTAACGTAAAAGAAGAATACTCATGTCCCTGATAATTAAAATTTGAAGAAATTCAACTCCATCAGTCATGACTTTTGGAGGGAGTGTGATAGTTTCGAGAATATTAAATATTCTCGAAACTAAATTTTAGTACCTACAGACATTGTTTGCTACACAAATCTGTTTCACCCTACGTACAATTTCATCTGGTATGGTATGTTTAGCCAGTAGGTATAATTTTTTTTAATAGGTTGAACATCATACTTTTTTAAAATGATTTTCTCTCGAACTCTGGACGTATTTATGGCCTAACATTGTCAAAATAGGCAATCAATCAAAATTCGAAACGCTGACAAATTCTTATAGGATTTTTCACGCAGAATCGAATGAGACCACCCCCCGGTCGCTACAACCAACCGTATAGAAACGACGATGTGTAATTTCCGCTGAAAATCAGTAAAAACAATTATAATTTTCACCGGAATTTTGTTCGTATTTATTCCATAAAATTGTCAAAATAATCAGTTAAAATTCGAAACGCTCATAAATTCCTATGGGATTTTTCACGACGAATCGAATGAGACCCCTCCCAAGTCCCTACAACCATTCATATAGAAATTTCGACGAAATTTTCGATGAAAATCGTACGTTTTTTTTTGCACAAAATATCCCCAGAGTTCGGGAGAAAATCATTTCAAAAATTATGATCTTCAGGGAAAATCGTTTGAAACAATCGATTTTTAGGGAAATTATAGAAAAAATCATAAAATCGTATTCAAAATACGAATACGAGGGAAATCCTATTCAAAATGTGAATACGATTATATTCGTATTCATGAATAAGAATTCTCCCATCTCTGCCCAGGGCCACAATTAATCCTAGCATTATGAAAGGTCCTAATTTGAAGAGGATTCAAAAATCCATAATCTAAGTTACCCGTTAAATGACTAATTTAGAGCCATTTATACAATTTATAGTAATTTCGGTAAGGTTTTCTAGAAGAAATGGTTTGATTCTCAACTCTATGTACCTATTCTTTCCACTATCCTCACTACCTAATTGATATGTTAATTTCCACAAAAAACTACCTAAGCGTAATGTTTGTTGGGGGAGCATGACAATTTTGTGGGACTATCCCGCGAAATGGTCATGCCCCTTCAAAAAAAAATTATCTTGCAAAAAGCAGGACGAATTAGGTAATTCTTTCTACTGACTAACCTACCATTGTTTTATGCAATCTTATAATTACGTATTTCATAAGTACGGCTATGAAAGGTACGTAGCTCATAAAATTTATGTGTTTACATTTAATGTGAAGCTGTACGAAAATAAAGTTTCAGTTTCAAGTTCAACAACTAGAAGTTTTCGATGGAATATTATTGATGACTACTCAAATAATAGGTACCTAGCTGCGAAAAGACACCTAAGTACTAGGAAGAAGTAGATAACATAGGTAATTATACTTACTTGCAAACGTTTTACTTTCCAAGGGCGTTTTGTTCTCCTGTAACTACTTCCGTCCATGTGTATTCATTCGAACTCCTGTCCTTCCTTGGTGGATCATTGCTCAACAAATCAACTATTCAAACTCGGAACAACACGGAGAGAGATCATAAACGGGATGGTAGTCCAAGTAGTAGGTAGGTAGTACTTCACAAAAACGCCTTCGCGAAATCAAAACCTGGATTTGATAACATCTTCCGTTATCCGACACGGGAGGGGGAGGTTACAGACACATCAAAATTGGAAGAACAAGAAAAACGTCCAGAGGACCGAGCGATGCTAGCGCTTTTGCGGATAACAAGTGCGGATAATTAACTCGCCTCAGCAATCACGAAAGTCAGCGACATCTCTTGGTTGGCGCTGATCTGAGCTTCGAGTCCCGCGCCCCCTTAATGAAATGGATATTCTGAACAGACTTCAACATGATTCGAGATTTTTTCATTTCTGAGGGTATTAAGAATTTTCTTTTCGTGGTAGAGAGTTTTCTTGATTTGTCTACGTATTTAAAAAGGTTGCTGACGAATTCACTTTTCAATTTTAAAGGAAACTGTTGAAAAGGAGAGAGGTAGCGAGAATTATCCATAGCAGTAAGTCCTATTTCAAAAATTTCTTGATTCAATCGGCAAGTAGGCCAATTTGGAGCCTCCTGTTCGAGCCATAGCGGCCCTTCCCACCAGAACGAATCCAACTCGTCATAAGGTCTCCCTCGTGTCGCCAAATCAGCAGGGTTTAGCTTCGATGGCACGTAAAGACAATCGACTTGATTGTGATGAGCAAGTGTTCCGATCTCTTTCACTCGGTTCTCGATAAATCGAGACGGAATTTTATTGGAACAAAAAGCTTCGGAACATGTATTTCTAATTTCACTGAGACATTCATTATCTTCAAGAGGTAACTTGTCTGGTTCTAACCCTTGAATAATATTTGAATAAGACGGATTATTGCAACTTACTGAATGTGTTAACAAACACAACGATTCATTTGATTCGGAATTTTGTTGGTATCTCCCAGAGAGAATATTACCAAATTTTGTCTCTAGTAAATATAATCCTGCTCTTATCATTTTTCTTTCTCCAACTAAGTCTTCATAGTAGTCGTTTCCTATCAACATTTCAATAGGTCTTTCTGAATCTTGATCAGACAAATGATGAAAATGAACTCCTAGCAAATCTTGAAGCTTGTTCTTTGAAATTCCCATTGCAGTGAATAAATTCCCGGATATTTCAGGTACCACACTTACAGTAATTCTACTTTGATTTCCATCTTTAAATATCAAACCTAACTCGACTATTGATACAGGTAGTTGCGTTGGCATTGTCTTCCCAAACACATATACTGATAGGATTTCTCTTCCTAGTACTTTTAATTTTAGTCGTTTACTTACATTTTCAGTTATATAGGTTCGATAACTACCTGAATCGAGTAGGGCTCTGACGCTTACTGATCGTGTGGACTCTTCGTCTGGATTGTAGAGATCTGCTGTTAGCGTCTTCATCAGGACGTTCTCATTCATTGCCAGAAGTCCTGCTTCTTCACCACTCCTCTTTTCAAGGGATTCCTATGATCCTTCGACGAAAAGACTTGGGCAGAGACTCCGATGATGCGACCTTTTCTTTTTGGAACAATGGTTTTGCAATTTCTTTTAGAAAGTTTTTTTTTCGTCAACGAATATCTAATTACAATTACTAAACCATTTACAATTCACAATTTACAATTCACATATTTACAATTCAAAACAAGTTATGTATATTTACAATCTGATTAAAATGTTAAAAATTATAGATATATTGTATATTACTCAACTATGTACAGTACCTAGTAGGTAAAATGAGTAATAACATCTCATGAAAAAACTTACTAAAGCTCGGCATTGAGCACAAATTACCTGTAGAAATTAATGTATTGAGGCACTCGCGTGTCTGCGTTTTGTAAGCATATGAGACACGCAGGCTCGTCCCCTGCTGGCGGGCGAACCCCTTCTTCGTCATCGTTCACAATGCGACCAATTTGTGAAATTGT
The DNA here is from genome assembly GCA_009739505.2 of Apolygus lucorum. Taxonomy (NCBI): domain Eukaryota; kingdom Metazoa; phylum Arthropoda; class Insecta; order Hemiptera; family Miridae; genus Apolygus; species Apolygus lucorum. The sequence continues at coordinate 111,280,638 of CM019167.2, read as the reverse complement.
GAACGAAGGGTTGACTCTCATATTTTCGGGCACTACATGAGGCCGGCGGTCCCAGTTATCTGAAAAGAACTATACTTTCAGCAGCAATAATTCAAGAACGTAGCAACCCTCGCCAAACCCAACGCGTACATCTATGCATCTGAAGCATGTTGTAAGTAGTACCTTTGAAGGTGGGGAAAGGGGGGGGTGAATACCAAAAAAACATGAGTTTTTTACCAAAATCTTGTGTACTCTGCCCAGGCCTTAGTTTCTAACCGATTTGCGTTTTTCTTTTTTGTTCGACGCAAAAAACTATCTAGTTGTGCACTACGTCGGAATTTCGAATTTTGCATTCGAGGGGAAGGAACGGGGGGTTATTTACTGAAAAAAGGGCCCATTCTGACAATACCTTGATCGCGCTTCCCTGTCCACAATTCTCAACCGATTTGAGTGTTTCCTTTTTAGTTTGAGTCAGGCGAATTTCCAATTGTACATTACTTTGTCATAGTGTCCAAATTTGCATGGGAAGGGGGCGAGTGGGGGATTATATTCACAAAATTCTCGATTTTCAATATTTCGGTGCCTGATAGGGTTTATTATTTGCGTCTAAGCCATGAAATGCCGGGAATATAATAAATATACCTCTTGATTTGCATAAACTATCCTTTGTGTCATCGTCCAACGGTGCTGAAATTGATAGGGGACCGTCTAGGACCTAACTCGAACAATCCCTGAAAATTTCATCATAATCGGACCATATGTTGATATAGTTTTGCCCGGGAGAAGGATTGACCACAGACAGACCGACAGACAGACACGGAACCAAAATTGTTCAGAAAGCTCTAAAACGCAAAAGGCAAGTGGAAATTTCGATTTTGGAGGACACAATTTTTTTTCACTTCTTTCACGAATACAAAGCTTCCCTACCTTCGGTAGTGAGGAAGCAAAAAAAGAGAGTGAAAAGCCTTATTCTGAAGGGAGGAACAGGAGGACCGCGAGACACTACCCTTGATGACTCATCGCTCCAGTCCCCCGGCCTGTAGTCTAGGGGGCTGAGTGATCCCTTGCTATTATATCTTTACCAACGATAGTTGGTTATGATCCCTGTTTATGGGTTTGTTGACGTATAATCGGCCAGGAAGAGTGTATGCCGTTTATCTTCGAGATTTCGCAGGTATACGAAGGATGTCGACGTAAATATGTCGTCGTATCCCCATGGTTGACTTGGACGACCTTTTTCAACAAGGGTGTTGAAAGTTGTCGACCAGTCGCTGTTTTTTTGTGTCGACATATTTCCAATGCCTGTGAAGTCGACTCTGGTCAACCCTTGGTGTTGAAAGATGTCGACAAGGCTTCTTGCCCGTTTGTCGACCAGTTTATGTGTCGACATATAGCCCCCAATCCATTTTGTTCGGGTGTAAATGGTGCAGTTAAACGCTGGTTAACACCATACTCTCTGAGAATGGACCGCACTTCATCGTTGTCGAACTCGCCTCCGTTATCGCTTAGGAATTCCTTCACTTTATGACCAAGGGTTTGAGCCTTGGCAAGCACTTCTCGCAGTGCATCCTTCACGGCCGATTTTTCACGAGAAACGAAAGTATACCGATACTTTGTAAGATGGTCTTTTATGACGATGAAGTAACGAAGGCCTCCAAATGATGGATCAAATGGTCCACAGACATCACCTGACACCAGCTCACCTGGGACTGATGCAGGCACTCGAGTACCAAATGGCAGGCGATGTGTTTTTGACCGACTTCAACGCGCCGAAGGCGCGCGAAAGAGGAGGTACTCAATTCGGGTTGTCGTGGGACGACGATTTTTTTTTTTTTGTATGTCCGAGTCGCTTGCATTTCTTTATTCTGGTACCAATCTGTCTGGTTCTTTTTAAAATTTGTTCTACAAGTATTCGTGGTGGTCCCGTTTCAAACAGATTTCATTTTGCTTTGTTAGAAGTATCGAAAATTTGTGAATGAAGTTGAAAAACGTGGGTCCCGTTTACGGGAATATCGGTCCGCATTCACTCTTCTTGCCCTGTGACTTCCGACTGAGTCGATGGAGGACCATTTGTGTATAGTCAAATTAAAGGTCTGATTGTAAGCTTTAAAATGATATACTATATGAGGGGGGTTCCGATAACTAAAAGGTGCTGCGGTGATGAGAAAGGGGGAAATTATACTGGGTTATTCGCTCAGAACCTGCATGATCCATATCAAACGTGTTTATCAATGCTCGAGTATGTGAGTTTTCCTACCAAATATGAAGGATAATCATAGTACTGTTAGTTAGGTATTCTACCATGTGGGTGTAGCACATAGCTCTCTCAACACAAATAACACGATTGGGTTGGTAACAGTGTAGGGGATCGTCAGATCTGCAAAGTGCCGTACCAAATATTAGGGATATAATTGTACAGTTGGGTGATGAGAGGGTATTCTACCAAGTGGGTGTAGCACATAGCTTCCTCCTCATCCACAATATAGTTGAGTAGGTAATGGTATAGGAGATCGTCAGAACTGCATAGTGCTGTACCAAATATTAGAAATGAAATAGTAAAGTTAGGTGATGAGAGGGTATTCTACCAAGTGGGTGTAGCACATAGCTTCTTCCTCATCCATAATATAGTTGGGTAGGTAATGGTATAGGAGATCGTCAGAACTGCATAGTGCCGTACCAAATAATAGAAATAAAATAGTACAGTTAGGTGATGAGAGGGTGTACTACCAAGTGGGTGTAGCACATAGCTTCCTCCTCATCCATGATATAGTTGGGTAGGCAATAGTATAGGAGATTGCCATAATTGCATAGTGTCATACCAAATATGAGGTATATAGTACAACTCGGTAATGAGAGGGTATTCCACCAAGTGGGTGTAGCACATAGCTTCCTCGTCATCCATAATATAGTTGGGTAGGCAATAGTATAGGAGATTGCCATAACTGCATAGTACCATACCAAATATGAGGTGTATTGTACAGTTAGGTGATAAGAGGGTATTCTACCAAGTGGGTGTAGCACATAGCTTCCTCGTCATCCATAATATAGTTGGGTAGGTTATGGTATAGGAGATCTTCAGAAGTACATTGTGCTGTACCAAATATGAGGTATATAGTACAACTTGGTGATGAGAGGGTATTCTACCAAGTGGGTGTAGCACATAGCTTCCTCGTCATCAATAATACAGTTGGGTAGGCAATAGTATAGGAGACTGCCATAACTGCGTAGTGCCATTCCAAATATGAGGTATATAGTACAACTCGGTGATGAGAGGGTATTCTACCAAGTGGGTGTAGCACATAGCTTCCTCGTCATCCATAATATAGTTGGGTAGGTAATGGTATAGGAGATCTTCAGAAGTACATTGTGCTGTACCAAATATGAGGTATATAGTACAGTTAGGTGATGAGAGGGTATTCTACCAAGTGGGTGCAGCACATAGCTTCCTCGTCATCCATAATACAGTTGGGTAGGCAATAGTATAGGAGATTGCCATAACTGCATAGTGCCATTCCAAATATGAGGTAATATAGTAGAACTCGGTGATGAGAGGGTATTCTACCAAGTGGGGGTAGCACATAGCTTCCTCATCATCCATACTATAGTTGGGTAGGTAATGGTATAGGAGATCTTCAGAAGTACATTGTGCTGTACCAAATATGAGGTATATAGTACAGTTAGGTGATGAGAGGGTATTCTACCAAGTGGGTGTAGCACATCGCTTCTTCGTCATTCATAAATAGTAGGGTAGGTAATTGTATAGGAGATCGTCAGAACTGAATAGTGCCGTACCAAATATGAGGTATATAGTGCAGTTAGGTGATAAAGGGTTTTCTATCAAGTGGATGTAGCACTTAGCTCCCTCGTCAATCATGTCATGGTTGAGTTGTTGAATTGTGTTGTCAGAACTACCAAGTACCTACGATATATGAGGGAAGTAGAACAGTTAAGGGATATGAGAGTAGATGGCTAAGAAGGAAAGTGACCCCAATACGTCCTGAAACTGATCCATAAACGGAAACTCATCTACACGTATGGAAATTGATCCGGATTACAAAATGTCGTCCACCCTATGGCTTCTAGTTCACCTTACTGAAATGATGCACAGTATTGAAGTAGATCTACATTGCGAAAACTGATCGAAAAACTGCGGGTAAATTAATTTCTGATTCAAATTGAGGACCACTAAAAAGTGAAAAATAAAAAATAATATAAAATGGAAAAATAATAAAATAAAAACCTTTTTAACAAAAAAATGGACCGACCTCAAAAATGATGTTTGTGAACACCAAAAAGGAAAAAATAATAAACTTAGCGAAAACACACTGATGTATTAGGTTGTTGGATATAAATGTCTTGTCAACAGATGGTATGTTGGAATACCAAATATTATTTGTAATGTGATTCACACTCATTGTCACACTCATATCCTCCATCATACGATAGCAGTGACGTACTACCCAATAGTTTTGGAACACTTATCTCTACTCGTATTCATGTTTTGTAATACTCACCAGATCATATGAGTATTACTTAATAACCACAGTGTATCCAGATAGGTAGGTAGGTACGCATTGAAGTTGCCGCCGTGCCCACCTGTAGACACAAACGTCTCCTAGATGTTCTACTTACCAACATTTTATTCGTTTTCGGAAATATAGGTACATACCTCCCATACCACAGACATGCTTCCACACCGAGTATGAACGTATATATCTTTTTGTCTAAATATGTGGACGGTTTTGAACGTTAATTAGGTAACAACGATTCCGAAGGTATGTTGCTACAATATAATATATCCACCAATAAAATAAACAGTCTCATGTAATAATAGAGTCTCAAATTACTCGTCACAACCATTCCTAGGGAGGTTCACACTTACTATCATACTCATATGGCAGCAGAGACGTACTAGGTACCTGATAGTTTGGGGAGCACATTGTAACTCAATGGTAGGTACTTACTCTTGTAATGCTAACCAGATCATCGAGTAAGGAAGGTGATTAGTTTGTGTCTACAGGTGGGCACGGCGGCGACTTCAATGCGTACCTACCTACCTATCTGGATACACTGTGGTTATTAAGTAATACTCACATGATCTGGTGAGTATTACAAAACATGAATACGAGTAGAGATAAGTGTTCCAAAACTATTGGGTAGTACGTCACTGCTATCGTATGATGGAGGATATGAGTGTGACAATGAGTGTGAATCACATTACAAATAATATTTGGTATTCCAACATACCATCTGTTGACAAGACATTTATATCCAACAACCTAATACATCAGTGTGTTTTCGCTAAGTTTATTATTTTTTCCTTTTTGGTGTTCACAAACATCATTTTTGAGGTCGGTCCATTTTTTTGTTAAAAAGGTTTTTTGAAATTTGTTCTACCAGTATCCGTGGTAGAACTTTCTGGGCCTGCTCATCCACCCACCGCCTCTTGTCCCTTCTAGCTCCCCTTTTGACTTGCCGGTGAAGTTCGTTGTACTGGGCCTGTGCATTTAGCCGCTGAGGTCTGGTCCTACTAGTGTTCACCCTTTCTTTGGCTTCCTTCCTGTTCTGGACATCGTTCCAAGTGTCTTCCGACAACCAGTCCTTTTTCTGAGGGTTCCTGAAGCCAAGAACCGTCTCACACGTGTCTTTGAGTAGACTGGTGACCCTGACCCAGTCCCTCTCGACGTTCTCTTCTGGTTGTAGGTCCTGCAGAGCTTCAAACCTGTTGCGAAGCTCAAGGCAAAACTGCTCTTGCCCCTGCTCCATCCGCAGTTTGCCGATGTCATACCTTCGCTCTCTCCGGTTAAACTTTTTCCCGCTAGCCACAACTTTGAGGCGGAGGGTTGCCAACACCAGATGGTGATCACTTCCCACATCCGCTCCTCGTTTGTTTCGTACGTCGAGAAGGGATCTCCTGAAACTGCGACTAATCGCCAGGTGATCGATCTGGTTCTGAGTTCGGCCGTCGGGAGACACCCACGTTGTCTTGTGGCACTCTCTGTGGGGAAAAATGGTTGAACACGAGATCGTGTTCAGCACAAAATGTCGAGAAAAGCTCACCATTTTCATTTATTTCTCCAACACCATGGACTCCCATCACCTGTTCCAGCCCTTCATTTCTGAGCCAACTTTGGCATTCAGGTCGTCCATTATGACTAGAATGTCCCGACCCGGTTTCTCCTTCACCGCTCTTCTCAGGCTCCTATAGAACTGCTCCTTCTCCATTATGTCCGCGACATCAGTGGGGGCATAGCACTGGATGACAGTAACGTTCCTGACCCGGGTCTTGAACCGGGCCACGATGATTCGATCTGAGACAGGTTTCCATTCCAACAGGCTACTGTTGGCCCACTTGCTTAGGAGAATCCCAACACCATTACGATGCTCCGCATTCTCACCCTGTTGACCGGAGTAGATAAAAGTGAGGCCATCCCCAGTCTTCATCGAGCCGAATTCCTTCCATCTCACCTCACTAAGACCCATTATCTCGATCCTATATCTCTCCATTTCTCTCGCCAGGACCCTCAGTTTTCCTGGTTCCAAGAGTGACCGTACATTCCAAAATCCGAGACGAGTTTTCCGTTTCATGCAAAGGTCTGTACCCGAAAATCAGTCCGGCGCATATTCACTTCGGTTTCTGTAATAAGAGTTGGTTTAAGGAGGATGGGTTATTAGCCCATCGCCCCCGAGTGCTCAGCAGGCCTGGGCACACGCCGGATTTGTTCTGTTGGGGCTCCCGCCCTTAGCCTTTAGGTCAACACCTTCCCCACAAGGCAGTGGGAGTACTAGGCTCGTCCGCCTCTTCAGCCGTTGGGTCTTGTCGATCTCATCCGCCCTCAGAACCGTTGGCCGTTCCCTTTGTGCTGGTTTTGGTCCGCCCCGGGTATTTTATTTCCCTGGTACCCAACCATATCTGGTGAGCATCCCCCTATCCGCCACCTGGGGAGGCGCCTGATGGGAGACCAGCAACTCCACACAGGATAGCTTTCTAGAATTCATAAAAAATTGTAAGGATGATACTGTGCGTAGTACTTGATTAAAGTTTCAACCTTCAAATATCTATCGCAACAATTCAACCATAACCATCAAAAAGACTGATTTTTTTCATTAATTTTTTTTACTTTTATGTAAAATTTATGGTTTATCTAGGTACTTTTCTATTATTTTGATATTATTTAATTAAAAGGTAAGTATGTGTACAAAAAAATTAAATTATAGGAGATTGTCGGAACTGAATAGTGCTGTACCAAATATGAGGGATTTTAGGACAACTAGGTGATGAGAGGGTATTCTACCAAGTGGGTGTAGCACATAGCTTCCTCGTCAATCATGTCATGGTTGAGTTGTTGAATTGTGTTGTCAGAACTACCAAGTACCTACGATATATGAGGGAAGTAGAACAGTTAAGGGATATGAGAGTAGATTGCTAAGTAGCAAAGTGAACCAAATACCTCCTGAAACTGATCCAAAAACGGAAAGTCATCTATACATATGGAAACTGATCCGGATTACAGAATGTGGTCCACCCTACGGCGTCTGGTTCACCTTACTGAAATGATTCACAGTATGGAAACAGATCCACATTAACAGATCGATAAACTGCGGGTAAATTAATTTCAGATTTAAATTGAAGACCACTAAAAAGTGAAAAATAAAAAATAATATAAAATGGAAAAATAATAAAATAAAAACCTTTTTAACAAAAAAATGGACCGACCTCAAAAATTATGTCCGTAAACACCAAAAAGGGAAAAATAATAATCTCAGTGAAAACGTACTTGATGAAGTAGGTTGTTGGACATAAACATCTAGTCAACAGATGGCATGTTGGAATAGATACTCATCTGTAGATTCTATCATCTATATGCTATCTAGATAGATAGGTAGGTAGGTACGCATTGAAGTCGCCGCCGTGCCCATCTGTAGACACAAACGTCTTCAAGATCTTCTACTCACCAACATATCATTCTTTTTCGCAAATATACATACCTCACATACTACAAACATGCTTCCACACCGAGTATGAACGTAAATATTTGTGAAATTGTGGTAGGTGTTAAATGTTAATTAGGTAACAACGCTTCCGACGGTACATTAAAATATGTCCACCAATATAATAAACTGTCTCCTATAATAATAAAGTCTCAAATACTCGTCACAACCATTCCTAGGGAGGTTCACACTTACTATCATACTTATATAGCAGCAGAGACGTACTAGGTACCTGATAGTTTGGGGAGCACATTGTAACTCAATGGTATTCACTCTTATAATGGTAACCAGATCATCGAGTAAGGAAGGTGGTTAGTTTGTGTCTGCAGATGGGCACGGCGGCGACTTCAATGCGTACCTACCTACCTATCTATCTAGATAGCATATAGATGATAGAATCTACAGATGAGTATCTATTCCAACATGCCATCTGTTGACTAGATATTTATGTCCAACAACCTACTTCATCAAGTACGTTTTCACTGAGATTATTATTTTTCCCTTTTTGGTGTTTACGGACATAATTTTTGAGGTCGGTCCATTTTTTTGTTAAAAAGGTTTTTATTTTATTATTTTTTCCAAACTGACACGGCTCGCAGATTTCTTTGTCAGTTGGCACCTTGATACCAAGTTCATATTCGAGTTTTGAGCGGACATAACGTTTGTCCATATGACCCCAGCGATTATGGTAGAGCTTGAGCGCAAACTTCTGAAGGTTGAACGGCATAGAATGAAGCACGATATAGGGTTCCACCTGGACTTCTAGTACCACTAAATACAACCAGATCGTTGATGCTGAACTGACAATCTGAGTCATTTGACTCAAACTTACTCCCTGGGTTGCGGTCATGAGCTGCCAGAACAGATACAAGATTCCGTGAGATTTCAGGAACGTACCAGATATCATTAAGAGTGATTTTGTTCAGCTTACCACCTGTGCAGTTGACGACTTCGATAGTTCCACTGCCTAGAGCTCTGATTAACTCTTTCCCTGTTGCTTTGACTGAAGCATTCGAACTTTCAGGAAAGGGTTCATAGGCCGTTAACCAGTTCAAATTCAAGGTGATATGGCGAGTGGCCCCATTGTCAACCCACCATGTATCGTTTGTGGTCGCAATGTTGACGTCACTGCTTATCGAGATCAGGGCAATATTCGAATTTGGCTCATCCGTATTTGAGCTAGTTTCACCCCTACTGCCATCTGGAGTTTTGTCAGGATTACCAGCACGCGCTGGATACGGTGGCCTACCATCAGCCTTCCACTTCACACACTCCCGGAGCCAATGTCCTTTGGCTGAACAATATTTGCAGTTTGTGGTGGCCTTCGTCTTGATTAGATTACCCCTGGAATCATTTTTATGGCCAACTTTGTTCTTTGCGTAAAGATTATCACTTGATTTTGATGGGGGATTAATGTTACGCTCGTTTAGAATTACAGCTGACGAGATATCCTCTATTTTCTTCGCTTCATTAGCTTTCATGAGTAAATAGCTTGATTTGAACGACTCAAACCGTTTAGGGAGAATGTGGAAAACCTTTGAGACGAACAGTAACTCAAGAAGCTCATCAACGGTTTCCACCTTACGAGTCCTCAATCCAGCAGCGAATTCACGGTGTTGGTTTTTCACACGGGTAAGAACCGATGGGGCATCCTCTGATTCATCCCATTCCATGTTGAAAAAATCCAGACATTGACGAACTAGTTGATCTTCAGCCTTATTGTCGAATTGAGCTACCAAAATATCCCAAGCCTCCTTAGCTGATAATCTACCAGAAATTCGTTGATGTAAATCATCACTTACGCATTGGGATATGACGATCTTAGCTTTAGAGGCAGCTTTATTGTAGGCGATTAGATCATCTTTTTCTGTTTTAGTAGGGTCGTCAGAAAGGACGGGGTTTTCACGAGTTCTCTCTACTATTTCGACGGCGTTGAACAGTTCAAGAACGTCCATAATTCTGTCCTTCCAAAACGGCCAATCCTTTGCACCCTGAAGAGGTTTGATACCTTCTGTAAATTCCATTTTTGGAGACGGACGAACTCGAAAAAAACGTACAACCAAGAGGACCGGGCACAACGACGACGGGACAGGCGCAGGAAGTCCGAAAACGACTCACTTCACTCAAAAACTAAACGAAAACCGAACACGAACGCAGCTGAAACACACAACCTGCACACATAACCTGCTGAATTATTGAATGAAAAAAATGGACCGACCTCAAAAATTATGTCCGTAAACACCAAAAAGGGAAAAATAATAATCTCAGTGAAAACGTACTTGATGAAGTAGGTTGTTGGACATAAATATCTAGTCAACAGATGGCATGTTGGAATAGATACTCATCTGTAGATTCTATCATCTATATGCTATCTAGATAGATAGGTAGGTAGGTACGCATTGAAGTCGCCGCCGTGCCCATCTGCAGACACAAACTAACCACCTTCCTTACTCGATGATCTGGTTACCATTATAAGAGTGAATACCATTGAGTTACAATGTGCTCCCCAAACTATCAGGTACCTAGTACGTCTCTGCTGCTATATAAGTATGATAGTAAGTGTGAACCTCCCTAGGAATGGTTGTGACGAGTATTTGAGACTTTATTATTATAGGAGACAGTTTATTATATTGGTGGACATATTTTAATGTAGCTACGTACCGTCGGAAGCGTTGTTACCTAATTAACATTTAACACCTACCACAATTTCACAAATATTTACGTTCATACTCGGTGTGGAAGCATGTTTGTAGTATGTGAGGTATGTATATTTGCGAAAAAGAATGATATGTTGGTGAGTAGAAGATCTTGAAGACGTTTGTGTCTACAGATGGGCACGGCGGCGACTTCAATGCGTACCTACCTACCTATCTATCTAGATAGCATATAGATGATAGAATCTACAGATGAGTATCTATTCCAACATGCCATCTGTTGACTAGATATTTATGTCCAACAACCTACTTCATCAAGTACGTTTTCACTGAGATTATTATTTTTCCCTTTTTGGTGTTTACGGACATAATTTTTGAGGTCGGTCCATTTTTTTGTTAAAAAGGTTTTTATTTTATTATTTTTCCATTTTATATTATTTTTTATTTTTCACTTTTTAGTGGTCTTCAATTTAAATCTGAAATTAATTTACCCGCAGTTTATCGATCTGTTAATGTGGATCTGTTTCCATACTGTGGATCATTTCAGTAAGGTGAACCAGACACCGTAGGGTGGACCACATTCTGTAATCCGGATCAGTTTCCATATGTATAGATGACTTTCCGTTTTTGGATCAGTTTCAGGAGGTATTTGGTTCACTTTGCTACTTAGCAATCTACTCTCATATCCCCTAACTGTTCGACGTCCCTCATATTCGATAGGTACTTGGTAGTTCTGACAACACAATTCAACAACTCAACCATGACATGATTGACGAGGACTTATCACCTAACTGTACTATATACCTCATATTTGGTACGGCACAATTCAGTTCTGACGATCACCTACCATTACCTACCCAACTATTTATGAATGACGAGGAAGCTATGTGCTACACCCACTTGGTAGAATACCCTCTCATCACCTAGTTGTCCTAAAATCCCTCATATTTGGTACAGCACTATTCAGTTCCGACAATCTCCTATACCATTACCTACCCAACTATATTATGGATGACGAGGAAGCTATGTGCTACACCCACTTGGTAGAATACCCTCTCATCACCTAGTTGTCCTAAAATCCCTCATATTTGGTAAGGCACTATTCAGTTCCGACAATCTCCCATACGATTACCTACCCAACTATATTATGGATGACGAGAAAGCTATGTGCTACACCCACTTGGTAGAATACCCTCTCATCACCTAGTTGTCCTATATTCCCTCATATTTGGTACGGCACTATGCAGTTACGACGATCTTCTATAGTATAGAATCTATACCATTACCTACCGAACCATGTTAAGGATGACGAGGGAGCTATGTGCTATACCCACTTGGTAGAATACCTAACTATCAGTACTATAATTATCGCTCATACGTATATGGTAGGAAAACTCACATATTCGAGCATTGATAAACACGTTTGATACGGTTCATGCAGGTTCTGAGCGAACAGCCCACTATAATTTCCCCCTTTCTCATCCCCCGCAGCACCTTTTAGTTATCGGAACCCCCTTCATATAGTATATCATTTTGAAGCTTACAATCAGACCTTTAATTTGACTATACACAAATGGTCCTCCATCGACTCAGTCGGAAGTCACAGGGCAAGAAGAGTGAATGCGGACCGATATTCCCGTAAACGGGACCCACGTTTTTCAACTTCATTCACAAATTTTCGATACTTCTAACAAAGCAAAATGAAATCTGTTTGAAACGGGACCACCACGAATACTTGTAGAACAAATTTTAAAAAGAACCAGACAGATTGGTACCAGAATAAAGAATTGCAAGCGACTCGGACATACAAAAAAAAAAAAAAAAAAAAATCGTCGTCCCACGACAACCCGAATTGAGTACCTCCTCTTTCGCGCGCCTTCGGCGCGTTGAAGTCGGTCAAAAATACGCAGAGTTTCAACAAGAAAACGTTTTATTTAGCGACAAACTACTGCACCGTTTTGAAAAACATTACATCGAACCGAACAATGAATCGAGCTAAAACTATCGATTACAGAAACACAATATGAATCAAGATCGATTAGTCCAAACAAACATCGAGGCTAACCCGCCAAATATGAAGATCACTTTACTTCAATAGTTCCTACCTGTAAAAGATGTGAATCATGTAAATTTCATAAATAACAATGTCCGGTTGTAGTTAAAAGTGGAGGTTGAAATTTCCTTTCTAATCTAACAATAACACAAGATTACAAAATTTAGGGGTGGTCTGGCTGCCTCGTTCTTTCACCACTTTTCTTATGGTATTTGGTGCGCTGAATCCGAATCTGACGTCAGTTATTTTGTTTATGTCGGATTTCCAAGATATAGCTAGTTTTAAGATTTTTCTAGTTCTCACTTTTCTTCATTTTTTAGTGAGCACTCATCTTGCTCAAATCTCCTCAAAAAGTACTCAGACTTATAGAAAATTTCAAGTGGAATCCGAATATGTACTTAGTTTTTAAGTAATGTTGTGTTAAACCCCCTTTTTTCTACAAAACGTATCGAAAAATACCGGTTCTCAACGTTTTTTCTTCGGGGTTTCCCTTACATTTTGCCACTTGAAAAAAATTAAATCTAAGAAAAAATTTCTCGGGCTTTTACTTTGTAGGGGAGACACCCCAGAGGAGAATGAGACCAATTGCAGCCTCCTAAACCCATTAATATCGAAGGAATGAGCTTTTTCATGGCACCGAGATGAAAATTCACAAAAACCGTTAATTAATTTTTCGAGATAAGTATGAGCGTTCCTAAATCTGTTTTCCTCAAATAGATTTTCCTTTCTTCTACATTTTTTATACTTGTCACCTATTGAGAGTATAGATACTCAAATCGAAAATAGGAACTCAAAGGGGGAGTAAATCATAATTGGGAAACTATTGTTTTGTTAAGTGATTTTAATTCAGTTTTACAAACGAAACACAATAAACTGCAGAAGAGTTAACGGTGTAAATCACTTTCATGAAGGCTCAGATGAATCAAAAGTTGGTACAATGTTTGGTTATTCCTCCACCTCAGAGGTTTCATCGCCGGCATCTATGTAGAGAAAACTTCGCTGCCTGAGGTAAATCTCTTTTTAAGGTCCAACAGTAGTCCTGTTGAACGCAAAGGTAAACTCCCGGTGAAATTGGTAGTTTTCTCCCCTGATGTTCTTAACCCATTAGTGACCGTAATTGTTTTATTCTAAAATTTCTGGTGAAACTTGGTAAGATACCTCATATTACGTCTAGAAGCACTGGAAAAATAATATTAAAAATTTCGGCGTGCGAAAAGGTGGTATGAAGGGGTGTGCCCAAATTAGCCCTCTGGGCACTCAGCCCTAGCAGTCATGAACGATCATTTTTAACAGTTTATTGAAGTATGTAAAACCAAACAACCGTCAAAAAAGTTGAAAACCGTAAATTTTGTCGAATAAATTAAAAAAACTGGGCAACTAAAATATTATCTCAAAAATTTTGAGTGGAATGTATCGAAATAGTCAATGCACATTCCCTGCATGAACATCTTGCACACATGGCCCATAATCAAGCAGTGCAGTTTATTCCAGCGTACCTATCTCTTCATTTTCTTCCCCTCCGTAAAAAAAATGTGGTGGTCTATATTATCATTGCATCGCTGACCCTAGATGTAGAAATACGTCTTCCAGAAGTCACTGGATGTTTCCGGGCGACAACATAGCCTATCAAAAACGTCTGGGCCAATTCCATCTGAACTGTAATTGAGAAACTTCAGAACTCTTCTTTCGAAAACTCGTACCTATAAAACTTTTTCCCTATGACAGAATACTTCAAGATGCCTATTTTTAGAGATTTTCTGTTACTGGTTTGTGCTACTCAAAATTATATGAAAGGAGAACACAATTTTCTCCTACACTTGCAAAATTAAAGTTTTTAATATTTCAATGAAATTGAAAAATGGAAAAATATGCCAACTGGTTAAATTAGAACATATGGAAAGAGCTGGTAAGAGTGGAGTTGATATTCCACATCTTCTATGGCAATATCCACCCTTTTTGGGTAGATGCGTCTATCCCCAAGGAAAATATCACCATTTCTCGTTTCTTATGCCAACGCGGCAAGCAGCGTGCACTTGTCCGGCAATTGTTCCCAGTAAAAGGGGTTTTGAGGGAGAACAATAAATCCCTGAGGATTGAAATATCTACAAAACATTTAAATTCTTCAACAGAAATTGGCGGATATTTTGAATTTATTTCAAGTGAGTTTGGTTGATATACTTCATTATTCCCCAACGAAGGGTTGATCGCATCTTGGAGATTCACTCCGGTCTACAAACAATGAAATATAAGAAATTATAAGATGGTAAAAATCATCAGATGGTAATAATGAACGAAATAATGTCATCTCAAATCAAAATCGATCAAATATCAAATCTGTTGGAATAATATTCACGGCATACTTCTGATGACTATGTGTATACGAAAGTGTCGCCAAGTGCCCAGAGGGCTAATTTGGGAACACCATGATACAGCTCAGTTTTTCACGGAGCTACTACGGGATATTTACTCAGTTATGAACTGTTCTCGTTGGGTAACAACCATAATCTAAATCTATGCAAAGAAATACTGTTAAAATAAAAATTTGAAGCACTTATGGCAATAAATGCCGCAGCCCATCAACGACCAGATTGTCACTCATCTTGGCGACTGAATAAACCACACTGAGCAACTGATTCATACAAACTGAATGCACTCCTAACATAGTAGGGAATCTAGGTAGCTTGTAAGACCAAAAAGTAAACAATACAACCAAAATTACACCAAGAATTGGGAGACCAGGTTTGCCGTTCCGCTACTAGCCCGCTGGGCTCTAATGGGTTAAACAATTAAAATTGGGCGGAGGACTGTAAAAGCCGCCCAGGACTGGTTCAATGAATAGCAAATTCATTAAGATCGCACACAGGAATGTGACTCACCTGGAGGGGATCCCGCGGGAAGACTTCCGTGGCCACGGAGACGTAAGATAGGTAGGCGTTTCGACGATTTTCCGAGAAATCCGACAGGTTTTCCGAGAGGGGCGGACGGGGGGCACTTCACTCGATCGAAACAGTAGACGCAATGGTGACCGAAGGAAGAGTTTCATCCTGTTAGGTGCGGAGGGGGTGGGTCTCTGAGCAACATTCCCTACTGGTGCGATAAGAGGCTCAATAATAAGTTCAATGTGCATGAACATCCCGCCCTCCTAGGACTATATTCCTAAATTCTAGGATACTTGCAAGTATAAGGCCCATGACACCCAGCTTGTGAGAACCTAGACAGCAAGTGGCAATAACAAATTCAACTAGATTAGTATCGAACTAGTAACAAGTTAGTATAAATACAATTATTGTAGAGAACTATAAGAAACAAAACAACGCATTCACTTAAGAATGTAATATATTATGAGGGCTCACACAGTAATAAAAATACATAAATAGATTGAGATTTATCAAGGAAGGAACAAGGATTTTACGAACTTCACTTCAGCCGGGGCAGTGGCGAAGACTTACGCGAAGAAAGGATTGCCCAACGGACGAGGAAGGAAAGGATACTTGTGTGGCCTCAAAATGACTAAATATTATTGTTCTGGCAAAGGGCAGAGGTAGACGATTGACCGACGGTAAACCCCAGTAGCAGTTTTGACGTCAGCAACCCTTGCTACACCATCCAATCCAGGATGCAGTGCAGTAATACGTCCAAGCTTCCAGTGTAATGGTGGTTGGTTGGAATCCTTGAGCAGCAAAACCAAACAACCGTCAAAAAAGTTGAAAACCGTAAATTTTGTCGAATAAATTAAAAAAACTGGGCAACTAAAATATTATCTCAAAAATTTTGAGTGGAATGTATCGAAATAGTCAATGCACATTCCCTGCATGAACATCTTGCACACATGGCCCATAATCAAGCAGTGCAGTTTATTCCAGCGTACCTATCTCTTCATTTTCTTCCCCTCCGTAAAAAAAATGTGGTGGTCTATATTATCATTGCATCGCTGACCCTAGATGTAGAAATACGTCTTCCAGAAGTCACTGGATGTTTCCGGGCGACAACATAGCCTATCAAAAACGTCTGGGCCAATTCCATCTGAACTGTAATTGAGAAACTTCAGAACTCTTCTTTCGAAAACTCGTACCTATAAAACTTTTTCCCTATGACAGAATACTTCAAGATGCCTATTTTTAGAGATTTTCTGTTACTGGTTTGTGCTACTCAAAATTATATGAAAGGAGAACACAATTTTCTCTTACACTTGCAAAATTAAAGTTTTTAATATTTCAATGAAATTGAAAAATGGAAAAATATGCCAACTGGTTAAATTAGAACATATGGAAAGAGCTGGTAAGAGTGGAGTTGATATTCCACATCTTCTATGGCAATATCCACCCTTTTTGGGTAGATGCGTCTATCCCCAAGGAAAATATCACCATTTCTCGTTTCTTATGCCAACGCGGCAAGCAGCGTGCACTTGTCCGGCAATTGTTCCCAGTAAAAGGGGTTTTGAGGGAGAACAATAAATCCCTGAGGATTGAAATATCTACAAAACATTTAAATTCTTCAACAGAAATTGGCGGATATTTTGAATTTATTTCAAGTGAGTTTGGTTGATATACTTCATTATTCCCCAACGAAGGGTTGATCGCATCTTGGAGATTCACTCCGGTCTACAAACAATGAAATATAAGAAATTATAAGATGGTAAAAATCATCAGATGGTAATAATGAACGAAATAATGTCATCTCAAATCAAAATCGATCAAATATCAAATCTGTTGGAATAATATTCACGGCATACTTCTGATGACTATGTGTATACGAAAGTGTCGCCAAGTGCCCAGAGGGCTAATTTGGGAACACCATGATACAGCTCAGTTTTTCACGGAGCTACTACGGGATATTTACTCAGTTATGAACTGTTCTCGTTGGGTAACAACCATAATCTAAATCTATGCAAAGAAATACTGTCAAAATAAAAATTTGAAGCACTTATGGCAATAAATGCCGCAGCCCATCAACGACCAGATTGTCACTCATCTTGGCGACTGAATAAACCACACTGAGCAACTGATTCATACAAACTGAATGCACTCCTAACATAGTAGGGAATCTAGGTAGCTTGTAAGACCAAAAAGTAAACAATACAACCAAAATTACACCAAGAATTGGGAGACCAGGTTTGCCGTTCCGCTACTAGCCCGCTGGGCTCTAATGGGTTAAACAATTAAAATTGGGCGGAGGACTGTAAAAGCCGCCCAGGACTGGTTCAATGAATAGCAAATTCATTAAGATCGCACACAGGAATGTGACTCACCTGGAGGGGATCCCGCGGGAAGACTTCCGTGGCCACGGAGACGTAAGATAGGTAGGCGTTTCGACGATTTTCCGAGAAATCCGACAGGTTTTCCGAGAGGGGCGGACGGGGGGCACTTCACTCGATCGAAACAGTAGACGCAATGGTGACCGAAGGAAGAGTTTCATCCTGTTAGGTGCGGAGGGGTGGGTCTCTGAGCAACATTCCCTACTGGTGCGATAAGAGGCTCAATAATAAGTTCAATGTGCATGAACATCCCGCCCTCCTAGGACTATATTCCTAAATTCTAGGATACTTGCAAGTATAAGGCCCATGACACCCAGCTTGTGAGAACCTAGACAGCAAGTGGCAATAACAAATTCAACTAGATTAGTATCGAACTAGTAACAAGTTAGTATAAATACAATTATTGTAGAGAACTATAAGAAACAAAACAACGCATTCACTTAAGAATGTAA
The DNA here is from genome assembly GCA_009739505.2 of Apolygus lucorum. NCBI lineage: Eukaryota > Metazoa > Arthropoda > Insecta > Hemiptera > Miridae > Apolygus > Apolygus lucorum. The sequence continues at coordinate 111,262,254 of CM019167.2, read as the reverse complement.
TATATTATGAGGGCTCACACAGTAATAAAAATACATAAATAGATTGAGATTTATCAAGGAAGGAACAAGGATTTTACGAACTTCACTTCAGCCGGGGCAGTGGCGAAGACTTACGCGAAGAAAGGATTGCCCAACGGACGAGGAAGGAAAGGATACTTGTGTGGCCTCAAAATGACTAAATATTATTGTTCTGGCAAAGGGCAGAGGTAGACGATTGACCGACGGTAAACCCCAGTAGCATTTTGACGTCAGCAACCCTTGCTACACCATCCAATCCAGGATGCAGTGCAGTAATACGTCCAAGCTTCCAGTGTAATGGTGGTTGGTTGGAATCCTTGAGCAGCAAAACCAAACAACCGTCAAAAAAGTTGAAAACCGTAAATTTTGTCGAATAAATTAAAAAAACTGGGCAACTAAAATATTATCTCAAAAATTTTGAGTGGAATGTATCGAAATAGTCAATGCACATTCCCTGCATGAACATCTTGCACACATGGCCCATAATCAAGCAGTGCAGTTTATTCCAGCGTACCTATCTCTTCATTTTCTTCCCCTCCGTAAAAAAAATGTGGTGGTCTATATTATCATTGCATCGCTGACCCTAGATGTAGAAATACGTCTTCCAGAAGTCACTGGATGTTTCCGGGCGACAACATAGCCTATCAAAAACGTCTGGGCCAATTCCATCTGAACTGTAATTGAGAAACTTCAGAACTCTTCTTTCGAAAACTCGTACCTATAAAACTTTTTCCCTATGACAGAATACTTCAAGATGCCTATTTTTAGAGATTTTCTGTTACTGGTTTGTGCTACTCAAAATTATATGAAAGGAGAACACAATTTTCTCTTACACTTGCAAAATTAAAGTTTTTAATATTTCAATGAAATTGAAAAATGGAAAAATATGCCAACTGGTTAAATTAGAACATATGGAAAGAGCTGGTAAGAGTGGAGTTGATATTCCACATCTTCTATGGCAATATCCACCCTTTTTGGGTAGATGCGTCTATCCCCAAGGAAAATATCACCATTTCTCGTTTCTTATGCCAACGCGGCAAGCAGCGTGCACTTGTCCGGCAATTGTTCCCAGTAAAAGGGGTTTTGAGGGAGAACAATAAATCCCTGAGGATTGAAATATCTACAAAACATTTAAATTCTTCAACAGAAATTGGCGGATATTTTGAATTTATTTCAAGTGAGTTTGGTTGATATACTTCATTATTCCCCAACGAAGGGTTGATCGCATCTTGGAGATTCACTCCGGTCTACAAACAATGAAATATAAGAAATTATAAGATGGTAAAAATCATCAGATGGTAATAATGAACGAAATAATGTCATCTCAAATCAAAATCGATCAAATATCAAATCTGTTGGAATAATATTCACGGCATACTTCTGATGACTATGTGTATACGAAAGTGTCGCCAAGTGCCCAGAGGGCTAATTTGGGAACACCATGATACAGCTCAGTTTTTCACGGAGCTACTACGGGATATTTACTCAGTTATGAACTGTTCTCGTTGGGTAACAACCATAATCTAAATCTATGCAAAGAAATACTGTCAAAATAAAAATTTGAAGCACTTATGGCAATAAATGCCGCAGCCCATCAACGACCAGATTGTCACTCATCTTGGCGACTGAATAAACCACACTGAGCAACTGATTCATACAAACTGAATGCACTCCTAACATAGTAGGGAATCTAGGTAGCTTGTAAGACCAAAAAGTAAACAATACAACCAAAATTACACCAAGAATTGGGAGACCAGGTTTGCCGTTCCGCTACTAGCCCGCTGGGCTCTAATGGGTTAAACAATTAAAATTGGGCGGAGGACTGTAAAAGCCGCCCAGGACTGGTTCAATGAATAGCAAATTCATTAAGATCGCACACAGGAATGTGACTCACCTGGAGGGGATCCCGCGGGAAGACTTCCGTGGCCACGGAGACGTAAGATAGGTAGGCGTTTCGACGATTTTCCGAGAAATCCGACAGGTTTTCCGAGAGGGGCGGACGGGGGGCACTTCACTCGATCGAAACAGTAGACGCAATGGTGACCGAAGGAAGAGTTTCATCCTGTTAGGTGCGGAGGGGTGGGTCTCTGAGCAACATTCCCTACTGGTGCGATAAGAGGCTCAATAATAAGTTCAATGTGCATGAACATCCCGCCCTCCTAGGACTATATTCCTAAATTCTAGGATACTTGCAAGTATAAGGCCCATGACACCCAGCTTGTGAGAACCTAGACAGCAAGTGGCAATAACAAATTCAACTAGATTAGTATCGAACTAGTAACAAGTTAGTATAAATACAATTATTGTAGAGAACTATAAGAAACAAAACAACGCATTCACTTAAGAATGTAATATATTATGAGGGCTCACACAGTAATAAAAATACATAAATAGATTGAGATTTATCAAGGAAGGAACAAGGATTTTACGAACTTCACTTCAGCCGGGGCAGTGGCGAAGACTTACGCGAAGAAAGGATTGCCCAACGGACGAGGAAGGAAAGGATACTTGTGTGGCCTCAAAATGACTAAATATTATTGTTCTGGCAAAGGGCAGAGGTAGACGATTGACCGACGGTAAACCCCAGTAGCAGTTTTGACGTCAGCAACCCTTGCTACACCATCCAATCCAGGATGCAGTGCAGTAATACGTCCAAGCTTCCAGTGTAATGGTGGTTGGTTGGAATCCTTGAGCAGCACCATCATCCCTTCCTCAAGATTAGGCACCTGACGATTTCATTTGTTTTGACACTGGAGGGTGTTCAAATGGTCGGATGACCACTTCTTCCAAAAGGATGCGACAAGTTGGCGCAACAGAATACATCGATCACGAGGTCTGATGTCTACTGGAGGCGGCGGTTCCTCAAAAAGTGCGCCTGGGGCTCCCATCATCAAGAAATGACCCGGAGTGAGGGCTTGCAAGTCGTTCGGGTCAGATGACATAGGCACCAAAGGACGAGAGTTCAATGTGGCTTCCACCTGCACCAGTACTGTGTAGAACTCCTCGTACGTGAGTATCTGATCGCCGATAACTCGTGCCAACAATCGCTTTGTCGACTTGATACCAGATTCCCAAAGTCCACCAAAATGTGGGCTGGAAAGAGGATTCAATTTCCACTCAATGCCAATAGTAGCTAGGTGCCTTGTTGCTGTGTCATTGAAGAGATCAGATTGGACTACATCTTTCCAACTTTCCATCCTGTTCTTGGCACCAATAAAGTTGGTTCCACAGTCACTATGCATGGTGGTGACGGAACCTCGGCGAGCAAAGAACCTCTTCAGTGCTGCAATGAATGCTTCAGTGGACAAACTCCAAGCCAGCTCCAAATGAACAGCTTTTGTGGTGAAACACACAAAAAGACAGACATATGCTTTGAGAATTGCAGCTTTCCGGATTCGATTCATTTTGATCTGGAACGGACCACCGTAATCCACGCCAGTGACCTCAAAGGCTTTTCCAGGGTTGAGGCGATCAGCAGGCAAATCCCCCATCATGGGCTGGATTGACCTAGGATTAGAACGGAAGCATCGGACACATCTAGAAACTCGAGCAGATATGGCTGATCTGGCTGAGAGGATCCAGAAGTGACGGTGGATGATTGAATGCAGGTTTGATAGGCCAGGATGCAGATACAAGGAATGAAAGTGTTCAATAACCAAGGTGGTAAACTCATGTGTTCTGGGCAACAATACAGGGAACTTCTGTTCATAAGGCAACCCTGAGTGCCTAAGTCGGTCTCCAACTCTTAGAAGTCCTCTATTATCCAGGAAAGGGTTCAACTTGCGAAGCGGTTTCGTGGCGTTTCGTCCTTTCTTTATCATAGCAATATCGGTGCTGAAAACTATTTGCTGCACCCAACGACAGCATGCAGACATGGCATCACGGATCTCAGACATAGTCAGAGGTCCCATCTTGAGTGGTAGACCCCGGGATAGATGCAGTACACGATTATTCCAAAAGCGCAAGTACCAAGCAACAGCCCGACAAAGTCGCGTTAACGATGAAAAATGACCAAAAACATTTGGCAGGGGACGTTCATCAACTCCCAGTCCAACAGCAACATGACAGACCAATCGTGCCTCAATCCCAACCGTATCCGGTGGATCGAAAAGCTGCAAGCTTGGCCAATTTTCCTCAGGCAAGGCAAGCCAAGAGGGACCTGTAAGCCAAAGATCATGATTAATCAACTCCTACGGGAACACTCCACGACTGGCACAGTCAGCTGGATTACAACTCGTAGGCACATGACGATAGCAAGCTGGAGGTACTCTTCTTTGGCAGGCACTAACACGATTAGCTACAAATGTCTTCCAAGGATGAGACGAATTCCTTACCCAGTGCAACACAACAGTTGAATCGCTCCACACAGTAACTGATGGTTGGCCATATGGTGCTAGAATACGAGAGACATGTTCTAGAAGTCGAGTAACCAGCTCAATTCCACATAGTTCAAGTCGAGGAAGGGTATGTCCGTTTATGGGAGCCACCTTGGACTTGGCCATCATGAGCGAGACTCGGGCTTCACCAAATGACAGCAGACACCGCAGATACACAACTCCAGCATAACCTTGCTCAGAGCTATCGGCGAATCCATGCAATTCCATCCACCGATGGTTGTCAAGCTGAACCCAGCGTGGTAGAGAGAACTTCTCAAGAGCACTCAACTCCTCTCTGAAACGATTCCAGCGCTCGCAGACATCCTCAGGTGGAGGCTCATCCCATCCAATTCCCAGCTGCCACAACCTCCGAACCAAACACTTCCCCATGAAAACAACAGGAGATACATAGCCAACAGGATCAAATAGTTTGGCAATGTCAGACATTATTAAGCGTTTAGTGACTGATGCTGGTGCCTCAGATATCTTGTAAGAGAACAAATCGGCCTTGGGCGTCCAAACCAAACCAAGGATCTTAGCAGATGGTTCTCCGTCACCATCAAAGGACAAAGATTCCGCAGACACAGCACAGTGTTCAGGAGGCAACGACCTCAGAACCTCCTCACGATTACTCATCCATTTGCGTAACTCAAAGCCTGCCTTCCCAAGCAATTGCTCCAGCTCAAATCTCAATTGGATGGCCACCTCAACTGATGACACAGATTTTATGACATCATCCATGTAAGTGTCTTGCAACAGGGCCTCTGACGCTTTAGGGAAAGGTTGTCCTTCATCCTCCACAAGCTGATGCAAAGTCCTGATGGCTAGGAATGGAGAAGATGATACTCCATAGGTCACTGTTGACAGGCAGTACTCTGAAATTGATTGCTCAGGTGAAAATCGCCACAGTATTCTCTGGAAATCATGGTGATCATCATGGAGGGCAATGTTGCGATACATCTGTCTAATATCAGTCACCAGTACAACTCCGTGCAACCAAAAGCGCAGCAGGATGTCCAAAATATCATCTTGAAGCTTCGGTCCTTTGTAGAGCACCTGGTTCAATGATGGCCCATTCTTGGTGGTCATAGACGAATCAAAATACTCGAGAGAATTAAGGATCACGTTGAAAGTCTCCTTCGCAAAGAGCAGGCTGGTTTCAGGAAGCACAGGAGCTGTGTTGATCTCATCAATACACTCCGTATTCTCCTGGAACAAAGCACAGAATGGCAAAGCCCACTGTATGCCCTCTTCATCGATTTTCAAAAGGCGTTTGATTCAATAAAACGAGAGGTAATGTGGATGTCGCTTGAGGCTTATGGGATTCCTGGGAAGATTCTGCGGCTTGTGCAGCAAATGTATAATGGTTTCACTTGTCAGGTCATCCATGGTGGTGCACTGTCCCCATCGATACCAGTCAGCGCTGGCTGTCGACAGGGCTGCGTGCTCTCCCCAACTCTCTTTTCATTGGTGCTGGATCTCTTGATGAGAAAAACCCTCGGGGGTCGAAAGAGAGGTATTCAGTGGGGCTTGAGGGAGCGGCTTGAGGACTTGGATTACGCTGATGATATTTGCATGCTGTCACAACGGCTATGTGATATGAATTCCAAGCTTGAGAAGCTCTCGGAGTTAGCGCACATGGCTGGTCTGAAAATCAATGTGCAGAAGACAAAAGAAATCCGAGTCAACGTGACACTGACGGATGACCTTGAGGTGAACGGAGAGGTGATTGAGCAGGTCGAAGCATTCCAGTACCTTGGCAGCATCGTGGACGCAAGGGGAGGGGCCGAAGAAGATGTAAAGAGCCGTATTAGAAAAGCTAATGGCGCTTTCGTCCAGCTATATCCGGTTTGGAGAAACAGAAATGTTTCTCTTGGAACGAAGCTGCGACTCTTTAATACAAATGTAAAATCGGTCCTCCTCTACGGCTGTGAGACCTGGAAAGTCACAAGCTCGCTTACTCAGAAGTTGCAGGTCTTTATCAATCGATGTCTGAGACGGATCCTAGGGGTGTTTTGGCCAGACATAATTTCCAACGAACAACTACTTGAAAGAACTAGTCAAAGGCCAATCTCTTTAGAGATTAAGCAGCGGAAATGGAAGTGGATCGGCCACACACTCCGCAAGGATGAAGCGTCCATTGAGAAGAGGGCACTGGATTGGAATCCTCAAGGAACTAGAAGAAGAGGACGACCACGAGCATCATGGAGGCGGTCTGTGGAGGCCGAGGCTGGACGGGTTGGGAAGACGTGGCTGGAGGTCAAGGCTTTGGCAACAAATCGGGAAGGATGGCGAAGCTTCGTAACGGCCCTATGCTCCTCTTAGGAGTAACAGGAAATAATTGAATTGAATTGAAATAGACGAATCAAAGACAACACGAAACTTGGCAATTGAGCTATCAAGATTCTGCCGAAAAATGCAATGGTGAGGTATAAAATAACTTCCGAAAGGCTTGGCGGGAGCAGGCATCACACTCATGGGACCCTGATTCATATAGTCTCTCATCAATTCCTGATAATGAGTGTTCAGAACTGGATTCCGACGCAACCCTTTCTCCAGCATCAAGAAACGACTCAAAGCACCCTGCCGACTGTCACCCAATGGTTCATGATCAGCCCTGAAAGACAGTGCTACAATATATCGACCAGAAGACGAGCGCGAGACAGTAGATTCATACAGGTCACGACAAGCTTGGTCTTCTGGTGACAAAATTTCCTCTCTGGGTGGCTCTTCCAGCTCCCAGAATCTTCGAATGAGTGTGTCAGTGGATGGTGGATCATTAGCCACAGCCATGCACAAGCTCTGCACAGCGGTTGCAACCTTCTGATGAGGTCCCACCACACAGTGACCCCATATGGTTTTTAGCAAACTTGGAGTACCCAGTTGGCCCTGAATCGGTTTTTCCAACACGATACACCCAAACCATTCTGCACCAAGCAAGATGTCCACAGCTGCAGGTTTATTGTAGTCAGGATCTGCCAGTCAAAGTCCACGAAGTTGTCCAATAGGAAGCGGGCTGACCCATTCAGTTGGAGCACGAGTGATGTGGTCAACTACCAGTGCATCAACTTGAAGCTCGACTGATTCTACAGGGCGGAAATTGCAACGCACCATTTGACGACACACTCCCAACGAGACCTGGCCCATACCTAATACTGGTACCTCTGCAGCAGAGATCCTGAGGCCCAACCTCAAAACACAAGATCTAGTCACAAAAGTTGCCTGGCTAGCAGGGTCAATCAAAACACGAACACTGTGATAACTGCCTTTTGCATCCATCACCTGAGCTCTTGCCGTTGCCAACAACACCTGTCCACTCTTACCAGATGTGTATATCTGCATTGACGACGTCAGACCTTGCCGCCCACCATTGGAAGACACAGCTGGCTGGACTGACTCATTAGTGACTTCAGGACGTCTAATGTGCAAGAGAGAATGATGCCGTCCTGGACAGTACCGACAGCTGCTGTTCCTAGGACAGTCTCCTGCGAAATGACCACGGACAAGACAGAGCAAACATAGTCGTTTTTCTCTGACAAATGCAAGACGATGGTGCACATCATTCTGACGGAACACCCCACACTGGTCCAATACATGATTTTTGTTGCATTTTGGACAGCAATCAGTATTACCAGTAGCACCGACCATCAAGGTTGTAGTTCCTTTGGATGCTGGTTGCTTAACTGGGAATTTCTTCACTGGGTCATTGAGTCACTAACAGGACGAGATGCCTCTAAAACACGAGCCTGCTCCTGAAGGAACCACGTGAACTGCTGAATGGATGGGTTTGATGCGGTCAGCAGGTGACGCTCCCAATCCTCACGAAGTTTGCCATCAAGCTTCTTGCAGCAAATGAACAGCAGAGATACCGCCCACCCTTCAACGTCGTATCCTAGAGCACTCAAAGCTCCAGTTGACTCAGTGACCTGACTAGCAAAACTGCGAATGTGTGCAGGGTTCTGAGTTGTACCAGGAAGGGAGTACAAGGTTTGCAAGTGACGATTATCATACTGCTTCCTCAAGGTACCCCATTAAACCTTGAAGTTTGGTCCAGTAAGGGGGAGGTAAGCAACGAGAGACAACGCTTCACCAGAAAGAGCCGACCGCAAGTACATATGCTTTTGAACATCACTCAACTGGGTATTCGCATCCACGGTAGCCAGGAAGAGATCAGAAAACGCTTGCCAAGACCTGATTTCACCACTGAATTCAGGTAACTTAATTTTTGGCAACTGATTATTCAAATTTCCTCCACCAGGGTTAGATGGACTAGCGGATGAATCAAGCGACGGTCGGAGATTGGAAGGAAACGCTGCTGCCATAACCGCCTGTACACTATAGTAAGGATCTTCAAACTTAACTATTTCAGGGGACAAATCTTCCTCTATGCCATTTTTGAAATTATAAGCTACTATCTTCTGAAGAGTACTCATAAATTGTGCATGATAATCGTCTAACCTCTCTGCCATTACTTTCAATAAATTTTTATTTTTTTTATTAGGTGCCAATTCAACCGTTTTTGCGACATTATCAATACGAATCATTCGTTCCACTAGGGATTTAATTAGAAAACGGTGTTCATCGATAGCAGGCATGTTTAAAACAAATTAGGTAGGTATTTATACTAATTCAAAAGTAAATACTGTACCCAATAACTAATTATTAATGTAGGTAGGTAAATATCTGAGATGATATAACAACCCAAATTCGATCTAGGTATCAATAACAATTTAAACGAGAATAGGTAGGTAACAACTTTGCTTACGTTCGAACCAAAATCGAAGGAAGTCGTTTGATCCAAATAACGACGACAAATTATTACGTCACTGTATCGATCGAGATCGTCACTGCCCGTTTACTATATGTAACTATATAAAAATTGAATAAACTAGACAAATCTCACAGGTGCCCAAACCAATTCGATAATAATTGCACTCCACAGACTGAAGGCTTTCCTACAAGGCGAATGACAACGGACTAACACGCTGTTGAAAGGAGACAAACTAGCTGCTGAATGTTGTAAACAAACCAAGGTGTCCAACTCGAACTAGGTACCTACCTAGTGAACTTTCGAGTTAACGAGCGACAGGTGGACGGGCAGTTTTGCGGGGTCGACTGTTAGCTTGGTCAACAATAGAAAGAAAGTTGACACCTGGCAGTTGTAAACAAACCAAACCGTGCGAGTTTCTTGCGATTGAATATTTCATCAAATAAGGTAACGACGGTAGGTAATAATGATTGCCTCTCAGTACAGGGAATAACGGGACAGTGACGGCCAGAACAAAATTGGAATGCGTATTACTAGTTGATACCACTTGCTGTTTTATACCATAATTTATTCGAAACAAAGGTAGCTAGAGGAAAAAAACGTATAGGGTTTACAAGGAAGCAGGTACCTATTGATTTTATTTATTTTCCTCAACAAGGATTGAAGTTGATTGGACAGAACAGGGACAATCACAGGATTCACATCACAGGTAGAAAAGTGCAAAAGGATCAGGAATATTATCTGGATGTTTGTTCGTCAATCACTGACGTTTGATAACAATTATAAACAGTTCGACATATAAACAGGTTCAATGATCAATATTATTACGGTCTCACAAGCTGGTATCCAATAAATTCATGACTCAACAGGTAGGTAATACTTTGCCCAATGCCCCTCAAGTCAAGGCCCCTCGATTCAATTACCTATTAATAATTGAAATGCAACGATTCAACTATTCATTTATATTTGGCTTCGCAAGGACCAATGTTGAACGCAAAGGTAAACTCCCGGTGAAATTGGTAGTTTTCTCCCCTGATGTTCTTAAACAATTAAAATTGGGCGGAGGACTGTTAAAGCCGCCCAGGACTGGTTCAATGAATAGCAAATTTATTGAGATCGCACACAGGAATGTGACTCACCTGGAGGGGATCCCGCGGGAAGACTTCCGTGGCCACGGAGACGTAAGATAGGTAGGCGTTTCGACGATTTTCCGAGAAATCCGACAGGTTTTCCGAGAGGGGCGGACGGGGGGCACTTCATTCGATCGAAACAGTAGACGCAATGGCGACCGAAGGAAGAGTTTCATCCTGTTAGGTGCGGAGGGGGTGGGTCTCTGAGCAACATTCCCTACTGGTGCGATAAGAGGCTCAATAATAAGTTCAATGTGCAAGAACAAGTCCGCCATCATGTGAACTTCCCAATACCCTTAGTACCGTTCTTCCATGGTTTTCATATCTTGGTGGAACCTCTCACTAAAACATATTGTTTAGTAATGCATGCATTCCAGGGGACGTCCCATTGGATAAGCATTAGATCAGTTTAACCAGTTGGTAAGTGATAAAACTGTTTCACTCTATGTAATTTATTTATTACTTTAGGCAAGAAATACTGACCCCCCCCCCCCCCCAATTATCCACCTTAACATTTCTGGCGGCGTGGGAACCTCGAATCTGAAGAGCATTTTAAAATCCATGATCTACGATACCCAACATGCGAATTCGAGTTCACCCCCCCCCCCACACCACCACCCAACGCCAACAATGGTGTCAGTCTGGCACCAAAGCGGAAATACGTCGTAACATTGAACTTTCATCTGTTAGTTTTGGTTTGCAGTCCGTCAAAGTTCTCATCCGTATTCAAGGTGAAACACAAAAAAAAAAAAAAAAAACACGAAATAAGCGGTTTATGGCATCATGGCACCATGTCCTGGCACCATGGTGGCACCACTATTAGTTCCATGGTGGAACAGAGAATAATTCATGAAAATCCGGAGGTATAATGAGAATTTTTCCTCAATTTCAAAGTTTGGGTACAATTAGTAAGCAGTAAAGGAACCGAAATATTGAAAAATCGGCTATTTTGTGAATACTATCCCCCCACTCGCCCCCTCCCCTTGCGAATTTTGGTACTCTGGTAAAATCATGTACAACTCGGAAGTTATTTGAGTCAAACCAAAAAAAGAAACACGCAAATCGGTTGGAAATTGAGGCCTGGGCAGAGTTTACAAGATTACGCACGCAAACGCACGTTTTTTAATCATTAACCCCCCCTTTCCCCCTCTTAAAAATCAAAATCCGAAATTCCGGCGCCGTAGTGCACAACTAGATAGTATTTCGCGTCAAACGAAAAAAGAACCACGAAAATCGTTTGAGAACTAAGGCCTGGGCAGAGTACACAAGATTATGCCCAAAAACGCACGTTTTTCGAGCATTAACCCCCCTTTCCCCCCCTTAAAAGGCAAAATTCGAAATTCCGGCGACGTAGTGCACACCTAGATAGTTTTCCGCGACGAACAAAAAAAGAACCAGGAAAATCGGTTGAGAACTAAGGCCTGTGCAGAGTACACAAGATTTTGTTACACACACACATACACACACACATACACACATACACACACACACACACACAGACATACACCTATGATTTTTTTCGCGGATTTGGATTCAGAATGGTCTAAAACGGATTACTGTGTGGTTATTTTTTTTTTCTGTTGAGTGTTGTCCAACTTCACCCCAGATCGATCGCATAAGGACGCCCAAGTCTTACTGTGGGACGTCCTAAAAATGAAGAAAAGTGAGAACTAGAAAAATCTTAAAACTAGCTATATCTTGAAAATCAGACATAAACAAAAAAACGCTGCAAATTATTACACAATGGTTTATTATTTTTCTATATAGATCACTCGTCTACAAAATCACCAACCATCCAATATGAAGGGGGGAAAAAAAATCAAAATCAAAATCACCAACCATCGATTGCATTTTGGTCAGCTCTAATTTAAACGGAGATTAGACCTCTTTTGCGATTCACACTCGTGTTTTGATTTATATATATATATATATATATATATTTCAATATAAACCCTTAAATTTTCGTAGGGAGCGAACGGTTTGTCCTACAGAGCTCCGCGTGGTCTCAAAAAATTCTAAAAATTCTATAGAATCTTAAATTGAAGGAAAAACAATACCTTTATATCAGAATTTTTTGAGTTAGGGCGTTTTCAAAATTTCAAAATTGATTTTGGAACCCTTAGGAGTGACCTACATCAACCAAAAGCTTCGGGGCACAACTAGACCCCAAATGGAGCCTACATACCAAATTTCATCAAAATCGGTCAATGCTAAGTGGCAAAAGTGCCGCGTACGGCGGACGGCGGACGAACGGCCAAATTTTTATTCGATTTTTGGATTCTACGTACCTTGAAACGTAAACCATCAAATTTTGAGGGGGTGTTAAAAAATTTTTTTTCTTGGTCGATTCCAAAGGTTCATTATTGAAAATAATAAACCAAAACTGACGTCAGATTCGGATTCAGCGCACCAAATACCACAAGAAAAGAGGTGAAAGAACGAGGCAGCCAGACCACCCATAAATTTTGTAATCTTGTGTCATCTATATACATAAAACCCCAACCGTACGTACGTATGTCGCCCGAACGTGGGGGTCCCGGGTTCGATTCCAGGCCGCGACATCAAATTTTTTTTACATATCCACAATTTTTTGCCTGCTTTTAGTTTAATAATATAAAACGACAACCGTACGTACGTAGGTACGTATGCACGGAGGGGTTGGAGGGGTCATGGGAGTGGGGAGAGTTGGAGGCTGGAGGGGTTGGGGGCGGGAGGAGTCGGAGGCGAGAGGAGTCGGAGGCGAGAGGAGTCGGAGGCGAGAGCAGACGGAGGCGGGAGGAGTCGGAGGCGGGATGAGTCGGAAGGAGTGGGTGGCGGGAGGAAAGTCGGAGGAATCGTCTTTGCCTGCTTTTAGTAGGCTTTTCAGCTAGTCTAATTATAAAACGCCAACCGTACTTATGTATGCACGGAGGGGTTGGAGGGGTCGTGGGAGTGGGGAGAGTCGGCGGTATCGGAGACGGGAGGAGTTGGGAGCGGGAGGAGTCGGAGTAGTTGGGGGCGGAAGGAGTCAGAAGGGTTGGGGGCGGGAGGAGTCAGAGGGTTTTGGGGCGGGAGGAGTCGGAGGGAAGGGAGTGGGTGGCGGAGAGATTCGGAGGAATCGTTTTTGCCTACTTTTAGTAGGCTTTTCAGTTATTGGATAAATAATACATGCACATTCTAATCATTATCTCCTGTTATAATATTATCCTCAGGAGGGATTGGCCTGATTATTTTGTTTCGTTTGTTTGTTCCAGCTGAAGAAGAAGTGTCACTATCGTCCACCGCCGATTCCACGTTAACGGCTCCAGTCGTCCCGGCCCCAACAAATAGATACGTAGCCCCGAGAGCTCAAACACCAGGACCGTCTCGTAAAGATTACATCGTGTGGGCAATTCTAAACGAACAAGACCAGCTACCCATTGCTGATGAAATCTTCGAAATCGGTCCTGCTAAATTGGAGGAACAAGTTGTCCCCCAGGAAGATGGAAAAGGTAATAAAGAAGTAGATCGAGTTGGAGAAGAAATCGTAAGGGATACTGGTTCAGCTTCCAGTGATTCCGTCATGCAAGTTTCTCAGATTACTGAAACTCTTGTTACAAGTTGGGAAAACTCTCCAGTGAAAGGGATGGTTTCTAGAAGATCATTGCCCGACGGATCAGAGAAAAATTCCATGGACATAATATGTAGCGGAATAGCTATTCCAAGCAATGATCATCTTGAAGGAAGCTTCGCTCTACAAAAACCTTCCCCGGCTCCGAGTTGTGAAGCAAAGAGTGATAATAACGACAATGAAAAAACCTCGGATTGCGATATTTCCAGCGAAAACATGAAGACGAACAGCTTGTCTGATATTTCAATCTCTGAAATGGACTACAAGGAAGCAGGCATCATTGCAGCGCCTTCGACCGAATCTGATAGGCCACAGGACGTACTTAAACTCGTGGAAGTCAAAATAGATGCGATACCATATTCATCGCCTCAAATCAAGGTAACATTGCAAAATATCTTAGAGAATGTTCGGTTAAAAAGGTAACAACTCGAAATATCATCGACATTTGACCAAAATTTACCCACCCTCTTGGCCCCTAAACAACAAATTATCTTTTACTCGCCATGAAACATTAGCTCAGATGTTGCAGTACGCAGTTATGCAACAGAAAATGTAGGCGGTACAATTGAGTGGAACCGCAAGCCGATGGGCTTCAAACGCAATTTTCCAAAAATCACGTTTTTTGAGTTGTGCCCCTATCCTAGGACGGGTGCGATATATAGGACTTCCTCTGGTATATCCAGCCCCGTACGGTTCTGGACCCAATCTCCCTTTATTCCCAAACTAAAATTCATCTCTGACCCATACTTCTTTTTATACAACCAGTTTAACTTACTTCTAGATTTCAATCTATTCATTGTTCTATGCCTGTCCGTGAAAAACCCTAAATATACATACAGTTTTTTAGTCACTTCAAACAAAAATAATGTTCTTTAGTGGTTAACAGAAACTCTGAAATACTTAATCATCAAAGATCTAAACCCAAGAAATTCGTCCATGTTATTGCAATAGCTGAAATGTATATTTCCCCGTGACGATTCAAAACATCGTCCAACTCGGGAGATAAAAACCTTTTTAACAAAAAAAAGTGGATCGACCTCAAAAATGATGTCCGTGAATACCAAAAAGGGAAAAATAATAATCTTAGCGAAAACATACTTGATGTAGTAGGTTGTTGGACGTAAATATCTAATCAACTGATGGAATGTTGGAATACCAACAATTATTTGTAGTGTGATTCACACTTATTGTCACACTCATATCCTCCAGCATACGATAGCAGTGACGTACTGCCCAATAGTTTTAGAACATTTATCTCTACTCGTATTCATGTTTTGTATTGCACGATTGACGCATGTTGTTATACTCACCAGATCATGTGAGTAGCTTAATGGGAGAGGTCGGTCCATTTTGCTTCCGAGTCTACCAAGGTAGCGGAAGCTTTGTTTTCACTTTTCAAGGACGAAAAAAAAAGTTCTCCAAAATCAAAATTTTCACTCGCGTTTTGCGTTTTAGACCTTTCTGAACAATTTTGGTTCCGTGTCTGTGTGTCTGTCTGTGTGTCTGTCATGAATTCCTTGTAACGCGCATAACTATACGAAGTTATTGTCCGATTTCGATGAAATTTTCAGGGATTGTGCGGGTTGGTGTGTAGACGGTCCCCTATGAAAATCATCATCCCCGGACAGATAGAAGCGACTGCGCATGCGCAAACGTGAATTCCTTGTAACGGCCATAACTTCTACATTTTCCATCCGATTTCAATGAAAATTTCAGAGATGTTACAGATTAGTATTTAGATGGTCCCTTATGAAAATCATCATCCCCGGACTGATAGAAGCGACTGCGCATGCGCAAACGTGAATTCCTTGTAACGGCCATAACTTCTACATTTTCCATCCGATTTCAATGAAAATTTCAGAGATGTTACAGATTAGTATTTAGATGGTCCCTTATGAAAATCATCATCCCCGGACTGATAGAAGCGACTGCGCATGCGCAAACGTGAATTTCCTTGAAACGGCCATAACTTCTACATTTTCCATCCGATTTCAATGAAATTCTCAGGGATTATGCGGATTAGATTGTAAATGGTCCCCTATGAAAATCATCACCCCCGGACTTATAGTAGCCGATGCGCATGCGCGAACGTAAAATCCGTGTAACAGCCGTGCGTACGTCACAACCTCAAATTCTACACTATCTTCTGTCTGGCGCCCGTAGCACATGTACAGCGAGTCATTTTGACATGTGAGTGGTCACGGGTACGATTCCCAGCCTTGCCAAGATATTTTTGGATTTTTTGAGTAGTGACTCACTTACATTTTTCATCCGAATTTGATGAAATTTTCTAGGATTATCCAGAGTAGCGTGTAGATGGTCCCCTATAAGGGTAGTGAAAGGTACTTAGAGATTGGTGTTTTGAGATTAACTACTATGCATCGGATCATCTATATAATCGGGTTATGGATACGAGGAAGCTATGTGCCACACCCACTTGGCAGACGTTTTAGGGATGTTACAGATTAGTATTTAGATGGTCCCCTATGAAAATCACTACCTTCCGATTGATAGTAGCCACTGCGCATGCGCAAACGTGAATTTCCTTGTAACGGCCATCACTTCCACATTTCCTACCTGATTTCGATGAAATTTTTAGGGATTACGCGGATTAGGTTGTAGATGGTACCCTATGAAAATCATCACCCCCGGAATGATAGTAGCTGCTGCGCATGCGCAAACGTGTATTCCTTGTAACAGCCATAACTTCTACATTTTCCGTCCGATTTCAATGAAATTTTCAGGGATGTTACAGATTAGTATTTAGATGGTCCCCTATGAAAATCATTACCTTCGGAATGACAGTAGCCACTGCGCATGCGCATACGTAAAATCCTTGTAACAGCCATAACATTTACATTCTTCATCCGAAATTGATGACATTTTCTAGTAGTGACCAGATTAGCGTGTAGATGGTCCGCTATGAGGGTAGTAAAAGGTACTTAGAGATTGGTGTTTTCAGAAAAACTACTTTAGTCCAGGAGCCCAGGGCCAAAAACGTGACTGATTTCATTACTTGTGTCACATATATAAAACCAAAATATCCAACCCCCTGAGCAAATAAATGTTTGTCTGCCATGTCAAAACCAATGGAATACAAAATGGCGGCCATGTTAAGTACAACCAATTTGAAGAAATCTGACTGATTTCAATACTCATGAGACTTAAATATTCTCAAACGGGAGTGCCTGTTAAGTACTTTACAGGTTGTCTGCCACCATGTAACCTATGGGAACTTAGCGGCAGACGGGACTTACGTTCCGGGCTTAAGGGACTTGAAAAGTGACTGATTTCAATACTCATGAAACTTGGTTCTTCTGAAACGGGAATGAATATGGAGAGGTTTGGAGGTTGTCTGCCGTCATGTAACCTATGGAAACTTAGCGGCAGACGGGACTTAAGTTCCAGGCTTAAGGGACTTGAAAAGTGACTGATTTCAATACTCATGAAACTTGGTTCTTCTGAAACGGGAATGAATATGGAGAGGTTTGGAGGTTGTCTGCCGTCATGTAACCTATGGGAACTTAGCGGCAGACGGGACTTAAGTTCCGGGCTTAAGGGACTTGAAAAGTGACTGATTTCAATACTCATGAAACTTGGTTCTTCTGAAACGGGAATGAATATGGAGAGGTTTGGAGGTTGTCTGCCGTCATGTAACCTATGGGAACTTAGCGGCAGACGGGACTTAAGTTCCGGGCTTAAGGGACTTGAAAAGTGACTGATTTCAATACTCATGAAACTTGGTTCTTCTGAAACGGGAATGAATATGGAGAGGTTTGGACGTTGTCTGCCGTCATGTAACCTATGGGAACTTAGCGGCAGACGGGACTTAAGTTCGGGGCTTAAGGGACTTGAAAAGTGACTGATTTCAATACTCATGAAACTTGGTTCTTCTGAAACGGGAATGAACATAGAGAAGTTTGGACATTGTCTGCCGTCATGTAACCTATGGGAACTTACAGGCAGACGGGACTTAAGTTCCGGGCTTAAGGGACTTGAAAAGTGACTGATTTCAATACTCATGAAACTTGGTTCTTCTGAAAGGGGAATGCATATAGAGAAGTTTGGACGTTGTCTGCCGCCCTGTAACCAATGGAAACTTACAAGCAGACGGGACTTAAGTTCCGGAGTTGAGGGACTTAAGAAAATGACTGATTTCAATACTCGTGAAACTTGGTTCTTCTGAAAGGGGAATGCATATAGAGAAGTTTGGACGTTGTCTGCCGTCATGTAACCTATGGAAACTTACAGGCAGACGGGACTTAACTTCCGGTCTTGAGGGACTTAAGAAAATGAATGATTTCCATACTCGTGAAACTTGAAATACTTCTGAAATGGGAATGAATATAGAGAAGTTTGGAGGTTGTCTGCCGTCATTTAACCTATGGGAACTTACAGGCAGAGGGGACTTAACTTCTGGGCTTAAGGGACTTAAGAAAATTACTGATTATAATACTCGTGAAACTTGGTTCTTCTGAAAGGGGAATGCATATAGAGAAGTTTGGAGGTTGTCTGCCGTCATGTAACCTTTGAAATCTTTGAGGCTGAGAGGACTTAACTTCCGGACTTAAAAATGACTGATTTCTACGCTAAAGAAAATTTAATTTTTCTGACAGTGATGAGTATAGAGAGCCTTGCTGGTTTCCTGCCTCCTGTATAACTCCATTTTCTGCCATTATATAACCACTGGAAACTTAGCAGCAGACTGGTTTTAACATTGTTGCTTGTTTGAACTAGTAAGTTATTCTCAAGAGATCATTAACATAACAATGTCTGATTGCTTTTTTCTTTTTTCATATGTTCAATGCGAGTGTTTCTCCCTCTGAATTATTTTTCCATTATAATATTTTTACTCATTGTATTGGGCTTGCCCGTATTAAATAAATAAATAAAATCAAATAAAATAAGAGATGTTTTTCTTCAATCGGGAATCAACTTTATTTACTCAATGTGTCCTGCTCTACAAATGAGAACTTATTGTGTTTCCAAATAAATACGTAGTTTAGAACAAAATAACTTTATTAATATGAAGTTTCTAAAACATGGTTAATACAATGATTTGCAAACTGTATATGTTGGACCACGTAAGAAACCAACGAACTACCGCATTATAGAATACATAAAATTCTCAATAAAAAAAAACTCAATCATCTTCGTCACTTGAATTATAGATGTCACTCAGATCGTGAAGTGATGACTCGTCATCCCAAGCCTCAGCACCTAGAGATGTTGCTCCTTGTGCTTCCCCAGTCAACACCACTTCAATAAGCTTTTCAGGAAGTGCGTGCCCTACAAACCAACATATGTTGTATTTTCCTTCCTCCAAAATCCATCCGTAATCTATTGGGCAAATAGGTGGCGGATGAGGGAGGTGCAAGTTACTCCATTGCTGTGTGATGTATTTGGCCCTGAGTACACATGTTCATTCAGAACCCGTTTACATGGCGACAAATTGGAGCCATCTATACCTTGTGGAAAGAGCAGGGGTGCAGAAACATCTTCCTTCTTCGTATACTCTTCCATGAACAACTGATGGCGTACTTAACTCATTTATATTAACAAAATTCTTCTTACTGTAGAAAGGACAAACAAGTTTTTCCATTTCGGACAGAGTGTTATTGTGACCGAAAGAAGAACGTATCTGTTGCCAAGTCGGATCACAACTAACAAGCTAAATTGGTTTTTTCTTCCCAATCCTGAAAAATGATGAAGCATAATCACATCCTGTAATTGCGTCGAGAACAGGCAATGCCTGGCACATCTTTTGCCCAAAAGATCTGGCAATTGATCTCACGTTGACGAATCTGAGATCATTGTTAGTTATGGTACCAGTTTCCACCTAGACGTTTACTTCATTGCTGATATGATGCAAAATTCGTAGTAAAATAATCAAGACGTCTGTGTCAGAAGATTTAATCACTACATTCCCCTGGGTAACAGTAAATAGGTGGTAAACAATCCTTGAGTCCGCTTCCATGTGGGATGATTCTAGTTTACTCACGCCATAGCACATTACCTCGATTCGTATGCTTCAGAATTGCTTGCATATTTCTCTTTTGTTCACGTAAAGAATCCTACCACTAGTCAACTATGCGATCAATTGCCAGATCTTTTGGGCAAACGATGTACCAGGCATTGCCTGTTCTCGACGCACTTACAGGATGTGATTATACTTCTTCATTTTTCAGGATTGGGAAGAAAAAACCATTTGAGCTTGTTCGTATCCAACTTGGAACAGATACTTTCTTCTTTCTGTCACAACAACACTCTCTCCGAAATGGAAAAACTTGTTTGTCTTTTCTACAGTAAGAAGAATTTTGTTAATATAAATGAGTTACGCCATCAGTTGTTTATGGAAGAGAATACGAAGAAGGTCGTCTGCTCTTTCCAAAAGGTATAGATGGCTCCAATTTGTCGCCATGTAAACGGGTTCTGAATGAACATGTGTACTCAGGGCCAAATACGTCACACAGCAATGGAGTAACTTGCACCTCCCTCATCCGCCACCTATTTGCCCAATAGATTACGGATGGATTTTGGAGGAAGGAAAATACAACATATGTTGGTTTGTAGGGCACGCACTTCCTGAAAAGCTTATTGAAGTGGTGTTGACTGGGGAAACACAAGGAGCAACATCTCTAGGTGCTGAGGCTTGGGATGACGAGTCATCACTTCACGATCTGAGTGACATCTATAATTCAAGTGACGAAGATAATTGAGTTTTTTTTTATTGAGAATTTTATGTATTCTATAATGCGGTAGTTCGTTGGTTTCTTACGTGGTCCAACATATACAGTTTGCAAATCATTGTATTAACCATGTTTTAGAAACTTCATATTAATAAATTTATCTTGTTCTAAACTACGTATTTGTTTGTATACACAATAATTTCTTATTTGTAGAGCAGGACACATTGAGTAAATAAAGTTGATTCCCGATTGAAGAAAAACAACTCTTATTTTATTTGATTTTATTTATTTATTTAATACGGGCTAGCCCAATACAATGAGTAAGAAATATTATAATGGAAAAATAATTCAGAGGGAGAAACATTCGCATTGAACATGTGAAAAAGAAAAAAGCAATCAGACATTGTTATGTTAATGATCTCTTGAGAATAACTTACTTGTTCAAACAAGCAACAACGTCAAAACCAGTCTGCTGCTAAGTTTCTAGTGATTATTATTTCTTTAGCGTAAAAATCAGTCATTTTTAAGTCTGGAAGTTAAGTCCTCTGTGCCTCTAAGATTCCAAAGGTTACGTGACGGCAAACAACCTCCAAACTTCTCTATATGCATTCCCCTTTCAGAAGAACCAAGTTTCACGAGTATTGAAATCATTCATTTTCTTAAGTCCCTTAAGTCCGGAAAATTAAGTCCCGTCTGCCTGTAAGTTCCCATAGGTTACATGACGGCAGACAACCTCCAAACTTCTCTATATGCATTCCCCTTTCAGAAGAACCAAGTACGAGTATTGAAACCACGAGTATTGAAATCAGTCATTTTCTTGAGTCCCTCAAGTCCGGAACTTAAGTCCCGTCTGCCTGTAAGTTCCCATAGGTTACATAACGGCAGACAACGTCCAAACTTCTCTATATGCATTCCCCTTTCAGAAGAACCAAGTTTCACGAGTATTGAAATCAGTCATTTTCTTAAGTCCCTCAAGTCCGGAACTTAAGTCCCGTCTGCCTGTAAGTTTCCATTGGTTACATGACGGCAGACAACGTCCAAACTTCTCTATATGCATTCCCCTTTCAGAAGAACCAAGTTTCACGAGTATTGAAATCATTCATTTTCTTAAGTCCCTTAAGTCCGGAAAATTAAGTCCCGTCTGCCTGTAAGTTCCCATAGGTTACATAACGGCAGACAACCTCCAAACTTCTCTATATGCATTCCCCTTTCAGAAGAACCAAGTTTGACGAGTAAAGTCCCTCAAGTCCGGAACTTAAGTCCCGTCTGCCTGTCAGTTCCCATAGGTTACATGACGGCAGACAACCTCCAAACTTCTCTATATGCATTCCCCTTTCAGAAGAACCAAGTTTGACGAGTAAAGTCCCTCAAGTCCGGAACTTAAGTCCCGTCTGCCTGTCAGTTCCCATAGGTTACATGACGGCAGACAACCTCCAAACTTCTCTATATGCATTCCCCTTTCAGAAGAACCAAGTTCGAGTATTGAAACCACGAGTATTGAACCACGAGTATTGAAATCAGTCATTTTCTTAAGTCCCTCAAGTCCGGAACATAAGTCCCGTCTGCCTGTAAGTTTCCATTGGTACCATTACGGCAGACAACGTCCAAACTTCTCTATATGCATTCCCCTTTCAGAAGAACCAAGTTTCATGAGTATTGAAATCAGTCACTTTTCAAGTCCCTTAAGCCCGGAACTTAAGTCCCGTCTGCCTGTAAGTTCCCATAGGTTACATGACGGCAGACAACCTCCAAACTTCTCTATATTCATTCCCGTTTCAGAAGAACCAAGTTTCATGAGTATTGAAATCAGTCACTTTTCAAGTCCCTTAAGCCCGGAACTTAAGTCCCGTCTGCTGCTAAGTTCCCATAGGTTACATGACGGCAGACAACCTCCAAACCTCTCTATATTCATTCCCGTTTCAGAAGAACCAAGTTTCATGAGTATTGAAATCAGTCACTTTTCAAGTCCCTTAAGCCCGGAACTTAAGTCCCGTCTGCCGCTAAGTTCCCATAGGTTACATGACGGCAGACAACCTCCAAACTTCTCTATATGCATTCCCGTTTCAGAAGAACAAAGTTTCATGAGTATTGAAATCAGTCACTTTTCAAGTCCCTTAAGCCCGGAACTTAAGTCCCGTCTGCCGCTAAGTTCCCATAGGTTACATGACGGCAGACAACCTCCAAACCTCTCTATATTCATTCCCGTTTCAGAAGAACCAAGTTTCATGAGTATTGAAATCAGTCACTTTTCAAGTCCCTTAAGCCCGGAACTTAAGTCCCGTCTGCCGCTAAGTTCCCATAGGTTACATGACGGCAGACAACCTCCAAACTTCTCTATATGCATTCCCCTTTCAGAAGAACCAAGTTTGACGAGTAAAGTCCCTCAAGTCCGGAACTTAAGTCCCGTCTGCCTGTAAGTTTCCATAGGTTACATGACGGCGGACAACCTCCAAACTTCTCTATATGCATTCCCCTTTCAGAAGAACCAAGTTCGAGTATTGAAACCACGAGTATTGAACCACGAGTATTGAAATCAGTCATTTTCTTAAGTCCCTCAAGTCCGGAACTTAAGTCCCGTCTGCCTGTAAGTTCCCATAGGTTACATGACGGCAGACAACGTCCAAACTTCTCTATATGCATTCCCCTTTCAGAAGAACCAAGTTTCACGAGTATTGAAATCAGTCATTTTCCTAAGTCCCTCAAGTCCGGAACTTAAGTCCCGTCTGCCTGTAAGTTTCCATTGGTTACATGACGGCAGACAACGTCCAAACTTCTCTATATGCATTCCCCTTTCAGAAGAACCAAGTTTCATGAGTATTGAAATCAGTCACTTTTCAAGTCCCTTAAGCCCGGAACTTAAGTCCCGTCTGCCTGTAAGTTCCCATAGGTTACATGACGGCAGACAACCTCCAAACTTCTCTATATTCATTCCCGTTTCAGAAGAACCAAGTTTCATGAGTATTGAAATCAGTCACTTTTCAAGTCCCTTAAGCCTGGAACTTAAGTCCCGTCTGCCGCTAAGTTCCCATAGGTTACCTGACGGCAGACAACCTCCAAACTTCTCTATATTCATTCCCGTTTCAGAAGAACAAAGTTTCATGAGTATTGAAATCAGTCACTTTTCAAGTCCCTTAAGCCCGGAACTTAAGTCCTGTCTGCCGCTAAGTTCCCATAGGTTACATGACGGCAGACAACCTCCAAACCTCTCTATATTCATTCCCGTTTCAGAAGAACCAAGTTTCATGAGTATTGAAATCAGTCACTTTTCAAGTCCCTTAAGCCCGGAACTTAAGTCCCGTCTGCCGCTAAGTTCCCATAGTTTACATGACGGCAGACAACCTCCAAACCTCTCTATATTCATTCCCGTTTCAGAAGAACCAAGTTTCATGAGTATTGAAATCAGTCACTTTTCAAGTCCCTTAAGCCCGGAACTTAAGTCCCGTCTGCCGCTAAGTTCCCATAGGTTACATGGTGGCAGACAACCTGTAAAGTACTTAACAGGCACTCCCGTTTGAGAATATTTAAGTCTCATGAGTATTGAAATCAGTCAGATTTCTTCAAATTGGTTGTACTTAACATGGCCGCCATTTTGTATTCCATTGGTTTTGACATGGCAGACAAACATTTATTTGCTCAGGGGGTTGGATATTTTGGTTTTATATATGTGACACAAGTAATGAAATCAGTCATGTTTTTGGCCCTGGGCTCCTGGACTATATGCATCGGATCATCTATATAATCGGGTTATGGATACGAGGAAGCTATGTGCCACACCCACTTGGCAGACGTTTTTTTGTTAAAAAGGTTTTTATCTCCCGAGTTGGACGATGTTTTGAATCGTCACGGGGAAATATACATTTCAGCTATTGCAATAACATGGACGAATTTCTTGGGTTTAGATCTTTGATGATTAAGTATTTCAGAGTTTCTGTTAACCACTAAAGAACATTATTTTTGTTTGAAGTGACTAAGAAACTGTGGAGTGAGGGGATTTAACAACACGTACTGAACTGGCGGAAGGTGTTTATTTGACTGACGAAGTGGGCTCCGAGGAGCGCCATCTTCGATATCGACAATCGATTCCTTTCCTAGTCGATACATAACTATCGATTAATTATCGATTGTACAACATCATTCTCTCCTCAAAAAACATTGAGATATTGTAAAACGTATCACTGTTATATTAAATATTATATCGTTATATTAAATTCACTACTCTCACCCTACCAGTAAACAAAAACAAAATAAAAGAAAATCAAACAAATAACATTTAAAAGAACGTAAAGGACGAACAAAATGTTCAAGAATTAATTCAATGAAAATATAAAGACAACACAACTTAATACTTAGTAGGTGCCTTAGTGTTGAAATATAAGCACACAAAAAAAAAAAATTATACATCTTCACTAAAATTTCGCTAAAACCTTTCAAACGAACAATTAATTTAATGAAAAAAATGAACTTGAAAGAATTTATGGGAAATAATGCAGGTGTACTAGGGTAAGTGCACCAGTTATCACCACCTTAAGAGCACGCTTTCAGATTTCCCATAATTTTTAATTCATCCTCCGGTTATTACTTTGTTTTTCAATACTCATCGGATTCAGGAACATCTCATTGACAAATTTACCTACTTTTTTTCTACAAAAAAAGGAATTGAAGCCAGTAAAATTGAAAAAAACCTGGAGATGGTCACGGTTCCAATAGTCACCAGCAATTTGCCAGTGATCGTCACGCTAGCGTTCCAGTGATCACCAGTCGACAATACCTTCTTTCCGATCATATAGGTAGAAGAAAACAACATAGTTTGAGCTTTGAACATATTTATTTATACATAACGTTAAAAAAATAATGAAACTTTGAAGTTTCGGAGATTTTTCTTTGGAAAATATAGGTAACATACCTACCTGTACTTTGGTAACTACCTACTCATAGGATGACTAGGTAAATTGTTAGGTATGTAACTTACTTATCAGTCTTGAAAATTAGTCTTATTGAGTAATGTAGGTAGGTACTTACTGGCTCTATATTAGGCACACTAGTTAAATCACGTTATACATATTATCACATATTTGTCAAGTCGAAAATCAAATCAGGCACATGGGCTAGTATTCAGGCATTTAGGTATGACATTAATTTTGCAACTCAGTCCACTTGCATTGGGTCACGAAAGCACACTGTAGAACCAGATTTTCCAACTGGCTTAGGGGCGTCTACTTTCCTAACAATATTTTCTCCTCCTACCACCGAATGCTCTCCAGTAAATTTGAAGACAGTTTTTAGTCTGTTGTATGGCAACAAGAGACTTACGGTTGCAAATCCATTGGCATCAATATCATCAATTTTACAGATTCTATTTTTCAACGAGTTATTCACACTAAAGGAAATAACCG
Organism: Apolygus lucorum; assembly: GCA_009739505.2. Taxonomy (NCBI): domain Eukaryota; kingdom Metazoa; phylum Arthropoda; class Insecta; order Hemiptera; family Miridae; genus Apolygus; species Apolygus lucorum. The sequence continues at coordinate 111,236,291 of CM019167.2, read as the reverse complement.
CAAAATCACCCTCAGTAATTTGAAACTCTCTCTCGTCAATAACGTTTGTGGGTTCATCGATTTTCTTCGAGGAATGGACCTCTTGGAGTTTGTTCACCGGAATTTCCGTAGCAGGTGTTTCTTCAGCTTCGCCAGATGAATCCAGAACACTTCGAATTTCATTAATTATATTTTCGACCATGTTCAATTTTGATGAATCTAACTCCTCACCAAACTCAACGACCTCGACCGCTGTTTCTTGAGGAGCATCTTGAAGACTTTCAACCTGAAGAGGCAACAGTGATGAATTGGGGTAACCTTCTTCATTAAGTTCGAAATCGTCAACTTCGATTGAATGTTCTTGGTTCATATTGGCTGGTTCGTATTCATCATATTCCGAAGGCTGCACGTCCTCCTCATCACTATCACTAGAAGAAATCACAACCATTTTTTTAATCTTTGATCTCACAGTCTTCCTTGCTGGTTGCTTATTTTTTCTTTGCTTAGCATTTTTATCTTCCAAATTTCCTTGTTCAAGCTTTTCTTCATGTTTCTTATTTTCTCCCACATTAAGTTCAACATCATCGACTTCCATTTCTTGTTCTTCAGCTGTTTCACATTCATCATATACCGAAGGCAGCCATTCCTCTTCACTATCAGTAGAAGAAACCCCAACCATTTTTTTAATCTTTGGTCTCACAGTCTTCCTTGCTGGTTGCTTATTTTTCCTTTTCTTAGCAATTATTTTCTCCTCTGACTTTTCTTTTTTAAGCTTCTCTTTTTGTTTTCTCTTTTCTTCTCTAACCAACGCCCTCTCCATTTTCTTGTTTTCCTCGTCTTTCTTCTTTTCCTCCTTCTTGTTTAGGTAATCCCTGTATGCTTTTGATGAAACGACACTCGGTAATACTTCTTTTTTGCGCCTATTTGTAGGTTTCGAGATTTCCTCAGGCCAGATCAAGGAATTTTTGAAAGGGCTAGGTAATAAAGCTTGAATCTTCTTGGAACTCGTGTTTTGTGTATGATCGTTGTCATCTGGGGCAAGATTGTTGTCATGTGGGCTCACTTGTTGGTTCATTTTCGGAATTTGGTGGACTTCGGCAACAGTCACACAACTTATCAATGTATTTTCCTCTGGCGTTTCAATTGGTTCCAAGTTGGTTGAAGGAAAGGAATATTCAGCAATGGCTTGGTTTTCCATATCACTTTTCATTTTTTGCCAAACTTGGAAGAGGGATGTATCCACTGCTTCCCCCTTCCACTCTGCTGGGGTGGTTTTGAAGTGCTCGAGCTTTTCTGTGCCGATGTACCATTCTAATGCAGCAACTGCATCATACAGCTTACTTTGCTGGACTGAGCTTTTCTGAGATGCTGATATTTCATCATCTACTCTTACAGTGACACTGTTCTCTTTCTCATCTTTGAACTGAATGGAATTGAAATCCCATGGAACCAGCCCGCATTTTCTGAAACCATTCGCTACTGATGATGGTTTAATTGATTTCAGCACATTTTTCAGCAGCGGACAGAAATGCTTCTTGGTCAGTGTTGGAGAAGATATGTGATTTAACCGCCAGTCGTGGACAGCACTCTTCCAGGCTGCTTTCAGAGCGCTGAAAACGCTTACGTCCATCGGTTGCATGATGTGAGTGGTGTTAGGCGGGAGAGATACGAGAATTATCTGACTTTTATCACAGAAATCGCTTAAATGGTAATTTAGATGAGAAGAGTGGCCGTCTACGAAAAAAATTACTGGACGTGGGATACCCTTTGATTCCAGCCAAGGTTCGAAAATTGTCGTGAAATACTCATAGAATGTGGCACGTGTCATCCATCCATTAGGGCTTTTACCGATCCCCCACTCTTCTGGCACTGACGCAGCTATGTCAGCTGGCACCCTTTCGTAGCTGAAAACAACCATGGGAGGTGCTTGTTCGCCTGCTGCATTTGCTGTGATTAGTACAGTCAAACACTCTTTTTCATCAGCGTTCGCCGTCATGTAAACTGATTTACTTCCTCTTTCAGCTAGAACTCTCTGCCCCTTTGGGCTAAGGAAAAACCCCGTCTCGTCACCATTAAACACTCTGGCTGGATTTTTCAGAATTTCAAAGATATTTCTTGCTGCAAGGTATTTTTCAATTTCTTGAAACCAAGTTTGCACTTGCTCTTTTGTAACCCTTGCCCTGCTTGTTGTCAAATTCTCCGCCTGCCTCACAGAAACGCTGGGATTTCTTCTCATAAAAGCTTTGAACCATTTTCTTCCTGGTTTCCCGTTCTTGAAGGGGTTTGGCCTATCCATCATGTGCATAGCATGCTGTACAGAGGCTAGTAGCATAGCCGGAGTACTAGGAAAACCTTTCTCTGACATGAGCTTGATCCATTTTACCAAGGCCTTTTCCTCGGTTTCTGAAAGAATTGAATGAGGCCCCATCCTTCGACCAACTGGAGTCCTTCCATTAACTTTATCTCTGAGAGTTGCACGAGGGACGATGTGTTTTTTCGCTGCGGTGGCAACTGGCAATCCAGCACGTACGTCTTCAATTGCAGCCAACATTGTTTCCTCTGAGTACTGGAGCTTTTTCAATTTGTCCCCCGACTTCCTAAATCTCAATTTCTTTCTTCTTGCAACCATCTTCGGTATAGGGTACCTAAAAATGAGTGAAATTAAAAAAAATTCCTAATTGGCTTAAGGGTAAGAATCAAAAACTACTGTTAAAAGGAGAGAATCTGCTAAATACCTGCTAATAAATAATATATAAATAGACTTGAAGGATATATCGCCTCATGAAGAAAATACAAGATAAATAGGTGATATACCTAAGTAGACTTTAAGAAACAAATTCCTATAAATTAGCAAAAATACCTACTCTCATAGGCTATTTATATGAGCGGCGATATCTGGCTCATATGGGTGACGGTTACTGGAACACAATGATCCACTTATCAACATCAGGTTTAGCCAGATATCACCACCCCCTGGTGAAAACTGGACCCAACAGGTTTATCCTAAAAATTTTAATACCTACGTGTTCACAAAAGAAAAACAAACTCAATTGAATAAAAAACAAAAATGCGGGCATTGGCCCAGTAATCGCCACCCCTGGTGATAAGTGGATCTTGCAGACTTTGGGTGTTCCAATGTCGCACTATTTTTTTTCCATAATTTTTCCACTAAATACGTATTTCTAAAGGCATGTTGTCGTTCAGAGGATCATATTCCACAGAAGTTAGCTACAAAAACGACAATATTCTATTGAAAACGCGTGTAAAATCACAAAAATGCAACTCACTTTCTTAGCAGAACCAGTAAGGAGACAGGTGGTCACGAACACTGATAACCTCACAAGTCCTTCCCCAAGCCAGTTTTAGCCACTGCCTTCTGAATTTCGGCGTTGAAATGCAGTAAGGACATGAGCCTGAGTTGGTTCTGGAGCCAACTCCCTACCTAACGCCCAAGTCTTATTTTTTCGATCTAAAGTTGGGAGTGGCGATAATAGGTACACTGGTGACGACTGGTGCACTTACCCTACCATTTAAAACATTAAAACTAACTCGAATGTGCAACTTGACCCAAAATTAAAACAAAACAAAAAATCAGGGTTGTTTATTGTATATCGTCCCAGATCTTGTTCGAGATGGATTCAGCTTCTCCTGAATCTGGGAAGTAGTAGCCGAAGGTATTGTGGGAAGATTCAGCCCTGGAGCTACAGGCGCATTTATGCCCACAGGATGATCCCTGATTTTCACCTGCGAACGATGAACGATATGGAATGAACTCAACTCCGGCAGATAGACTTTGTAAATATTGGAAGAATGGACAGCCTCAATGCTGCCTTTGAGCCACTTAGCTGGCCGTTCATGAGGGTATAAGAGTATCCATGCTGGACCCAAAGGGAGAGCAGTACTCAGTGATGTACCACTCGAGGGGCGCTCTTGTTGCGATGAAAATCTTCGAGCCAAAATGGACAAAGGGGTACGAGGCAAATAGGAAAATAACGCCAACATTGGCGCACGGCCTGTAGAGACTGAAGGCGTAGCCCTATATGAAGCTAATGAATCGATCAACGCATCCTGGGCGGATTTTGAAGAATCCTCAACAGAGTACTTTCTTAGAATGGATTTCATGATATAGACAAAGCGCTCAGCTTGTCCGTTGGATCGCGGATTGTACGGGGGGGCAAATAGCAGCTTGATGGAATACTGGAGACAGAAACCACGAAACTCTGAACCAGAAAATGGAGGACCATTATCGGCAACCAAGGTAGTAGGAGTTCCGAACCTTGAAAATACCTCCAAGAGGAAAGCAGACGACAATCGATTCCTTTCCTAGTCGAAACATAACTATCGATTAATTATCGATTGTACAACAAACTGTATGAATATTTAGGGTTTTTCACGGACAGGCATAGAACAATGAATAGATTGAAATCTAGAAGTAAGTTAAACTGGTTGTATAAAAAGAAGTATGGGTCAGAGATGAATTTTAGTTTGGGAATAAACGGAGATTGGGTCCAGAACCGTACGGAGCTGGATATACCAGAGGAAGTCCTATATAATATATAGGATATTATCTTGCACCAGCATTATACGTTTAACGTATATCTTCCACCAAATGAGCGGAATATCGATAGTCTGGTGGCAGATACTGAGTTTGCTTTGCAGGGAATGCGCATAGGGGATTAGGAGAATAATACAGTAAGAAATAAGGTTTTCTCAATAGTTAGAGCAGCAAGAAACAAGGATAATAATGAAAGAATAGATAATTCATATACCTAATAACTCAATGCAAAGGAAAATAACAGGTAACTCTAAAAGATTGAATAATTTTAGGAAAGAGAATAGAGATTTGGCTTTTGTTCGGGCAGATAAGGCGAACACAACGATTATAATGAAAAGACATGATTACGATAATCTAATGAATGAACACCTCCATGATGACAGGAGGTATACGAGACTGAATGGTGACTGTAATGTGCGATGATGGCCGATCCGGAGCGTCGCAAGTGCGGTATCTCGACGGAGGCGAATGGCGTGCAAAGATGGCAGCTAACTTCGGCGTAGTAATGTCTGCTACGTCGGGTTCACCAGTGTATTGTCTGCTAAAATGGCCGACTGGTAATGGAGACAAATTACAAGTAATATGGTTGGTCAATAGGACATAGGATCTTAAGAGCTAGGAAGAAACATATTGTTTGGTAATGCATGCATTCCAGGGGACGTCCCATTGTATAAGCATTAGATCAGTTTAACCAGTTTTTAAGTGATAAAACTGTTTCACACGATGTGATTTATTTATTACTTTAGGCAAGAAATACTGACCCCCCCACCATTATCCACCTTAACATTTCTAGCGGCATGGGAGCCTCGAATCTGAAGAGCATTTTAAAATCCATGATCTACAACACCCAACATGCGAATTCGAGTTCACCCCCCCCCCCCCACCACCATCTCCTCAACACCAACAATGGTGCCAGTCCGGCACCAAAGCGGAAATACGTCGTAACATCGAACTTTCATCTGTTAGTTTTGGTAGGCAGTCCGTCGAAGTTCACTTCCGTATTCAAGGTGAAACACAAAAAAAAAAAAAAAAAAAAACACGAAATAAGCGGTTTATGGCATCATGGCACCATGTCCTGGCACCATGGTGGCACCACTATTAGTTCCATGGTGGTACAGAGAATAATTCGGAGGTATAATGAGAATTTTTATAATGAGAATTTTTATAAAATCCGGAGGTATAATGAGAATTTTTCCTCAATTTCAAAGCTTGGGTACAATTAGTAAGCAGTAAAGGAACCGGAATATTGAAAAATCGGATATTTTGTGAATATTATCCCCCCACTCACCCCCTTCCCTTGCGAATTTTGGTACTCTGGTAAAATCATGCACAACTCGGAAGTTATTTGAGTCAAACAAAAAAAGAAACACGCATATCGGTTGGAAATTGAGGTCTGGGCAGAATTTACAAGATTACCCCCGCAAACGCACGTTTTTTAAGCATTAACCCCCCCTTTCCCCCTCTTAAAAAGCAAAATCCAAAATTCCGGCGCCGTAGTGCACAACTAGATAGTATTTCGCGTCAAACGAAAAAAGAACTGAGAACTAAGGCCTGGGCAAAGTACACAAGATTATGCCCAAACATATTGTTTAGTAATGCATGCATTCTAGGGGACGTCCCATTGGATAAGCATTAGATCAGTTTAACCAGTTGGTAAGCGATAAAACTGTTTCACTCGATGTAATTCATTTATTACTTTAGGGAAGAAATAGTGACACCCCCCCCCTCGCCATTATCAACCATAACATTTCTAGCGGCGTGGGAAACTCGAATCTGAAGAGCATTTAATAATCCATGATCTACGATACCCAACATGCGAATTCGAGTTCACCCCCCCCCCCCCCCGCCAATGGTGCCAGTCTGGCACCAAAGCGGAAATACGTCGTAACATTGAACTTTCATCTATTAGTTTTAGTAGGCGGTCCATCAAGGTTCGCATCCGTGTTCGAGGTGAAACACACAAAAAAAAAAAAAAAAAAAAAAAACACGAAATATGCGGTTTATGGTGTCCTGGCACCACTATTAGTTCCATGGTGGTACAGAGAATAATTCATGAAAATCGGAGGTATAATGAGAATTTTTCCTCAATTTCAAAGCTTGGATACAATTAGTAAGCAGTAAAGGAACCGAAATATTGAAAAATCGGATATTTTGTGAATATTATCCCCCCACTCACCCCCTCCCTTTGCGAATTTTGGTACTCTGGTAAAATCATGTACAACTCGGAAGTTATTTGAGTCAAACAAAAAAAGAAACACACAAATCGGTTGGAAATTGAGGCCTGGGCAGAGTTTACAAGATTAGGCCCAAAAACACACGGTTTTTAAGCATTAACCCCCCCTTTCCCCCCCTTAAAAAGCAAAATTCAAAATTCCGACGCCGTAGTGCACAACTAGATAGTATTCCGCGTCGATGAAAAAAAGAACCACGAAAATCAGTTGAGAACTAAGGCCTGTGCAGACGACACAAGATTATGCCCAAAAACGCACGTTTTTTGATCATTAACCCCCCCTTTCCCCCCCTTAAAAAGCAAAATTCGAAATTCCGGCGACGTAGTGCACAACTAGATAGTTTTCCGCATCGAACAAAAAAAAAACCACGAAAATCGGTTGAGAACTAAGGCCTGTGCAGACGACACAAGATTTTGTCACACACACACACACATACACACATACACACATACACACACACACACACACACAGACATACACCTATGGTTTTTTTCGCGGATTTGGATTCAGAATGGTCTAAAACGGATTACTGTGTGGAAATTTTTTTTTTCTGTTGAGTGTTGTCCAACTTTACCTCAGATCGATCGCATAAGGACGCCCAAGTCTTACTGTGGGACGTCCTAAAAAGGCGATTAGTAGTTGAGACACATTCTGTTTTATTCTGGGCCGTCCGGCCCTATTTATACCCCCTAGCTGGCTGAAGAAGGGGCACCTAATCCAGGCCAGTTGGGGGCGGTAGTGGGGACGCCCTGAGGCGTCCACCACAGTGACCCTAGCAAGAAAATCTTCACTAAAGTAGAAAAATTTGTGAAGAAACTGGCCCAAAATGAAATAATTGAGAAAGAGGTGGTGAGCATGCAACAATCCCTTTAATCTACAGTAAATTAAAGACACATAACTAACTTCTTTGCAGACGAGTGATCTATATAGAAAAATAATAAACCGTTGTGTAATAATTTGCAGCGTTTTCAAGAAAGAAGCAGTAAAATCACTGCCAGTAAACGCAAGAAAACCTGCGAGCCATTGGGCATATAATTATGGTGTCCGAATTTGGAACATTTTCGTTACATCCACCTTTAGGTCTACAGAAATAGCTAGTAGTCTGGCATAGTAGTCCTTTATGACTAATGTTTGTTACTGGTTTTCCTGATGGTTCTTTAGACCTTTGGATCGTTCCCTGACGAACTCGGACGAACATGGAGTAAAAATTCTTTGCCTTCTGATTGGTCGTCCAAATCTATTCCTATCCTCAACCCGAAGGTGATAGTGGTGGTGGTAGATGCTCAATATAATATAGTACAGATATTAATTTAGGAAAAAACAATTTTTTAAAATAAATAAATAACCTTTTCTCTACTAAAACGCCCGCGCGCTCGGCGGCCCCGTGACACTGAATTCCTGTGGGCCAGTTCTCCCCACACTGAATACATAATAGGTACCTACTGTCGCTGGACTCTGCGCGTCATTATGCTTTCTACTGCCTTTTCGCCCAGTAAAAAACGGGCTTGGAAAAAATGGAACTTGAGATATCTTTTGACCGACTTCAACGCGCCGAAGGCGCGCGAAAGAGGAGGTACTCAATGCGGGTTGTCGTGGGACGACGATTTTTTTTTTTTTTTTTGTATGTCTGAACACCTTGCATTTCTTTATTCTGGTACTAATATGTCTGGTTCTTTTTGAAATTTGTTCTACCAGTATCCTTGGTGGTCCCATTTCAAACAGATTTCATTTCGCTTTGTTAGCAGTATCGAACATTTGTGAAAGAAGTTGAAAAACGTGGTTCCCGTTTTCGGGAATATCGGTCCGCATTCACTCTTCTTCCCCTGTGACTTCCGACTGTGCCGATGACGGTCTATTTGTGTATAGTCAAATTGAAGCTCTGATTGTAAGCTTCAAAATGGTATGCTATATGAGGGGGGTTCCGATAACTAAAAGGTGTTGCGGGGGATGAGAAAGGGAGAAATTATAGTGGGCTATTCGCTCAGAACCTGCATGAGCCGTATCAAACGTGTTTATCAATGCTCGAATATGTGAGTTTTCCTACCTTATACGTATGAGGGATAATTATAGTACTGTTAGTTAGGTATTCTTCCAAGTGGGTGTAGCACATAGCTTCCTCGTCATCCTTAACATGGTTCGGTAGGTAATGGTATAGAAGATCGTCGTAACTGCATAGTGCCGTACCAAATATGAGGGATTATAGGACAACTAGGTGATGAGAGGGTATTCTACCAAGTGGGTGTAGCACATAGCTTCCTCGTCATCCATAATATAGTTGGGTAGGTAATCGTATAGGAGATTGTCGGAACTGAATAGTGCTGTACCAAATATGAGGGATTATAGGACAACTAGGTGATGAGAGGGTATTCTACCAAGTGGGTGTAGCACATAGCTTCCTCGTCATCCATAATATAGTTGGGTAGGTAATGTTATAGGAGATTGTCGGAACTGAATAGTGCTGTACCAAATATGAGAGATTATAGGACAACTAGGTGATGAGAGGGTATTCTACCAAGTGGGTGTAGCACATAGCTTTCTCGTCATCCATAATATAGTTGGGTAGGTAATGTTATAGGAGATTGTCGGAACTGAATAGTGCTGTACCAAATATGAGGGATTATAGGACAACTAGGTGATGAGAGGGTATTCTACCAAGTGGGTGTAGCACATAGCTTCCTCGTCATCCATAAAACAGTTGGGTAGGTAATGTTATAGGAGATTGTCGGAATTGAATAGTGCTGTACCAAATATGAGAGATTATAGGACAACTAGGTGATGAGAGGGTATTCTACCAAGTGGGTGTAGCACATAGCTTCCTCGTCATCCATAAAACAGTTGGGTAGGTAATGGTATAGGAGATTGTCGGAACTGAATAGTGCTGTACCAAATATGAGGGATTTTTGTACAACTAGGTGATGAGAGGGTATTCTACCAAGTGGGTGTAGCACATAGCTTCCTCATCATCCATAATATAGTTGGGCAGGTAATGGTATAGAAGATTGTCGGAATTGAATGGTGCCCTACCAAATATGTGGGATTATAGGACAACTAGGTGATGAGAGGGTATTCTACCAAGTGGGTGTAGCACATAGCTTCCTCGTCATTCATAAATAGTTGGGTAGGTAATGGTACAGGTGAACGTCAGAACTGAATTGTACCGTACCAAATATGAGGTATATAGTACAGTTAGGTGATAAGTCCTCGTCAATCATGTCATGGTTGAGTTGTTGAATTGTGTTGAGAACTACCAAGTACCTATCAAATATGAGGGACGTCGAACAGTTACGGGATATGAGAGTAGATTGCTAAGTAGCAAAGTGAACTAAATACCTCCTGAAACTGAACCAAAAACGGAAAGTCATCTATACATATGGAAACTGATCCGGATTACAGAATGTGGTCCACCCTACGGCGTCTGGTTCACCTTACTGAAATGATTCACAGTATGGAAACAGATCCACATTAACAGATCGTAAAACTGCCGGTAAATTAATTCCAGATTTAAATTGAAGACCACTAAAAAGTGAAAAATAAAAAATAATATAAAATGGAAAAATAATAAAATAAAAACCTTTTTAACAAAAAAATGGACCGACCTCAAAAATTATGTCCGTAAAAACCCAAAAAGGGAAAAATAATAATCTCAGTGAAAACGTACTTGATGTAGTAGGTTGTTGGACATAAATATCTAGTCAACAGATGGTATGTTGGAATAGATACTCATCTGTAGATTCTATCATCTAGATGCTATCTAGATAGATAGGTAGGTAGGTACGCATTGAAGTCGCCGCCGTGCCCATTTGCAGACACAAACTAACCACCTTCCTTAATCGATGATCTGGTTACCATTTCAAGAGTGAATACCATTGAGTTACAATGTGCTCCCCAAACTATCAGGTACCTAGTACGTCTCTGCTGCTATATAAGTATGATAGTAAGTGTGAACCTCCCTAGGAATGGTTGTGACGAGTATTTGAGACTTTATTATTATAGGAGACAGTTTATTATATTGGTGGACATATTTTAATGTAGCTACGTACCGTCGAGAGCGTTGTTACCTACCTAATTAACATTTAACACCTCCCACAATTTTACAAATATTTACGTTCATACTCGGTGTGGAAGCATGTTTTTAGTATGGGAGGTATGTATATTTGCGAAAAAGAATGATATGTTGGTGAGTAGAAGATCTTGAAGACGTTTGTATCTACAGATGGGCACGGCGGCGACTTCAATGCGTACCTACCTACCCATCTATCTAGATAGCATTTAGATGATAGAATCTACAGATGAGTATCTATTCCAACATACCATCTGTTGACTAGATATTTATGTCCAACAACCTACTACATCAAGTACGTTTTCACTGAGATTATTATTTTTCCCTTTTTGGGTTTTTACGGACATAATTTTTGAGGTCGGTCCATTTTTTTGTTAAAAAGGTTTTTATTTTATTATTTTTCCATTTTATATTATTTTTTATTTTTCACTTTTTAGTGGTCTTCAATTTAAATCTGGAATTAATTTACCGGCAGTTTTACGATCTGTTAATGTGGATCTGTTTCCATACTGTGAATCATTTCAGTAAGGTGAACCAGACGCCGTAGGGTGGACCACATTCTGTAATCCGGATCAGTTTCCATATGTATAGATGACTTTCCGTTTTTGGTTCAGTTTCAGGAGGTATTTAGTTCACTTTGCTACTTAGCAATCTACTCTCATATCCCGTAACTGTTCGACGTCCCTCATATTTGATAGGTACTTGGTAGTTCTCAACACAATTCAACAACTCAACCATCAGTCCATTTTTTTGTTATTTATTTTATTTTATTATTTTCCCATTTCATTTTTTTTTTTTTTTTTCACTTTTTAGTAGTCTTCAATTTAAATCTGAAATTAATTTACCCGCAGTTTATCGATCTGTTAATGTAGATCTATTTCCATACTATGAATCATTTCAGCAAGGTGAACCAGACGCCGTAAGGTGGACCACATTCTGTAATCCGGATCAGTTTCCATATATAGATGAGTTTCCGTTTTTGGATCAGTTTCAGGAGGTATTTGGTTCAGTTTGCTACTTAGCAATCTACTATCTTATCCCCAAACTGTTCGACGTCCCTCATATTTGATAGGTACTTGGTAGTTCTGACAACACAATTCAACAACTCAACCATGACATGATTGACGAGGACTTATCACCTAACTGTACTATATACCTCATATTGGGTAAGGCACTATTCAGTTCCAACAATCTTCTATACCATTACCTACCCAACTGTATTATGAATGACGAGGAAGCTATGTGCTATAACCACTTGGTAGAAAACCATCTCATCACCTAGTTGTCCTATAATCCCTCATATTTGGTAAGGCACTATTCAGTTCCGACAATCTCCTATACCATCACCTACCCAACTGTATTATGGATGACGAGGAAGCTATGTGCTACACCTACTTGGTAGTATACCCTTTCATCACCTAGTTATCCTATAATCTCTCATATTTGGTAAGGCACTATTCAATTCCGACAATCTTCTATACCATTACCTACCCAACTGTATTATGAATGACGAGGAAGCTATGTGCTACACCTACTTGGTGGAATACCTAACTAACAGTACCATAATTATCCCTCATATCATACGTATATGGTAGGAAAACTCACACATTCGAGCATTGATAAACACGTTTGATACGGCTCATGCAGGTTCTGAGCGAATAACCCACTATAATTTCCCCCTTTCTCATCCCCCGCAGCACCTTTTGTTTATCGGAACCCCCTTCATATAGCATATCATTATAAAGCTCACAATCAGACCTTCAACTTGACAATACACAAGTAGTCCGTCATCGGCTAGGTCGGAAGTCACATGGCAAGAAGAGTGAATGCGGATCAGTATTCCCGAAAACGGGAACCAAGTTTTTCAACTTCTTTCACAAATTTTCGATACTTTTAACAAAGCAAAATGAAATCTGTTTGAAACGGGGCCACCACGGATACTGGTAGAACACATTTCAAAAAGAACCAGACAGATTAGTATCAGAATAAAGAGATGCAAGGTGTTCAGACATGCAAAAAAAAAAAAAAAAAATCGTCGTCCCACGACAACCCGAATCGAGTACCTCCTCTTTCGCGCGCCTTTGGCTCGTTGAAGTCGGTCACAAAGGTCTCCTTTCTATATATCACTTCTGGCTCAAGTTCCATCCTCCTTTTTGATTGGAGGTGGGAGGACTTTGGGACGTTTCATGTTTTTGGTACCCTTGTAGAGAGATTACTCCGTATCTTTCTCCACAGTCAAAGTACTTAGAAAGTGATCAACTGATTCATTTTCCATGGTTCTGATTAGTAGCACTACCAAAATTATTAATACCGTTAGAATAGCTACAGAATAAGTGAGGGAACTCATATGAGTTCCATGTTGGTTTATAAATTTTATCTCTTCGGCTCTATCTTTTAGTTGATTTAATTTGAAACTAGGCTGTAGCAATCATTAATTAAGCTGTAATCGTTAATTTGAAAAGAAGCTGTAACAATCATTGACGATACTGCTTCAGTCTATTGGAATGAACCTTTACTTCTTTTCTATTCATTTGTATGGTTATATTTATATTGTTTGGATCAACCTTTTTAATTATATAAGGGCCGGTGTATGCGGGAGTGAGCTTTTTATTTTTTCCTTTTTTTGGGTTTTCATCTAATAGTAAGACAAGATCGCCTATTTTATAATCCTGGGGCTTTAATATTCTTATCATAGTATTTTTTATAAATTTGCTTACAATTTATTAAATTTCCTCTAGCAGTTTGATGGGAGACCTGAAGTTTCATTTTGAGGTCCGATAAGTAATCATCATAACTGTAAGAAAACTCAGGTTCTTTACGAATTGCTGAAGGCAATCTGATTTTATAACCAAAAACTAATTCAAAAGGAGTGAATTTAGTAGCAGAGTGAGGGGTCGTATTGAAAGAAAAAGTGGCAAAATGAATCCAGGAGCACCAGTTTGTCTGGTCTCCATTGACAAAATGTTTCGGATTTTGAATCTACTTCCATTACTCTGTTATTAATTATGATATGATTCTGCTGAGCCTCAATAAATTTTGAATGATGCTCTAATTCTTCTGAATTACCTATTACAGGGGTCTGTGCACAGCTAGTACTTGGTATTGGGGAACTATTTAAGCGTAAAACTGTTTTTTGATCTGGACTAATCTTGTCAGATGGAATTACGTTATTGTGGTCCATTCTACCCAGGAAATCAGCGTTAGAGTTGCATTTACCAGGTTGAATTTTGAGATTGAATTTTGTGAGGCGTTTGAAAAGTATCTCCAAGATTTCTATGTGTCGCCTTATGTCAGGGGAATAAGTCACAAGATTATCCATATAAGCATACGCACGTATTCCGTTAATTCCTAATAGGAGTTGATTCATTAATTTCTGCATAGTGGCAGGTGCGTTTCTTAATCCATAAGGCATACCAACATACTCCCAATGGTTTTGAGCAGTAGAGAATGCCTTTTTATGAGCATCTTCTTCATCAAGTTCTATCTGTAAGAATGCTTGAGCTAAGTCTAGGGTTGAAAAATGTCGAGAGTCCCCTAGATTATCTAAAATTTCACTAATAAGAGGTATGAGAAAGCTCTGTCCAATGCTAATACCATTTAATTTACGAAAATCAATGCAAACGCGAAACTTTTTACACCTGAGACATCAACTTTCTTAGGGACAACCAATAAAGGGAAATTATAAGGAGAGTCGCTTTATTTGATAATTCCCTGCTTCGCCATTTCCTCAACTTGCTTATTGATTTCGTCTTTTTGAGATTCGGGTAGCCTATATGGCTTAACATGGATTGGGTTGTTATTGGTTGTAGGGATTTTATGTGTAACTGCAGTAGTTGAGGTTAAAGAGTCCTCTGGTAGCAAAAATATGTCATTGTATTCCATCAAGAGGGGGAGTAGAGCATCTTTCTCTTCTCTACTCAAATAGTCTACTCTCAATTTTGACTTTAAGATTTGAAACAGACAGACAATCGGTAGACGCCAACATAGATGATGAGAGTGACCACCAAACAGTTCACACTAACCGAGACAGTAACACAACATTAGAAATCCCAATAAGCGACAACCCGGTAAATTACTTCAACAACCAAGTAATAGTATCTCTAGTAAAGGGTAATCCAGCAAAAACAAGAATAAAGAAAATTTTCAATCAAAAGACCAGAATACTGGTAGAACTGTCAGAAAGTAAATTAGAAGAAGAAACAGTAAGCTTTGTGAAATAATACATCATTCCAAACATAAACTATGGATTATACTTCGAAAAAGACATTTACGAAAAATTCCTAAAGATAATGGTAAAGTACTTTAAAACTTCGGAAATAAAATTCACCAAATGTAACGAAAAGCGGATAGATGTATTAGGCGATGAGGAAGTACTAGAAGTAATCACTTCATATCATGTAGGTAAGCAGAATCATAGAGGAATTGAAGAAACATATCAAAAACTTAAAAGACTATACTTTTGGCCGAACATGAAAAAGACAGTCCAGGAATTTATTAATCAATGTGAACTATGCCAAATTTGTAAATATGACAGGAACCCCCTGAAAATAAAATATAATATAACTCCGACGGCGACTAGGCCATTTGAAATCATTCACATAGACAAATTTACTTTAGAAAAAACGAAATACCTAACTATAATAGACACATTCTCGAGGTACGCTCAAGCTTATCCGGTGCAAACGTCAGAAAGCATAGAAGTGGTAACTAATCTACTCAAATATTTTGCACATCATGGGCTACCCCAACTGATGATTTCCGATAATGGGGCAGATCTACATAGCTCCTTAGTAAAATAATTACTGATGATACACAAAATCAAAATTCATTTTATAAGTTCCCAACATCCCGATTCAAATGGACCTATCGAGAGGTTCCATTCCACACTGATAGAGCATATCAGATTATTGTGAATCAAGACGAGTTCAAAAACGACTTGACCACAAACAAAGTAAACTATGCTCTTCTAGCCTACAACAATAGCATACACTTGGTAACAAAATTGACGCCATTCGAAGTTATTAATGGTCATATAGACAACGAAGCGACTATAGATATGGATATAGAACAAAAACTTACTTCTAACTTCGTACAGAGACATAAAGAAAAGACCAAATTGTTATACTCCACCATTAATGAGAAGAATCTAAAACAAAAAGAAAAAGTGATAACCAGTAGAAACCTATCTAGAGAAGACACACCAGATATACCGGCCGAAGTTTATATAAAAATTAAACAATTACAGGCAAAGACTAAAAACAAATACGCGAAAGAGAAGGTAGTTAGAGTAAATGTGGATAGAAACACGGCAGAGATTCAGCCTCGTCATTACAATACGAGAAGCAAGGTTCATCTCTCCAATATTAAGAGACCTAGGAAACAAAAGAAAATTACAGAAACTACTTCCCAAACTAACCCACCTACTGACACTGTTCCAGGGCCCTCGGGCTTACGACAGGACGATGCGCCGAAATAAAAGACTTAAGCGGTAATCCCGGTGTCTTACCTATCCGGCTAGGTACGGCAAAAATAACTACAACTAACCACACGTTGATACACTACTATAAGATCAACGGACTTATACGATAATTCGACAAACTGAAGTTTAAAAATGTAGAATTATTTTGGAAACTTAGAGTAGATGAAAGAATATCCAGGGGATTAGATGAATATTCAAGGGTTGTAGATTATACTGTAGATATTATTCAAGAAAAAATAGATAGCATAAAACATGTAGACAATAGAATGAAAAGGGGATTAATCGATGGGCTCGGTAGCGTAATAAAAGCTATAACGGGAAATTTAGACTCAACTGACGCAGAAAAATATGACAAATTTATAGAACAAATTAGAAACAATAATTTAAACTTTCAAGATCAACTAGACGCTCAATTCTCCATCAACAGTGAACTAATAGAAGAATTTGATGAAACAATAATTGGTACTAATTATTAGTACCATCCAATTCAACAACAAAGAAATACAAAATAAAGTGGTAGAAATAAACAGGTTAATTGAAACCAATGAATTAATTGAAGTTGTAGATGATTAGTGAATCATCTACAACTAGTTTTCAACCTGATCTTAAATGTAGTCCAAGACATAGAGAACTCCTTGACCTTTTAGAAAATGGGATCCCTTCATCCTAGTATTCTCACTACCAAACAATTGTATGACGAACTTAAGAAAATAGAAAATTATTACCAAGGGAAACTACCTTTAGAGATCAATTATGAAAATATGTTAGAATTAGAATCCCTGATTAAGGTTAATTGTAAAGTTCGACCTGAAGAAATTGTTTACTTCTTAACGTTACCATTGACAAACTCGAAAGAGTTCGATTTATTTTATTTGAGGCCAATTCCTTCAGAAACCAGTAACGGTCTGATATCTATTTGGCCAGATTCTCAGTACTTGTTAAAAGCTAAAGACAATTCTACGATTAAACCTCTTAAAGGTTCTTGCATATCGGGTAGTACCTACTTGTGCCCGACTGAAATTATCTCAACTTATAATGGTACCTGCGAAAAAGAAATTCTTCAGGGCCGAGCTCCTAAGCAATGTCGATATGTTAAACTAGAAACTATCGACAACGAAATTGAATTTATTCCGGAAATCAATCAATATCTTGGCACTTTTGTAACAGAAGAACCTATAGAAATTAGGAAAGAAAAAGAAACAGAAATCAAGTCGCTAAAAGGAATATATCTCATCAGAAATTAAAAACATACTGTATATTTTAGAAATGAACAATTAAAATCTTCAAGCCAGTCGGAGGGTCAACCGAAAATCATTCACAATATTGAAATTGACATGGAAAATAATTATCCGCCTGATGTGTCACTAAATTTGAAAGATGCTAATTTTAAAAATATAAAATTGAACCCCATACGACCGTTTAGGTCATTCGATTCATCTCACATAGTAGTGCCAAGTTGTTGGACAATTGTATGATACTTTATCATGATAGGATCAGTATGTTATTTTACTTTGAAATATTTTAGAAAATCCAAATCATTGAATTTTAGTAATTCACCTCAGGTAGAACCTCGGACTTGTATTGACATCAACCTTCCAGGAGATGCCAAATTCTAGGGGTGGAGGAGATAAGTATGTAATTAATGCTGAGTGCTCCTTATTATTGCAGATCCTAGGAAAAACCCCGCTTAGGGCTCTGCGAGCCCCGCGGAGGGAAGAGATTGTACGGACAGTCTTGACTCGCCCTTGCTGTAGTGTAGTTCGTTCGTCTAAGTTCTCTCTTTGTAAATATTTGTATCTTTGGAAAATTAAAGTTGTTTTTTGCTTCCGAGTCTACCAAGGTAGCGGAAGCTTTGTTTTCACTTTTCAAGGATGAAAAAAAAAAAGTTCTCCAAAATCAAAATTTTCACTCGCGTTTTGCGTTTTAGACCTTTCTGAACAATTTTGGTTCCGTGTCTGTGTGTCTGTCTGTCTGTGTGTCTGTCCGTTTGTCATGATTTCCTTGTAACGCGCATAACTATACGAAGTTATTGTCCGATTTTGATGAAATTTTCAGGGATTGTGCGGGTTGGTGTGTGGACGGTTTCCTATGAAAATCATCATCCCCGGACTGATAGAAGCGACTGCGCATGCGCAAACGTGAATTCCTTGTAACGGTTATAACTTCTACATTTTCCATCCGATTTCAATGAAAATTTCAGAGATGTTACAGATTAGTATTTAGACGGTCCCCTATGAAAATCATCATCCCCGGACTGATAGAAGCGACTGCGCATGCGCAAACAAGAATTTCCTTGAAACGGCCATAACTTCTACATTTTCCATCCGATTTCAATGAAATTCTCAGGAATTATGCGGATTAGATTGTAAATGGTCCCCTATGAAAATCATCACCCCCGGACTTATAGTAGCCGATGCGCATGCGCGAACGTAAAATCCGTGTAACAGCCGTGCGTATGTCACAACCTCAAAATCTACATTACCTACTGTCTGGCGCCCGTAGCACATGTGCAGCAAGTCAAACTGCCAAGTAAGTGGTCACGGGTACGATTCCCAGCAGTGCCATAAAATTTTTGGATTTTTTGAGTAGTGACTCACTTACATTTTTCATCCGAATTTGATGAAATTTTCTAGGAATATCCAGAGTAGCGTGTAGATGGTCCCCTATGAGGGTAGTGAGAGGTACTTAGAGATTGGTGTTCTGAGATTAACCACTATGCATCGGATCATCTATATAATCGGGTTATGGATACGAGGAAGCTATGTGCCACACCCACTTGGCAGACGTTTTTTAAACTCGTTTCCTCGATTTGGATACTTAACTTATATACATGTAAGTTGCTCAAATATTAATTGCTTCCGAGTCTACCAAGGTAGCGGAAGCTTTGTTTTAACTTTTCAAGGAAGAAAAAAAAAAGTTCTCCAAAATCAAAATTTTCACTCGCGTTTTGCGTTTTAGACCTTTCTGAACAATTTTGGTTCCGTGTATGTGTGTCTGTCTGTCTGTCTGTCATGAATTCCTTGTAACGCGCATAACTATACGAAGTTATTGTCCGATTTCAATGAAATTTTCAGGGATTGTGCGGGTTGGTGTGTAGATGGTCCCCTATGAAGAACATCATCCTCGGACTGATAGAAGCGACTGCGCATGCGCAAACGTGAATTCCTTGAACAGCCATAACTTCCACATGTTCTACCCGATCTCGATGACATTTTTAGGGATTACGCGGATTAGGTTGTAGATGGTCCCCAATGAAAATCAAGGCCTTAAAACTTACAGAAGCCTCTGCGCATGCGCATACGTAAAATCCTTGTAACAGCCATAACATTTACATTTTGGTTTATTATTTTCAGTAATGAACCTTTGGAATCGACCAAGAAGTAAATAAAATTTAACACCCCCTCAAAATTTGATGGTTTACGTTTCAAGGTACGTTGAATCCAAAAATCGAATAAAAATTTGGCCGTCCGTCCGCCGTACGCCGTACGCGGCACTTTTGCCGCTTAGCATTGACCGATTTGATGAAATTTGGTATGTAGGCTCCATTTGGGGTCCAGTTGTGCCCCGAAGCTTTTGGTTGATGTAGGTCACTTCTAAGGGTTCCAAAATCCATTTTGAAATTTTGAAAACGCCCTAACTCAAAAAATTTCGATATAAAGGTATTGTTTTTCCTTCAATTTAAGATTCTATAGAATTTTTAGAATTTTTTGAGACCACGCGGAGCCCTGTAGGACAAACCGTTCGCTCCCTACGAAAATTTAAGGGTTTATATTGAAATATATATATTATATATATAAATCAAAACACGAGTGTGAATCGCAAAAGAAGTCTAATCTCCGTTCAAATTAGAGGTGACCGAAATGCGATCGATGGTTGGTGATTTTGATTTTTTTTTTTTTTTTTTTTCATATTGTACAGTTGGTGATTTTGTAGACGAGTGATCTATATAGAAAAATAATAAACCATTGTGGAAAATTTGCAGCGTTTTTCATCCGAATTTGATGACATTTTCTAGGATTGTCCAGATTAGCGTGTAGATGGTCCCCTATGAGGGTAGTGGAAGGTACTTAGGGATTGGTGTTTTGAGATCAACTACTATGCATCGGATCATCTATATAATCGGGTTATGGATACGAGGAAGGTATGTGCCACACCTACTTGGCAGACTTTTTTTGTTGTTAGGTTTCAAGTCGCTTTCTTTTATTTTAACTTACATACTTTGAAATATTATACTTCGAGTTCAATTTTTCTTTTAACGGTATAATTGTATAAAATCTACGCAACTTCTCTCTACGATTTTATTTATTTATTTATATTTTTTTCACTATTTTTTTCTTTATATATTTTTATCTATTCCTATATATATATTTTTTCCTACTATTTTATGAATGCAGAAATAATAAAATTTAGCAATAGGGTATGGCCTGTCAATTTTGAAGAGGAGCTCAGAGATACAAGGAAATATAAAGCAATGTTGTTTTTGAAAAAAATTATGTCATCAGAACTCACAGCAAGAGAGTGGTCATCATGTCGAAGATGAAGATCCTTCTGTCAGCTATGGTTCGGTCCTGCTTGAAGTTTCTGTTTCAGCCAGCCGTTCCTGTAGCTGAAGTCGTCTCTTAAGAGGGGTTGACGAGACAGTCCTCGTTGTCCCGGAGTCTTGATTTTCAAGTTGATCAAATGTAGGGTCTTCTTTCACGTCAGCCAGCCTTTGAAGATTCCTTTCCAAAAGTCTCAGCCAGCCTATCCTGTAGCTGAAGTCGTTGGGCGGAAGTTTCCGTTTCCAAAAGTCTCAACCAGCCGATCCTGTAGTTGAATTTATTGGTGGAAAGCCTTCCCTGTAGCTGAAGGATCAAATCCAGTACGCTTGAAGAAGGAGAATCGATCTTGTCTTCCGTCAAGGGGATGTTGATCTTCACCTGGTTCTTCGAAGATTCCTGGGCCCCAAATGGATTTTCTTCTCGGAACTGCGACCAGCAAACTAAAATCCGGCTTCTGAAACCAAAATTTTGGACTGTGATATCCTAAAGAATTAGAACTCTAAGTCCGTAGAACATTAAAATGGATTCGTGTCCACTGGAAGCCCGTGCAGGTGGTAGAAAGAAAGGACTCACAAGTTTCAAGGAGAAACTTATATTAACAAGAATTACACTTTACAAGTTGAAACTCAAGACTGTCTTAATTCTATGCTACAACATACTATTATAGACATCAAGACGTACAGGGGGTTACATTATGTGGAGGGGTGGAATGATAATTTCGGGAAAGGTCGATGTGGCAGTTGAGCTATCGGTTTGACCTCCTGGGGCCCAACGGCTTTACAATAGGAGAGGATAAGATAGTATGTGATTCCCTAGGAAACTAGGTTTTGAGCTTCAGTTTGATTACAAATACGTCAAGATAAAGATACCAACCCATTCGTACATAATTGAGCTGGAACCAATGACCGCGACTTTGTTTGTAAAATCAGATATAGACAAGGCTGACATACTTTTCGTATTGAGTCATCGATATGAAAATACCGTCTGGAAAAAAACCTCAAGTTGATCAGGCTTGTAGGAAATTATTCAGAAAGGCTTTCCATCGGAAACAATTAATTATTAATAAATCCCAAGTATATCACATAGTATAAAACAGAATGCCTTGTTTAACTGAATAATTTGGTACTGTTTCTTTTCATTGAATGCGCGTTATTATCGGCCCCAACGTTTCATCAGCGTGTTGATGTTTACTCAGTCCTGCAAAAAGGGCAGGGTACTGATCTAGTGATAGGAAGGAGGGTGACGAAGTGGGGATCACTTGAGAAGAATTGTTTTCAAGCGATGAACGCTCCCCCTTTGGAGCGAGTGGGACAGTACCTAGCTCTTTTACCTACTCTCTGTCTCATTTCGCTGTATTTTCCCTTTCACGAGTTTGCCGTGTTCCCGTGAGGCTGGGGAAGTTATTCCTTTTTTCTTCGATTTTAGTGGCATTTTGTCGGCCCATTTCGCAAGTTCGCTGAATGGGATTTCGGCTTGGGTTGCCCCAGCGCGTGACAAGTAATCTACTATGGAATTTTCTCGGCCACTGAGGTGTTTCAGGGTGAAATTGTAATTCATCAGCTCCGATTGCCACCGCTGTACTCTTGGTGATGCATGTTGTAATCTTTGTTGAATTGTTATATATTCGGGTATAGTAAAACTCAGTGTTCAATGCCGAGATCGAAGCACCTGTGTCTAACAGTGCTTGAACCTGCTGTCCTTGTAACGTTACTGGTACCATAGGACTACTACATCCCGAAACATATTTGAAAATTGAAGATATATGATGTTTGTGGATGTTTTTCTGTTTAAGATGTCTATCGTCGGATAAACTTTCTTTATGTTTGAAGTTCACGAGATCTGTTTTCCTATTTTTATCTGTTTTTTTAATAGTTTTTTGCTAAGTTTTGGATTGGCGTGACATTGTGCTGAACGATTGTTTAGCTAGAGGAGATGCCTCTGGTGTTACGCCCTGGGGCGTTTTTTGGAGATTTTCGGAGTGGTTTGAGGAAAGAGGTGGTTTGTAAGCGCATCGCTGAATCCTTACGGTGTGTTCCACAGTTTGGACTTCACTTTATTGAAGAGTTCATCCACTCACACATTTTGTGTTATGTTGTTGTCGTTGTGAACAACAACTAATATTGAAATAAATATTCACTTCTTCCTGTGACATCGTGTAGAAAAGTTTGTCCACAAAATAATATAATTTAATTGTACACAATATTATTAGGTACAAAGGACTGGGGTTGGTCACATTATAAGAGGTTATGGGAATTCCAAAGCACGCCTAGAAATGACGAACGTAAGTTATAAAATATAACACTTGCGGAAAGATAACTTTGATACTTGGAAAATCCAAGCAAGAGCTATCCTAGTTAAAAATGGGCTCTGGGGTTATGTATCAGGCACAATCCCGAAACCAGTCGTACCTGATGGTGACGGTGATGCTATTGGTAGAGCAGCACTTGAAAAGTGGGAAAAAGATGACTTGATGGCATTTTCAGATCTTATGTTATTAATCGCACCTAGTGAGTCAAGTAAAGAACTGTAACACTTCACAAGAAATTTGGGAAACACTTCAAAACATCTACCAAAGTAGTGGACCTGCTAGAAAAGCTAGTTTAATGAAGCAACTCATACTCAAAAGAATGAAAAATAGGGAAGACACTAGGGAGCATCTCAAATCATTCATGGACATTATAAATAAGTTGAAAGAATTGAACGTACAAATGGACAAAGACTTTATTACAGTAATCATGCTATATAGTCTTCCTGAGTCATTTGAAAATTTTAGAATCGCAATTGAGACAAGGGACAAATTGCCGAGTCCTGAAGAGTTGAAAGTAAAGATCATTGAGGAGTCAGATGCTAGGAAAAATAAAATCATGTCAGATAGGGGAAGTGATGAAGCTTTTTATGGGGAAACATATAAAAATAAGTTCCAAAAAGGTTCAAACAATAATTTCAAAATAAACTATCAAAACCAAAAAGAAAATAAAGATGTTCAATGTCAAATTTGCCACAAATTCCGTCATACAGCAGACAAATGTTGGAAAAACCAAAACAAAAGGAGTGATTCCACATTCAAATTGACAGAAGAAAGTTTGTCAACCCATGAATCTGAGTTGGAAAAATCGGATGATTGGTGCTGGAATAGTGGTTGTACCTCACACATGCCAGGAAGTGAAGCGAAATTTGAGAAGATAGGAAAAACTATGAACAAAAGTCTACGCCTAGCTACAAAGACGCAAACTACACCAATAAACGGATCAGGAAATATTAAAATTGAAACTAAAAATGGAATGATCAATTCAACAAATACTTTACTTTTTCCAAATCTATCTACCAACTTACTATCAGTTGCAAAAGTAACAGAAAATGGACACATGGTTTTATTTGATTCAAACAATGCTGTCATATTTGAAAAAGATTCAGAGAGTGTGAAGAAAACTAAAAGGCTAATTGCTAGAAGTAATAAAGATATTTTGTTGAGAGCAGATAAAATCAACGGACTTTTGTACACTAAAATTAAAGAATCAAAGTCAAATTTGGAAACATCAAAGTTTACAAAGATAGAAGAATGGCACAGAAAACTTGGTCATTTGAACGAACTAGAACTAAAGTTAGCATTGAAAAATAAAAGTGCATTTTAATGGAAAAGAAAAATTGGACAATTGTGAAATCTGTCTAACTGGTAAATTTCCGTGGTTACCATTTCAGAAACGAGAAAAACGCAAGAAAACGGAACTGCTGGAAATAATACACTCTGATATCTGTGGACCTATGCGAGTACCTTCACCGAATGAAGCTCGATATTTCTTCACGTTTATTGACGATTCCACAAGGTACGGACGTGTTTACTTCTTGAAGCAGAAAAGTGATGCATTTCAAGCGTTCAAGAGTTACAAGAACGAAATAGAAAATCACATGGGTAAGAAAATCAAATTTCTACAGACGGACAATGGAAAGGAATGTGACAACGTCGAATTTTCAAATTTCTTGAATGAATCAGGAATTAGACGAAGACTAAGTTGCAGCTATACTCCACAACGAAACGGAATAGATGAAAGGAAGAATAGGACGCTTCTAGATATGGCTACATGCATGTTGATTGAAGCTAACATGCCAATGATGTTTTGGGCTGAAGCTATCAACACAGCCAATTTTCTAAGAAACAGATGTCCATCCAAATCGTTAAATAACGAAAATCGTTTTCAAAAATGGGTAGGTAGATCACCATCTGTAAGACATCTACAAATTTTCGGTTCGAAAGTATATTTCAGAAATAAAAGACCTAACTTAGGAAAATTTGAACCCCAAGCAGCAGCTGGAATTTTTGTTGGATATTCCGAACCATCTAAAGCCTTTAGAATTTGGGATCCGAAAAAAAGAAGGTTCAAATTACTCGTGATGTAAAAATACTTCCAAAATTTTACTATTTGAGGTCAGAATATGATGAAAAATACAACTTCATTAACGAAAACGATATTTCAACAACTAAAGAAATGGAAAGTGACAAAAATGATAACATACAAAGAGAAATTGAAAACACCAGCTCAAGAGGAGTTGGAGTGGAACAAGAAATGAATGAAGAAGAAATGTCTGAAACTTTTGAAGACTGCATGGATGAAGTAGTTGAGGAAGAAAATTGCAGACCTAACAGGAATAGACGATTACAATTCTGGACAGCTGATTATGAAATGGCTGCATTCACAAATAAGGAACTGAATGGGCCAGACTCAAACGAGTGGCATAAAGCAATAAAAGAAGAAATTAAGTCACACTTGCAAAATGACACATGGATTTTGACGGATAAACCAAAAGATCGAAAAATAATAAGTAGTGAAATGATTTTGAAGAATAAATTGAAACCAAACGGAGAAATTGATCGAAGGAAAGCTCGCCTAGTCGCCAGAGGTTTTTACCAAAGACCGGGAATCGACTACGACGAAACCTTCGCACCAGTCATGAAATTGAGTTCTCTGAGATTCCTACTAGGACTTGCAGTAGAGAAAAACATGAAAATATCTCAATTGGATGTAAAAGCTGCATTTTTAAATGGTGACATAAAAGAAAATAAAAGTTCCTGAACACCTTGAAAAATATTTGGTGGAAATAATGAACGAAGCTTATAACAAGGACAAAATTGTATATGACCGCGCTAAGGACGCACTGAACAAACTAAGGCTTTCTGAAAAACCTCAAGCTTGTCTACTCAAAAAGACCTTGTATGGGCTTAAACAAGCGGGAAGGCAATGGTTTTTGAAGTTGGACAGCAAGTTGAAAACACTGGGTTTCAAACCATCGAATGCTGATCCTTGCATTTACGTCAGCTCGTCAGGAGGAGACACTGAAACAATAATTGCAGTGAATGTTGACGATCTGGTAATTGCATCCACATCACAAGAAACTTTAGACTACGCTAAAAAGGCCCTGACAGAAAATTTTGAAATGCGAGATTTGGGACAACTTTCATACTGTCTCGGAATTGAATTCAAAATTGAACAAAATTCCATCTCTATTTGTCAAAAGAAGTATATAGAAGAAGTTTTGGAAAAATTTAATATGAGAAATTGTAAGCCAGTAGGAAGCCCAATGGAAACAGGCCTCACACTGGAGAAAAGCAAAGGAGATGAGGACTATCCGTTCCAGAAACTGATTGGCTGTCTCATGTACCTGGCTGTAGCAACAAGAGCAGATATTAGTCACGCAGTCAGTTACCTGAGTCAGTTCAACCAATATTATGGGAAGGAGCAGTGGCTAGCAGCAAAGCGTGTGTTACGCTACTTGCAAGGTACAAAAACCGAAGCACTGGTGTACCGAAAAACTGGAAAGGATTTGTTCGGACTTACTTACGCTAACTGGGCCACATGCACCATCGATAGGAGGAGCTACACCGGATTATGTTTTGTATATGCCGGAGCTGTTGTATCGTGGGAGTCAAGAAAACAGCGAACAGTAGCATTGTCAACAGCTGAAGCTGAATATATGGCGTTGACAGATGCGTCAAAGGAAGCAATCTACCTTAGACAATTTTCCAACGACTTTGGAGAGAAAATCGGACCGTTGAAAATCTTCAGTGATAACCAAGCTGCATAAACTCTCGCAAGCAACCCTGTCGTTAGTTCCAAAACCAAACACATTGCGATAAGGGAACACTTCATACGAGAGGCAGTTCAACGACGAGAAGTTCAAGTGGAATATCTGAAGTCAGAAGACATGATAGCGGATATCTTCACGAAGGGACTTCCAGCACCGAGACTCACGAAGTTGAAA
The DNA here is from genome assembly GCA_009739505.2 of Apolygus lucorum. NCBI lineage: Eukaryota > Metazoa > Arthropoda > Insecta > Hemiptera > Miridae > Apolygus > Apolygus lucorum. The sequence continues at coordinate 111,209,191 of CM019167.2, read as the reverse complement.
AGTACTCTTGGTCTCTTGGAGTGTTCGTGAGGACGAGTATTGGAACGACTTCACTTTATTGAAGAGTTCATCCACTCACACATTTTGTGTTATGTTGTTGTCGTTGTGAACAACAACTAATATTGAAATAAATATTCACTTCTTCCTGTGACATCGTGTAGAAAAGTGTGTCCACAAAATAATATAATTTAATTGTACACAATATTATTAGGTACAAAGGACTGGGGTTGGTCACATTATAACAGGATCAGCGAGCTTGGATCAGCTCTTCCCTATTTGTAGGTGCCATTTGGAAACTGCAACACTGACGTGTCGTTGTGTTGACATTTGCTAGGACGATCTGGATAATTTCTGCTTGTTCAAAACAGTTTATGATCGCATGAAAGCGAAAAATATCCTCTACATAATTTCGCAGAGTCTCATGTTGACTTTGAGGCCTATGTAGATGTTTTAAGGTCAGTTCAGGTATGGTTATAGGAGGTAAGAATTCTTTCTTTAGCCTCTGATAAATTGTATCATAATTGATAACCGAAGTATCTCTCAGCATCGTTTTGAGATAGCTGAACTGAGGCTTTAAAACAAGTCTGCGAACTACCTCATGCATATGTGTCGGAATCAAATCATTAAGTTCCGACATTGCAATGAGGAAACGAACTACCGATGTCGGATTAGTGGGTGCGAAGAAGGGGATTATATTTATAGCCTCGTCGTAATATCTGGGGATATCAGACAAAACCATAACCCTGTCTCTCGCAATTATGCTGTCAATTTATGACTGCATTTGTGCTATTGTTTCAGCATATTGTTGTTGGGAGATTAAAATTTGTTGTTGCATTAGCTGTATCATCTTGGTCATAGACTCTGCTAATGCTACAATTGCTGGATCGGATTTGATGGGGCTCGGGGTCTGCATGTTTAGTGAGATATAGGAATGTTGTAGCTGTGAGCTGTTACGCTCGATTTCGTTCTCTGCTACTAACGTTCTATCTAAACAGATGTGAATCAGTTTCTTCCTGATTCAAGTTATTTCTCAAATGATTCGATTGGATGATCCCAAGGCCGAGGTTGTTGATACCACCGGGGATCCGAGTGTTGTTTGTGTGTATTCTTTGTACTTGGACGGGACGAGGGGGCCGCTATTGAAAAACCGGTGACCCGAGAGTTGTTTATATCTAACGTTATCTCGCTTGATCGTCGGTCTCACAGAGATAACTCAAGTAAAGTCAGTTTTATTTGTCACCTTGAATTAAAATCTGTCAACGGTAATCAGTGTACACAGCTTAATTATAGGTAATACATAGGCGGCTCAATTGATACCCGCGTTCCCGATTTTATTTATACCTAGGTACGTTAGGTAAGTTAAGGTAGTGGAAGTAATTGTAATTAATCAATTTATAGTTGAATATGAAATGTAATCAATTAATTTCTTTGTAAATGCTGGGCCCTAAAAGAGAAAAGGATTATGGATCTTTGAATAATGTTGAATGAGAAAAGGGTTGTGATCCAGTCCAGTTCTACTTGCAAAGTTTTTTATTTTCTTTAATTTTTAATTTTTTTTAAATTAAAAAAATTGTTTTGTAAGTGGTGCGTGGATTTGAAAAGAGTTGGAAATAGAGTTGAAATAGAGTTGGAAATATTCTGATGGAATAACCAGCTCGTATTTCTACCCAATGATTCAAAATATAATTTTATTTTATTAATTAAATAATTATAATATAGATATGAATTGGGTATGGTTCAATAACAAAACGGAGTGTGGTTTATATCGATTAACTCTTCAATCGTATATGAGGTCCGAAATGAAATGAGAATGGATTTTGGGTATCAAGGGAAACCGCAAAATATCAAAATGTGTGGAGAGAGCAAGGCAGGAAAGTGACTGAATGCCGAGCTCGTTCCCAGTCTAGGAGAGTAGCGACGTCTCCTCAGGCCTATTCCCCGGAGCAGGTCGCGGAACTGCTACAATCTTACGTTCCTCGCTAGGACGTTCACCCGAACGAGCCCTTGACGTTGGTAGTTTCCCTCTTTGGAGATTATCTTGCTTATTCTCGCTAGCAAGTTTCCTGGTTATTTTTTTTCTTATAGAGACCCGAGTAAAGGAGCCCCCATCCGTATCGGTATCCCCTGTTGAAGCTATTGAATCAGACGGGGGTAGCTGAACAGTGAGTATCTTTTTTAAAACTTCCTGTTTCTCGATTCGATCATTCGAAATTTCTTTGACGTGGCGATTAGTAACGTCGACCTCCCGTCCCAGAGCTATGAGGTCCTCGCGCCTCAGACGTTTGAACTCACCTTTAATTGATGAGACCTCGCCTCCTAATATACCTATCGCCTCATTCATTTCGCTCCTAAGGGTTGTTACCTCGTTTCTTATTATTGCTTCCAACATTGATAGCCCTTGTGGTAACCCCTGGAGGATTTTCTCGTCGTCCTCTCCTCAGAATGATTCCTCTTGAGGTTTGTCTGCTATTCTCTCTTCGAGTGCAACCACGGTTTGATGTTGCATGTCGAGCTTCTGTGCAACTATATCTCTCAAGTACTTGAGTTCTTGGTTTTGGTCCCTTACTGTAGAATACAAGGTACTCTTCGCACCAAAAACCTTTTCAATAAATTTAGAGGTTGCCTGATGCCTTGATTTCGCAACGTTGTTGGTATCAAGGCTCCATGTACCCCATTCGGCGAAAGTTTCATTGGCACAACGCCACGCTTTGGCAGCCCCATCTGGCACTTCCATGGTGGTTTTACTGTTCCACGGATTTCTAAGCACCTCCTACGGATAAGTCCTCTGGTTCGTTAATTGTGGGATGAATCGCTCGAAAGAGGTCAGCTCTTTAGCCAAGAGGTTCAAGGTTGGCCTATTTGGTCTGGAGGGTGGTGGCGTGTAAAGGGCCTTCTCACACTCCTCTAGAATTAAATTCTAGAAAACAAATTTTGCTTAAGGTGTTCCAAACTTAATGGCCTACTCCAGTTCTCGTCTTGAGTGGACGTAGTTGTGTCGGATTCGCTTGCTGTGAAACATCCTGGTCTACCACATGATGCTGGTAAAAATTTTTAATTTGATTCTGGGAGAGGTTTCTTTTTTATGCTATCAACATTTACTAGCTTACAGGACCTCACGTTGCTTTTCGTGCACTGAACTTATGGGTTTACACGATTCCTTTTTTTCAGACTTACATTCACCAGACATAGGATCTTGCTATCATCTTCATCCGGGAGACGCCCGGGTGACCATGGTGTAATAATTGGAGGACATTGTTACGTAAAGCGGGGGGAACAACGACCCTATCATGTACAAAAACACAATCATGGTCAACAAATAAGTCATTTTTTTTATTTTGAAATACGGTTTGAGGAGATACTTCGGATACCCAATTACTTTTCAATTTGGAGAGTACTTCGGACAAAACTGGATCCGCAGCAGTGGCTCTAGCAACATCAGTCAGGGATACTGATGGAAGGAGAGTGTGGAGGAAGTAGCATTCCTTAATCGATAGTTGTTGTTGGGTTGGCAATCGAGATAGGGCATCTGCGTGTGGTATATTAGTCCCCCTTCTGTGTACTATGGTGTAATTATACGATGCTAAAATTTCAGACCACCTAACTAACCGAGCTGATGCAATAGTGGGTAAATTTTTAGATTCGGAAAAAATAGATTTAAGTGGGAGATGATCAGTTTCAATAATAAAAAACCTGCCGAACAAAAATTTATGAAATTTTGTTAGGCCAAAAATTACAGCATAGGCCTCTTTGTGTAATTGAGAATAATTTTTTTGAGCTGAATTTAAGGTTGCTGACTCAAAAGCGATGGGTAAACGAACATTCTTTTCTTCATGACAAATTACAGCTCTCACTCCTACTGCACTTGAGTCCACTGACAATATGATAGGTTTAACGGGGTCAAACAACACTAAGTGAGTTTTATCTGATAGCAATTTCTTAGAATCATCGAATGCTAACTGATGAGTAGAGGTCCACTGTCATGGGCAATCTTTACGGAGCAACGAATGTAACGGCTCGAGTATAGCAGATGGGCAATGTAGAAAGTTGTGAAAAAATGTTGAAATCCCCAAAAATGCCCTCAACTGTGTAACATTAGTGGGTGCAGGCATGTCATGTAGAGCCTTGACTTTAGAAGGACTTGGGAAACGACCATCTGCCGATATTATTGAACCAAGAAGTTCCAGAGAGCGGACGAAAAACTCACACTTCTCCAAATTAAATTTTACGTTATTTGTATCTAATATGAAAAGAACTTTATGTAATCTGGTATCACACTGAGCCCTATCAACTCCTCCAATTAAAATATCGTCTAGAAACGCTGCAACCCCTGGAAGATGCACCAATATTCTATCCATAACATTTTGAAAATCGGGAGGGGCAACACTAAACGGGTATATCTGAACAGCCCAAAAGCCGTATTCACAGTGAGGAGGGGTTGACTGTCGGGATGTATCGCAAGCTGCAGATAAGCGTTGGTTAAATCCAATCTAACAAATAGGGAGCACCCAGTGAAACGGTGAAATATTTCGTCAGGTCGTGGGAGTGGATAAAAATCAGTAAAAATTTGAGGATTAAGGAAACGTTTGAGGTCAACACATAATCTAATAGCTCCCGGCTTTTTAGGCAACATACTAAAGGAGACTTCCAAGGAGAAGAAGACACTGGAACTATAATATTTTGTTTCGACAATTTCATTAATTCGGCTTTAATCTGATCCCGGAGAGCAAAAGGTACATTATAGGGACGTTGGAAAATTGGTTTAGCATTAGGCTTAAGGTGAATGTGTACCATATAATTATCAATTGGCAAGTCATTGTCTTTCAGACTAAATGCTCTTGGAAATGAGGCTTGAACATTGAGAGGTGGCGAGTTGATGGATAGGACAGAAGGAATTTTAATAAGAGATTTATCCCAATTTGGGTTTAAAAACAGTAACACGTCTCGTCCTAATATAGCAATGGGTAACAATTTTGATGCAAGTCATAACTTAATCCTGATGGGGGAAATTAACGAACCAATAGTGCTTAATTTCACATGTGATACCCCAATTACTTGTAGATTGGAAGCTGCTGCTGTAGCCACAGCAATACGGACGGGCGTTATTTGAATGGTAGGTAAAATGTTATAAATAGTGGCTGAATCTATCAAGGTTATAGAGCTCCCAGTGTCTATCAAAAAGGGTACAGGAGTAGTACTCTCATTAATCGTAAAAGAGACCGACGAGGGAGGAGGGCAGGGAGTATGATCAATTTTTGATACCGAAGGAGAAGGCCCTACACTGCTTAACTCAACCAAATTATCAATAACATAACAAGAAGGATACTCCTCACATGCTAGCACATATTCATCACCTCTATCTTCCGTGTCTATTTCCGAGGGTTGCTTCTCGCTAATTTGAGTGGTTTCCGAATTTTCTAATAGATATGACTTCAACGGTTCCTCAACTATATCATAATTAATCACTGTTTTTGGATCGTTTATAGTATTTACTGGATTTTGTTCGATTTCGCATAAAATGTTGAAAGAGGAACTTTCTGGAAGCCTGTTGCGTCTACCAACAGCTGTTGACCCACAGACTGAAGGCATAGAGTCTATGACTCCTCGGTCATCCAATGAAGGATGCCCGTCCACCAACACAGGACTTCCTAGCACACTACAATTAAGATAATTGCTAATGGCCTTGAAGGGACTCTCAAAATTATTATCAATCATTTGAGTTGAGTAGTCTATATTATTCGTACCTGGAGGGTTTTCTTGCAGAAAATCATTTGATTTTGAAATACAAAAGTTTTTCTGACCTGGTCGTGATGGACAGAAGCGTTCAATATGTCCTTTCTGACGGCACTGATGACAGAACCAAGTACGGGCAGGGCATTCTGCTGGATGGTGACTGACATGCCAGCCGTTGCAGAGCTTCCTTTCACGATGTTGTACTGGAGGCCGATTTCCAGGATACTGTGGTTGGTTTACCCGGGGTTGACTCCTCTTCGACCAAATTGTCTTCTTCCCTTGACTACCTGAAGACGGCTGGAGGGCTGCTACAGACGGAGGTGGTTGGTGCTGGACTAGACGGTCCATGGCGTTCTTCAAAGCCTCTGCTTTGACTGCAGTGGCAACCTGAAGTCGAATGATTTTTCATCATCCAAGGCGAGGAGAGCGGCAACGATCTGAGCGTCCTTCATTCCTCCGATTAGACGTTCACAGAGGAAGGTGTCCATTGCTGAACCAAAATCGCAAGGAATGACGGCTTTCTTAAGGGTAGCGGCGTCGTCGGATACTGTCTGCCCAGGGGAGCGGCTAAGAGAGGAAAATTCGAACCGAGCCAAAGCCTTGTTAACCACAGGTGTCTCCAAGGTAACTAGTTTTTCGCGAATTCTTGCATACTTCGAGCCCAGTATCTTTTCAGGGGCGAGGGAAGCCTTTAGTTTCTCAAAGAGGCAGAGAGGTAGCAGGGCGGCTAACTTGGCGACCTTCTTTGCGTCGTTGTCAATTTCTCCCGCCAGGAAGAAAAGATCCAAGCGCTCCAAGAAGGAGTTTATGTTGTCCCCATCAACATAAGCAGGTATAGGCGTCGTCATCTCGATCAGCGGAGGAAGCGGCTAGAATTTCGTAACAGGTAGAACGGAATTCAAACTCGTCGCCAGTAAGGTAAATAAAGACGCAGGTAATTCCGGTAGGAAGGTTTATTGTAGACTGCCTGACAAGAGTGACTCTGTCTCTATTCATACAAGGTAAGAACCAATAGGAATGCTCGTTATTATAGCCAATCAGAGAAGGGCTGGAAGAGCTAGGAACTAGTGACAAGGATCTGCTACCTAGTAGAACTGATGCCTAGTTACATCAGGTATATAGTACAACTAGGTAATGAGTGGGGGTATTCTACCGAATGGGTGTAGCACATAGCTTCCTCGTCATCCATAATATACAATATACATAATATACATAATTGTAGTTGGGTTGGTAATGGTATAGAAGATTGTCAGAACTGAATAGTGTCGTACCTAATATGAGGTATATATAGTACAACTAGGTCATGAGTGGGGGTATTCTACCAAGTGGGTGTAGCACATAGCTTCCTCGTCATCCATAATATAGTTGGGTAGGTAATGGTATAGGAGATTGTCGGAACTGAATAGTGTCGTACCGAATATGAGGTATATAGTACAACTAGGTCATGAGTGGGGGTATTCTACCAAGTGGGTGTAGCACATAGCTTCCTCGTCATCCATAATATAGTTGGGTAGGTAATGGTATAGAATATCGTCAGAACTGCATGGTGCTGTACCAAATATGAGGTATATATTACAACTAGTTGGTGAGTGGGTATTCCACCAAGTGGGTGTAGCACATAGCTTCCTCGTCATTCATGAATAGTTGGGTAGGTAATGGTATAGGAGATCGTCAGAAATGAATATTTCCGTACCAAATATGAAGTATATTGTACAGTAAAGTGATAAGAGGGTTTTCTACCAAGTGGATGTAGCACATAGCTCCCTCGTCAGTCATGTCATTGTTGAGTTATTGAATTGTGTTGTCAGAACTATCAAGTACCTACCAAATATGAAGTAAGTCGAACAGTTAGGGGATAAGAGAGTAAATTGCTAAGTAGGAAAGTGAACCAAATACCTCCTGAAACTTATCCTAAAACAAAAACTCATCTATACATATGGAAACTGATCCGGATTACAGAATGTGGTCCACCCTACGGCTTCTGGTTCACCTTACTGAAATGATTCACAGTATGGAAATAGATCTACATTACGAATACTGATCGGAAAACTGCGGGTAAATTAATTTCAGATTTATATTGAGGACCACTAAAAATTGAAAAATAAAAAATTGATATGAAATGAAAAAATAATGAGGAATTTCACCGAATTCTGTTTGCATTTTTCCTGAATAGTTAATGGTGTGGGATAGATGAAAATCGGGCTGATTTCGGAAAATAAGTCTCCTGTTATTTTTGGCAGACAATCAAAATTTTTAATTTCAAAACTAACCGGGAAAACAGACGTGCAGCGGGAACGCTCGCTGATTGGGCTGTTCGGATCGCCGTCTCCTCCCAGTGTTGCCCGTTGGGACGACGAAATCGTGTTTTCTAAGAGAAAAGTTATCAAACAAAAATAGAGGAAACCTAATTTTCCCCATCTCGCTTTTTCTATCTTTTTCTTCAGTTTTTCGATTTCGAAATTTACTGTTTCATGAAATTTTGCATCTGGAGACTATGGATTTCTCGATCTCAGCGCTTCAAGCGGCCATAAATGAACTATTCCAGCATGACGTCATTTTCCCGGTTTTTTTTAAAATTCGTATTTTCTACACTGTTTTGTTTATTCGTAAATTAGGAAGTTCGGGCTGAAAGTTTGCCTTAGGAGGTTTTTAGAGGTGCTGAATCCGATTTTGGGGTCAAAAATAGGAAATTCCGACATGGTGAAATTCCTCATTCAATAAAAACCTTTTTAACAAAAAACGCTGCAAATCATTGCTCAAAGGTTTATTATTTTCTGTATACAGAAAATAATAAACCTTTGAGCAATGATTTGAGCTGAAATTTGAGAGGGAAGGTCAAGGGAGAATACAGATGGTGGTAGGTGCTATTGATGGAGAACCAGTGATCTATACAGAAGGGTGATCTATACATAGATCACCCTTCTGTATAGATCACTGGTTATCCATCAATAGCACCTACCACCATCTGTATTCTCCCTTGACCTTCCCTCTCAAATTTCAGCTTCCTGCGTTCAATAGGATTGAAAATGACTTCGGAGCTCACTCAGCTGATCAGTGATCTGAAGAGTGAAGAAGATCTCCTCGAATGCTGAAGACGCCTGGAAGAGCACTTCCATTCAATAGGATTGAAAATGGCTTCGGAGCTCACTCAGCTGATCAGTGATCAGAACAGTGAAGAAGCCTTTGAGCAATGATTTGCAGCGTTTTTTACCCACCAACATTTTTTTTACCTACCAACTTTTTTTTACCTACCAGCTAGGTACTACCTACCACACCATACTGGCTTCACACCTTCACAATCAAGTTTATTAGAAAGAACTAAACGCTTCACACTCGATTGGAAAAATAGAAAGCTTCATGTGGAAATTTGATTACTGGTTACGCAGAAGGCAAAACTGTATACAAATCGAAGAAATGAACAGCGATTGCATTTTAGTCCGAAAAAATTTGAATGGAGATTAGACCTCTTTTGCGATTCACGCTCATGATTCTGTTTTATCGAAGGAAAACCTTCAAGTACTCGTAGGGACCGAACGGTTTGTCCTACAGAGCTCCGGGTGGTCTCAAAAATTTTTAAAAATTCAATACTATTTAAAATTGGTGAAAAAACGATACCTTTATTTCGAGCTAGGGCACTCTTGAAAATTTCAACCCTTAATTTTCACCCCTTAGAAGTGACCTACATCAACCAAAAGCTTCGCGGCACAACTAGACCCCAAATGGAGCCCATATACCAAATTTGAACCAAATCGGTCCAGTGTTGCTAAGAAAAGTGCCGCGTACGGCGGACGGCGTACAGCGTACGGCGGACGGCGGACGGCGTACGGCGGACGGACGGAAATTTTTTTATTCGATTTTCGTATTCTACGTACCTTGAAACGTAAAACATCAAATTTTGAGGGGGGTTAAAATTTTTTTTTCTTGCTCGATTCCAAAGGCTTATTATTGAAAATAATAAACCAAAATGGACCGACCTCAAAGATGATGTCCGTAAACACCAAAATGGGAAAAATAATAATCTCAGCGAAAATTTACTTATCTAGTAGGTGGTTGGACATAAATAGTCAACAGATCCAGTAGTCAACAGATGGTATGGTTCCATCTAGTCAACAGATGGTAGTATGTTGGAATACCAACAATTATTTGTAGTGTGATTCACACTTTACTGTACTCGTATTCATGTTTTGTATTGCAATACTCACCAGATCATGTGGGTAGTACTCAATAACCACAGCGTATCCAGATAGGTAGGTAGGTACGCATTGAAGTCGCCGCCATACCCATCTGTAGACACAAACTAACCACCTCCCTTATTCGATGATCTGGTTAGCATTACAAGAGTACCGTTAAAATGTGCTCCCCAAACTACCAGGTACCTAGTACGTCTCTGTTGCCATATGGGTATGATAGTAAGTGTGAACCTCCCTAGAAATGGTTGTGACGAGTATTTTGAGACTTCATTATTATATGAGACTGTTGCTTCCGAGTCTACCAAGGTAGCGGAAGCTTTGTTTTCACTTTTCAAGGACGAAAAAAAAAGTTCTCCAAAATCGGAATTTTTACTCGCGTTTTGCGTTTTAGACCTTCCTGAACAATTTTGGTTCCGTGTCTGTGTGTCTGTCTGTCTGTCCGTCTGTCATGAATTTCTTGTAACGCGCATAACTATACGAAGTTATTGTACGATTTCTTTGATTCAGGGATTGTGCGGGTTGGTGTGTAGACGGTCCCCTATGAAAATCATCATCCTCGGACCGATACAAGCGACTGCGCATGCGCAAACGTGAATTCCTTGTAACGGCCATAACTTCTACATTTTCCATCCGATTCCAATGAAAATTTCAGGGATGTTACAGATTAGTATTTGGATGGTCCCCTATGAAAATCATCACCTTCGGACTGATAGTAGCCACTGCGCATGCGCGAACGTGAATTTCCTTGTGACGGCCATAACTTCCACATTTTCTACCCGATTTCGATGAAATTTGCAGGGATTATGCGGATTGGGTCGTCCGGAATGACACACATATATATATATATATATATATATATATATATATATATATATGTGTCATTCCGGACGATAACTTGAGTAATTGTTTAAAATTTTTTTTTTTAGTTATTGCCAAAATGTTTGTAACAACAAACCATAGGTCAAGTTCGTTAACCAGCAATTTTGGACAATCCAAAGTGGTCCAAAATTCAAAAAACTCCAAAAAAATGGGTTTTTCCCGTTTTTTGAGGTTTTTACATTGAAAATCATAGTAATTTATGGTATATTCGGATTCAGCACAAAATTTCTGATATGAATGCTTTTTTCAAAAATGAAAATTGTCCAAAATTAAGAAAAGTTTGTAGCTATATATATATATAATGAATACGTGCGTATATTTGTTGTAACCAGAAATGCAGTAGCCGTGTGGGTACTCTATGAGTTCGTAGAGACGACTAGAACACGAATATGGACTCCTAAGACCTTCAAAGCATACCCAGCAATAATTTGCAGCGTGTTATTAGCGAATTTTCAAAGAAAATGAAGCTATTGCAATGGCCGGGGAAAAAAAAAAAAAAAAAAAAAAAAAAAAAAAAAAAAAAAAAAAAAAAAAAAAAAAAAAAAAAAAAGAGTCCTCGTTCAAATATTCAATCGACAACTGCCACCGATAGAAACGTTTAAAACCGAGCGTATTATTGAAAATCGCACGATTTTTTCGTTCATATCGCGAATATATTCAAGTGTTATTAAATTAATTACTTAGATGCAGCAGGTAACGCACCAAGGAGAAACATATTGTTTGGTAATGCATGCATTCCAGGGGACGTCCCATTGTATAAGCATTAGATCAGTTTAACCAGTTTTTAAGTGATAAAACTGTTTCACACGATGTGATTTATTTATTACTTTAGGCAAGAAATACTGACCCCCCCACCATTATCCACCTTAACATTTCTAGCGGCATGGGAGCCTCGAATCTGAAGAGCATTTTAAAATCCATGATCTACAACACCCAACATGCGAATTCGAGTTCACCCCCCCCCCCCCCACCACCATCTCCTCAACACCAACAATGGTGCCAGTCCGGCACCAAAGCGGAAATACGTCGTAACATCGAACTTTCATCTGTTAGTTTTGGTAGGCAGTCCGTCGAAGTTCACTTCCGTATTCAAGGTGAAACACAAAAAAAAAAAAAAAAAAAAACACGAAATAAGCGGTTTATGGCATCATGGCACCATGTCCTGGCACCATGGTGGCACCACTATTAGTTCCATGGTGGTACAGAGAATAATTCGGAGGTATAATGAGAATTTTTATAATGAGAATTTTTATAAAATCCGGAGGTATAATGAGAATTTTTCCTCAATTTCAAAGCTTGGGTACAATTAGTAAGCAGTAAAGGAACCGGAATATTGAAAAATCGGATATTTTGTGAATATTATCCCCCCACTCACCCCCTTCCCTTGCGAATTTTGGTACTCTGGTAAAATCATGCACAACTCGGAAGTTATTTGAGTCAAACAAAAAAAGAAACACGCATATCGGTTGGAAATTGAGGTCTGGGCAGAATTTACAAGATTACCCCCGCAAACGCACGTTTTTTAAGCATTAACCCCCCCTTTCCCCCTCTTAAAAAGCAAAATCCAAAATTCCGGCGCCGTAGTGCACAACTAGATAGTATTTCGCGTCAAACGAAAAAAGAACTGAGAACTAAGGCCTGGGCAAAGTACACAAGATTATGCCCAAACATATTGTTTAGTAATGCATGCATTCTAGGGGACGTCCCATTGGATAAGCATTAGATCAGTTTAACCAGTTGGTAAGCGATAAAACTGTTTCACTCGATGTAATTCATTTATTACTTTAGGGAAGAAATAGTGACACCCCCCCCCTCGCCATTATCAACCATAACATTTCTAGCGGCGTGGGAAACTCGAATCTGAAGAGCATTTAATAATCCATGATCTACGATACCCAACATGCGAATTCGAGTTCACCCCCCCCCCCCCGCCAATGGTGCCAGTCTGGCACCAAAGCGGAAATACGTCGTAACATTGAACTTTCATCTATTAGTTTTAGTAGGCGGTCCATCAAGGTTCGCATCCGTGTTCGAGGTGAAACACACAAAAAAAAAAAAAAAAAAAAAAAACACGAAATATGCGGTTTATGGTGTCCTGGCACCACTATTAGTTCCATGGTGGTACAGAGAATAATTCATGAAAATCGGAGGTATAATGAGAATTTTTCCTCAATTTCAAAGCTTGGATACAATTAGTAAGCAGTAAAGGAACCGAAATATTGAAAAATCGGATATTTTGTGAATATTATCCCCCCACTCACCCCCTCCCTTTGCGAATTTTGGTACTCTGGTAAAATCATGTACAACTCGGAAGTTATTTGAGTCAAACAAAAAAAGAAACACACAAATCGGTTGGAAATTGAGGCCTGGGCAGAGTTTACAAGATTAGGCCCAAAAACACACGGTTTTTAAGCATTAACCCCCCCTTTCCCCCCCTTAAAAAGCAAAATTCAAAATTCCGACGCCGTAGTGCACAACTAGATAGTATTCCGCGTCGATGAAAAAAAGAACCACGAAAATCAGTTGAGAACTAAGGCCTGTGCAGACGACACAAGATTATGCCCAAAAACGCACGTTTTTTGATCATTAACCCCCCCTTTCCCCCCCTTAAAAAGCAAAATTCGAAATTCCGGCGACGTAGTGCACAACTAGATAGTTTTCCGCATCGAACAAAAAAAAAACCACGAAAATCGGTTGAGAACTAAGGCCTGTGCAGACGACACAAGATTTTGTCACACACACACACACATACACACATACACACATACACACACACACACACACACACAGACATACACCTATGGTTTTTTTCGCGGATTTGGATTCAGAATGGTCTAAAACGGATTACTGTGTGGAAATTTTTTTTTTCTGTTGAGTGTTGTCCAACTTTACCTCAGATCGATCGCATAAGGACGCCCAAGTCTTACTGTGGGACGTCCTAAAAATATGTGATAAACAAGGTGACTTGTTGTGTGAGGTTGGGAACAAGTGATCATGAACGCGATCTGTCGCATTCATCTTTAACTACGTCCAGGAGCTTCCCTAATCAGAACGCTTCTCGGGCTCCCAGATTCAGCTTTCAGCCCTGTGATTTCACGTCTTCCGGGACGTCGATTATTGGTGTAAAAGCAAGTAAAAAAAAAATATATACATATATATATATATAAACCAAGAATCGAAAAACAAACTTTCTACAACAAATTGCAACACCATTGGTCCTTTTCTTAACCACACCTTAAACTGAATGATTTCTTTGAAAATTCGCTCATTAATTCATGCTGCATGAATGGACTTTTTCTATATAGATCACTCGTCTGCAAAGCCACCAACCATTCAACATGAAGAAAAACATCGATCGCATTTCGGTCAGCTTTAATTTGAACGGAACCTCGGAATTTGAACCTCTTTCGCGATTCACACTAGTGTTTCTGATTTATCGCACGTCCAAACTTTAAATTCTCGTAGTGAGCGAACGGTTTGTCCTACAGAGCTCCGTGTGGTCTCAAAAAATTCTAATAATTCTATAGAATCTTAAATTGAAGGAAAAAAAAATACCTTTATATCAGAATTTTTTGAGTTAGGGCGTTTTCAAAATTTCAAAATTGATTTTGGAACCCTTAGAAGTGACCTACATCAACCAAAATCTTCGGGGCACAACTAGACCCCAAATGGACATACCAAATTTCATCAAAATCGGTCAATGCTAAGTGGCAAAAGTGCCGCGTACGGCGGACGGACGGCCAAATTTTATTCGATTTTTGGATTCTACGTACCTTGAAACGTAAACCATCAAATTTTGAGGAGGCGTTAAAAAAAAATGACAATAAGTGTGAATCACACTGAAAATAATTGTTGGTATTCCAACATACCATCTGTTGACTAGATATCTATGTCCAACAACCCACTACATCAAGTATGTAGTGTAACCCACTATATCATCTGGGGTGTCCCCCCTACATAGTTAAAGCCCGAGAAATTTTTTTTTAGCATTAATTTTTTTTCCAAGTGGCAAAATGTGAGGGAAAACCCGAAGAAAAAACGTTGAGAACCGGTGTTTTTTGAAACGTTTTGTGGAAAACAGGGGGTTTAACACAACTTTACTTAAAAACTAAGTACATATTCGGATTCTACATGAAATTTCCTATAATTCTGGGTACTTCTTGAGGATATTTGAGCAAGATGAGTTCGCACTAAAAAATGAAGAAAAGTGAGAACTAGAAAAATCTTAAAACTAGCTATATCTTGAAAATCCGACAAAAACAAAAAAACTGACGTCAGATTCGGATTCAGCGCACCAAATACCATAAGAGAAGTGGTGAAAGAACGAGGCAGCCAGACAACCCCTAAATTTTTTAATCTAGTGTAATAGCCACTGCGCATGCGCAAACGTGAATTTCCTCGTAACGGCCGTAACTTCCACATTTTCTACCCGATTTCGATGACATTTTTAGGGATTACGCGGATTAAGTTGTAGGTGGTCCCCAATGAAAATCAAAGCCTTGAAATTCACAGTGGCCTCTGCGCATGCGCAATCGTAAAATTCTTGTAACAGCTATTCATTTACATTTTTCATCCGAATTTGATGAAATTTTCTAAGATTGTCCAGATTAGCGTGTAGATGGTCCCCTATGAGAGTAGTGAAAGGTACTTAGAGATTGGTGTTTTGAGATTAACTACTATGCATCGGATCGTCTATATAATCGGGTTATGGATACGAGGAAGCTATGTGCCACACCCACTTGGCAGACGTTTTTTGTTAAAAAGGTTTTTATTTTATTATTTTTCCATTTTATAATATTCTTTATTTTTCACTTTTTAGTGGTCTACAATTTAAATCTGAAATTAATTTACCCGCAGTTTTTCGATATGTTTTCGTACTGTAGATTTCCATACTGTGAATCAGTTTCAATAAGGTGAACCAGAAGCCATTTTCCATATGTATAGATGAGTTTCGGAACTTTGGATCGGTTTCAGGAGGTATTTGGGTCGCTTTCCTACTTGGCAATCTACTCTCTTTTCCCCTAACTGTTGGACTTCCCTCATATTTGGTAGGTACTTGGTAGTTCTGACTACACAATTCAAAAACTCAACCATGACATGATTGACGAGGGAGCTATGTGCTACATCCACTTGGTAGAAAACCCTCTCATCACCTAACTGTACTATGTCCCTAATATTTGGTACGGCACTATGCAGTTCTGACGATCTCCTATACCATTACCTACCCAACTGTATTATGGATGAGGAGAAAGCTATGTGCTACATCAACTTGTTAGAATACCCACTCATCACCTAATTGTACTATATACCTCACATTTGGGGCACTATGCATTTCTGACGATCTCCTATACCATTACCTACCCAACTATTTATGAATGACGAGGAAGCTATGTGCTACACTCACTTGGTAGATACCTAACTAACAGTACTTTATCTCTCATATTTGGTAGGAAAACTCACCGTATACTTGACCATAAACAAGTTTGATACGGCTCATGCAGGTTCTGAGCGAATAACCTAGTATAATTTCCCCCTCGCTCCCACCACAACACCTTTTAGTTATCGGAACCCCCTTTATGTAGCATCTCATTTTAAAGCTTACAATCAGACCTTTAATTGACTATACAGGGTGTCACCCTTTCGGGCGCACCACCGGGCAGGGTTCGATTCTACAACTAATTTGCAACAAAAAATGTCTCATAGCAATTTATTCTTAGAGGCTTCGTTTTCGAGTTATTTCACTTTCAAGATTTTTTTCGTGTTTTCGACCGTACATCACTAAAATGGCTGTAACTCCCTTAACTGATGAAGTAAATTGAAATTTGATTATATCATTGGAAAGACCGTCAAATTTTCTATCTCCGTGATGGGGTTTCAGAAAATTTCAAATGAAACGAACGGGTGTAAAATAAGCCAAAAGTAAAAAATTGGTAAAGTTTCGAAAATTTTCACTTTTTTCAAAAGCTTGATTCTCGAAACGTCGTTTATGGAAATTCCCATGCTGTAAGCCTAAAAGTTGCATGTGAATCCCAGCTTTGTAACGGCGTTGTCATTTTTTTTAAAACACCACTTATTCAGTTAGGAAACGACGTTTTTAGGGCTGAAAACGTTCATTTTCGGGTGTAAATCGGCGTTTTTCACCAGAAATGCTTTCCAACTTAATAAATCATTTGACATGAAATTTTACGTACTTTTTTACGCTGAATCGAATGGTAACACTTTCCGATCTCCTCGACAAACAAATAGTACTTTTCAAGCCTTTTCTTTTGGGCGAAAGGCTCTATCTCGTTGTTCGTTTTATCCAAAATTGTCATTAAGGGAGGTCTGGGTTATTAATGACTCGCACTCTTCCACTTTGTTGACTTAGGTACCCAAATTTTGCCCTCTGTCTCGAAAATATCGTCCCGATCATTTGCGGAAAGCTTTATCTTTTCGATAGATAACAAGTTGGGAGTCGAGGACTCAGGTTGTACCCTGTTTAACCCAGAAAGGGCTTGAAAAGTACTTTTTGTTTGTCGAGGAGATCTGAAAGTGTTACCATTCGATTCAGCGTCAAAAAGTACGTAAAATTTCATGTCAAATGATTTATTAAGTTGGAAAATCCTTTCTGGTGAAAAACGCCGATTTACACCCGAAAATGAACGTTTTCTGCCCTAAAAACGTCGATTTCTAACTGAATAAGTGGTGTTTTTAAAAAAATGACTACGCCGTTAAAAAGCTGGGATTCACATGCAACTTTTAGGCGTACAGCATGGAAATTTCCGTTCACGACGTTTCGAGAATCAAGCTTTGAAAAAAGTGAAAATGTTCGAAACTTTACCAATTTTTTACTTTTGACTTATTTTACACCCGTTCAAAATATTTAATATTTTCTGAAACCCTATCAGGGAGATAGGAAATTTGACGGATTTTCCAATGATATAATCAAATTTTAATTTACTTCATCAGTTAAGGGGGTTACAGCCATTTTAGTGATGTAAGGTCGAAAACACGAAAAAAATCTTGAAAGTGAAATAATTCGAAAACGAAGCCTCCAAGAATAAATTGCTATGAGACATTTTTTGTTGCAAATTAGTTGTAGAATCGAACCCTGCCCGGTGGTGCGACCGAAAGGGTGACACCCTGTACACAAATGGTCCTCCATCGACCCAGTCGGAAGTCACAGGGGAAGTAAAGTGAATGCGGACCAATCTTCCCGAAAACGGGAAACACGTTTTTCAATTTCTTTCACAAATTTTCGATACTTTTAACAAATCGAATCTTTAACAAATCGAATGTAATTACTGCGACATTCGGTAGCTAATAAGATGATAGAAAGAAAGGGACAAAACGGACATGGGTACCTCTTTGAGCATGAATATAAAAACTGATGTATTGGATAACAAGCAGAATTACTTAAAAACTAGTCTTACTTAATAGCTGTTGGTTTTTACAGGTGGAGATACCTAATCAACAAACTATGGAGGAGCACCCTTCAGCTGCAGATGACGGTAAAGTTTCAGTTGATGTCATTAATTTTTACTCGCTTTTTCTTTCCTGCTTCGCCCATTTGCAGTCTCTCCTGTGATGAAGAAAGGTGCATATGATTCGATTTCGCATCAAGAGGAAGACTAGATATTTCACCAGTATTTCGGGAGTAAGTACAGGGTGGGGCAAAAGATATGAATCGGATTTGAAAGGCTGTAGGAAGAAAACTACTCAACTTAAAGAAATGAACCATCGTTTATTTGAATCAGTAGGTAATCTTGTTTGTTACAAGAAGTTTTGACAATTGCATCACTAAGATGGCGGCCTTAAGCAGCAATACACTGATGGAGGCGATTTCAGAAAGTTTCCACTGCTTTTTGGCACATGTGTGTAGTATCACCCTGATTTCCTCCACCTGATTTTCACACCACCACATGTGCAGAGCATCTTGGCAACTGTTAATTTGCAACTATGTTCACATTGTTGGGTGTTTTCACTGAAGGAGGTCTTCTAGTTGCCCTGGGATTGCTGAGGAGCCTGTGGAATCCAATGCACGAGCCCAACGTCAAATAGCATTACCCTGAAGGACGTTTTCAGCTTGAGGCACATTGAAGTCGAAGGGGTCTCTGCAGGGCAATGATGGAGCGGCCATTTTGAAAAAACGTGCGCACTGCGGATCCATGATGTTCACCGGTCCAAAACATTGTATCCCCTCCCATCATCCTACTCCCTGTTTTGTTATTGTATTTTTTAAATTTAATTATCAACCACTTTTTGGTATAAACTTGTATAGGTAATTATCCAGTCACAAAAACATGTATCTTATCAATGAATCCCAATCAACTTCCTCTTCCTCTTCTAGGTATCATTGTCCACTACACACATGCTCCAGACTGGCACCATTGGAGGTGGGGGGGGGGGGGGGGGGTGAACTCGAATTCGCATGTTGGGTATCGTAGATCGTGGATTTTAAAATGCTCTTCAGATTCGAGGCTCTCATGCCGCTAGAAATTGTATGGTGGATATGGGTGAGAGGGGGGGGGGTCAGTATTTCTTGCCTAAAGTAATAAATAAATTACATCGATTGAAACAGTTTTATTGCTGACCAACTGGTTAAACTGATCTAATGCTTATCCTATGGGACGTCCCCTGGAATGCATGCATTACTAAACAATATGTTTTTAATGAAACTTAAATGAGATCAACAATATATGTATATGTGATGGACCTGGAAACCCTGATTGAACCCGATTGAACATTTACCATTTTACTTGCTGTAATGATCCAGTATTTACCTATCTTAGTTCTCTGATAAAGAGACATAAAGAGGAACCCCTGAGTGAGTCATCGAATGGAAGGAAGAGTGAGGTACGGGGTAAACACGGCAGACTGACGTCACCCTCCTCTACTCTCCCTTTACCTTGTTAACTGTAATATAAAAGGGAGACTCAGTGCTTGCCCTTCATGCAGTTTACTTCAACAATTCGACTTGATCATTTCTCTCTCTTCGCTCAATTTCCTAAGAAGCATCGGTAGCCATCAGGGCGCCGGCCTCTGTTCCCATCTTACCTAGGAGCTGTCTTCCCCAACTAGCCACTAGGTAAATGCGTGGCCTCCCACCGGTATGCTATATTGGCGCCAAGGTCCGCGGCTAGAGCGAACTTTTATATACTCCTTCCCTCGGTAGGCAGTAAAGGGTCGGGAAGCCAGCGTATGGTAAATCTCCTGCATTCTTGTTGAGTAGGGACCAATAGAAATCAACAAGCCATCATGAAGGCTATCACCTTCACTCGACAACACGCTGACATAACAATTGCAATATTATTTTCATCAGTTTTTACTTGCATTATCATCAAATTTACTGACATTGATATTTTAAACAATCGTTATTATTTTAAACTCGAGAAACACAGTAGTGTCATCACAAGCTGCTCACAAATCTCCTTGTGACAGGTTTTGAAACTATTCAGACGAGAGGAGTCACCTATTAAGGCTGTGTCCCGGTTTTAGTTCCCAAATTCGCCGCCAAGTAGCGTCTTGAAATGATCACATTTTGAATAACCATTTTCTAATGACTGGAAACTTGGATTTTAAATCTGCGGAGGCCGTTCTGTAGGTTTTGATAGATAATCTTAGGTTAATTATGTTTGGAAATTTTTTTTTTCATTAATTTTGAGTTGACTAATTAATCAAATTTAACAGGGTTCTAGGCAAAATTTCGGAAAACCCCGCAAATAGGGAATTTAAGAAGGGTCATACAATTATAATTCGCTAATCAGAATTCAAAATTTAGTAACTGCCTCATCGGCATTAGTAAAATCGGCGTAAAATTAATGAGGTAGTAAGGAAGGCCACCGAGGCCAGGGTGAGGAGACCTCGGAAGGTCTCGGGAGAACGTGAAATAGTCCCTGGCCCTGTTGTCAGTAGGAAAAGGGTTTCGAGTAAATATGAGTTACCTCAGCTGCTGTTAGTTTCATTTCTACATTTTGGCCCAAGGAGGACCAAGCTGTCTGGAAATATTTTCGAACCCCATCAGAAGTTCATCGTTATATTCTTAGGTTTCAGCATGGGGATCATGCTTTCTGTTCATTTATTTTGATAGATACGGAAGACCATACTTGAAGGGGTTTAGATAACTCATACACCCAATCAAACACACTCGATCAGTAAAAATTAAATAGCGGACAAGCAAATTTATATCTATCATTCGTAGAATAAAAATTCAGGATACTATTTCATCGTATAATTACCACTTTGAACGCACAATTTGAAAAGATGAAATAATAACGCACGAATCTTTGAGAAACCCTTCAGCACCATTATTTGAAAGGACATGTCTATACCGTCATAAACTTGATGTCAAGTCATTACATCAACGCGGGCGCATTACTAATGACTCCAGCAAGATTGAAAAACAAGTTTTCCAAAATCTTGCGTTTTACGTTTTGCGTTTTAGACTTTCCTGAACATTTTTCAGGGATCCTCGAATTCCGCGCTGCCTTTTCACCTAAAGCCAGAAGTAAATAATATGAATTCCTGACATTTCATTTCAAGTCAACTGTGATACCATTCTTTCGAAACAGACAAGTAGAAAACTTCCCGACTTCTTCAAAGCTCCTAAAAGGGGGAAAGGAATCGTAGTTTCCCGCATACCGTGATGTTCGTTATGAAGGTGCCCGTCCACTAGGTCAAAAGCGCGGCGCGGCGCGGCGCCAGAAAAAATTTCTAGAAATATAATGGGAAATGAATGCGCGGGTCGAAAATTTTTCGCAATCTGCCGCTCTCCAGTCTTCTGGAGCGCGGCTGCGCGCCGCGCCGCGCTGTCGACCTAGTGGACGGAGGGCGGAGCGAAAAATTGTCGACTTCGGTCATTTTTTTTCAGTGTTCTGCTTTTGTATACGAGGCTTAACCAATGTTTGAAGCTCGAAAACCTTCCCCCTTGACATTCTAAAATACTTTATAAATTTTTGCTCGTCTCTTAGCAAATCTTGGAACAGGTGATTGTGCTCCCCATCCTCTTAGCAATTTGGTCCTCTTCTTCTGCTTCCAAAGCTGCCCCTAAAACGAACATTTCTTCGTCGTCCGATGAAAACATAATATCTATGCCCGACATTTTCCTGAGAAGGCACCTTCACTCGACGCGGAACTGGCGAAACGGTGGGTCGATAAATTTTATCAGCTCCAGTGGACGGAGCACAAGAATTTCGCGTCGCGCCGCGATGTCAACCTATTGGACGGCCAGCTTTACAAGGAGTTAGATGGTTTACAGAAGGGTCGACTTAGTCCCCCCCATCAATCCTTCGTACTCAATCTTGAATTTTGCTTCCGAGTCTACCAATATAGAGGAAGCTTTGTTTTCACTTTTCAAGGACGAAAAAAAAAGTTCTCCAAAATCAAAATTTTCACTCGCGTTTTGTGTTTCAGACCTTCCTGAACAATTTTGGTTCCGTGTCTGTCTGTCTGTCATGAATTCTTTGTAACGCGCATAACTATACGAAGTTATTGTACCAATTCCACGAAATTTTCAGGGATTGTGCGGGTTGGTGTGTAGACGGTCCCCAATGAAAATCATCATCCCCGGACTGATAGAAGCGACTGCGCATGCGCAAACGTGAATTCTTTGTAACGGCCATAACTTCCACATTTTCTACCCGATTTCGATGACATTTTCAGGGATCACGCGGATTAGGTTGTAGATCCCCAAAGAAAATCAAGGCCTTAGAATTCACAGTAGCCTCTGGGCATGCGCAAACGTAAAATCCTTGTAACAGCCCCCGTGTGACGTGAGAATCTCAAATCCTATACAATCTACCATGAGGCCCCAGTGGCTCAATCGTAGCACTGTAGACTCCTACCCAGGAGTCGTCACGGGTTCGATTCGATTCCCAGCCTTGCCATGAAATATTTTGATCCAATCATTACTCACTTATTTTTCATCCGAATTTGATGGAATTTTCTAGGATTGTCCAGATCAGCGTGTAGATGGTCCCCTATGAGGGTAGTGAAAGGTACCTACTTAGAGATTGGTGTTTTGAGATTAGCTACTATGCATCGGATCATCTAAGTTAACTTTGCAATAATGAGAATCCTGTTTTTAAAAAACAATTTTATTTTCACGAACAAAGTTACAAGAGAATGGCTACCGAGTAACAACTCTGGTGAACAACTACCACGAGGAAGAGGTCCGCAGGTCTTTTATTAGTTCTCATCGGAAGGGTGACATTGTTTGTTTCTGCTGAGGTAGGCGCGCGTGTCCGTTGGCGAGCGTGAGAAATGCTGATCAAGGCCGCGAGCTGAAGCTAAGGTACTGCGGCGGCGAGCGTGAGAAATGCTGACCAAGGCCACAAGCTGAGGCTAAGGTACTGCGGAGAAGCCGGAATGGATAGTGAGGAAGTCCGAGATCTTGAATCCGTAATTCCTCCCGCCTTAGAATGAAGTTAGGGGATGATTCACTTGTTGTGGGTCATGTCCGCTGAATTTGGAGATTGGACGATGAACTGAAATGGAGAACTCACAGGTTGGGTTAGAAGTTGTTCAGACGGTTGACCTTTCCGTTTTTTAAGCAAGTATTTAATTATAATTATAATTATAGAGAGGACAATAATAACATATAGGGGACTCGTCATGATTTGTACATAATCATAATCAAAGTCTAAATTATTCTCTAACAGGAATGGCCAATGTTCATTGACTGGGGGGATTTGTGAATAGTCTCTCAAATTCAACTCAAGAGGGTGAGTGTTAAGATCTGCTATTTCTTTAGGGGATATCAGGGGAATGCGTATTGTTCCTTGAACTAAGGTTGTGGTAAGCATGGGTACATTGTTAACTGCAATTTCGTCTGAGGATGGTTGAATAATCCAGGTACCTTTAATTCGCGTTAAAACGCTTCCTTTTGCGTTCTTTTTCTCGACTATGGTTTCTTTTTTCGCGGTTACAATGATGTGTCCTGTTTCTGGTATGATTGAGTAAAAAGGGTCTTTAATTGAGATTTTTGTGAATTGACATTCGGATAGGGAATTCTTTTGGATTATATTTTGTGAACAATTAGATATTCCTGTAATACATAATAGGTCATTGTTACAATAATATTCGTTATAACTATTCTTATAGCATTTTTGATTAGTAGAGTATATGATTTTATAGTTCTTATCAACTAGAACATATTTATAGTTTGGCATAATAGTTACATAACTAGTACTACGTATAATGGGTACTGGCTGTAATAAGTATAGTCGTAAGTCGGTGTCCTTGTATACCGGTAGACTTACAATGTAGGTGATTTGATCTTCATGTAGGGAACAAATTAGCTTAGAGTTTAATTCGTATTCAATACTGTTGTTAAATAATTTTATTCTACTTCCTAAGTTTTCTTTCATAATATTTGTGAGTTCTGTTTCAAGTATTTGAACGGGTATTAGGCTGGGGTGAGTGACGCCTAATTTGCAAAAGGTGAGGGACGTTTCTATATCTCTCAACTGTTCGGTTATGAGATTCGCATTTATCAACATTTGAGCTGCGGCTTCACGTAGATAGGCTGATTTACCTTCAACGGGGAAAACATGGTCTTTTGTTAATTTATTTCTGATCTCTTGGTTATTCTAATTTAATATTGTTATAGTTTCATTATATTTTTCGATCAGTGTGTTTATGCGGCGATGTTCCTTGTCTAATTGGACTGAATTTAGCGTGTTTTTGTTAGTTAATTTTTTAATAAGGTTATCGTATTTTATCCTATCATCGTCATCGAGATTTCCTGTTATAAATTTTACTACCGAGCCTAATCCGTTTATGAGGCCTCTTTTATTACGGCGTTTTTCTGAAATTGTATTTTTCCTAGGGCGTAAGTTAGAGAGTTTTTCTGTCGCGATACGTAATGTGGCATCTATAGAGTGAATATATTCACTAAGGGCCGGTGTTAATTCAAGGGTTCGTGTGTTCCCCTTAAGTCTGTTGAATGAGGCTATTAGTTCGTTGAGTGGCGGATAGATTTCGGTTAAGTCGTAGTGAATTATGAGTAAATGTTCGTTAGTCTCTACGTAGGCAGGTCCAAGATTGATGGGAAGCAATCCTCCACTATCGTCGATTTTTGTGATTTCGGCGGTAAGGGCGCTCGAAATGAACCTGTAAGCAAAATACCTATCGTGGGTTTAAGTTTATTGTGGGCCTAATTGTTTTTGTAGAATGTTGCTTCTAATTTCTTCACGCAAGTCTTGATGTGTGAACTCTAAAGGATTTCGTTGAGATAGGAGGTCTGCATATTTGCAAACAAATGCTCCGCAATCGTACATGTTGGTTTGTAAGGGTATTGGTGTGATTGTGTTCAGGGACCATTCTGAGCGTTTCAGAGTTTGATCATGTTTGTCCTTCCAGTCCTTTTCAATATATTGGAATATTGTTTCGAGAATATTTTTACCGTTGTAGCCTAATGAATCGTAGTATTCTATGGTTTTAGTTTGAGGTCTGACTGCAACTAATCTCCAATGGGCTGTTTCGTGAATTGGTATTAATATGAGATCTTTCTCCATGAGGTTAAGTTTTTTTGAATAATTTTTCACACGGTTATAGCTCTTCAGGTATGACACATAAAGAAATGTGTTGAATGCGTGGGTCTTCGGGAGCGTGTTGTCATTTGTGCTTCTATGATTAATAAGCTCCATATAGTAGTTTATGACCTGGTCGTTATACCAATTATGGTCGAGTAAGGAATTCATGTCGTCTTGTGACAATTTTATCTTTATCTCTGGTTTAGTTGGTTTGGGTTCAACTGGTTCTATGTCTGATTCGGAGTCGTCTATTATTTCTGATAAGGGCTGAGTTTTTATGGCTCTTGGTCGTTTAACGTTTTTTAAGTGGATTTTTGAGCGGGTTTTATGATGTCTGGGTTCGATTTCTGCTGTTTTCCGAATTAGGTCTAAGTCTTTTACGGTTTCCTTGTTGTATTTGTTTTTCGTTTTGTCTTGAATTTGTTTAGTTTCAACGTAAACTTCTGAGGGGATGTTTGGAAGCGTGTCTTCTCGATTTTCGTTCAACTTCCCAATTGTTTTTTCCTTTATTTCGACTTGTTTGTCCCTCAGTATTTTATACAGCTTTTCTGTCTTATTTTTATGTTCGGATATATAGACGTTCGTAAGTGCGGTCTCAATGTCGGGTGGAAGTGGAGAGTTTGATCCAAATGTACCGTTAATGATTTCATAGGGTGTGAGCCCTGTGCTCGAGTGGATACTGTTGTTATAGGAAATAATTGCGTATTTAAGCCTTTCTCTGATAGAAGTATTTTTAAATTCATCACTTTCCGTTATTAGTCTGACAAGTTCGATGATTGTTGAATAGAATCTCTCTATGGGGGAGTTCGAATTTGGATTTTGAGTACTAGTATAATGTATTCTTACATTCTGCACTTTTAAGAACTCTTTCAAGACAGAAGAATTGAATTCGTTTCCATTATCCATCACGATTTCTGAAGGACTTCCATGATGGGAAATAAAGGTGAGGAGTTTCCTAGTAATTTCTATGGTGGTTAATGATTTAAGAGGGTATGCTTGGGCATACTTTGAGAATTTATCTATGACAGTTAGAAATTTTTGTCGTTCTATAGTTAAAGTATCGATGTGAACAGTCTCAAACGGTTTTGAAGGTGTTTGGGTAATATTGAAGGTGGGTTTCAGAGGCCTTCTTTCGTATTTACATTTTAAGCACAACTCACATCTATTAACCTTCATCCGCTCGCGTGGGCGGCAAACTGCCGCCCGCGATGAATTTTGCGCGGCAAAACATAACTGGCATGCAAGAGAGTGGGAAAGTGCAGTTGTATTCTCTAGTTGGACTTTCCTCTGCAAGATGTCGTTAACCTTTTCCTCCTGCGTTACGTTGGTGGCTGTCAGTACACGTTCAAAGTTTGAGTGACTAAGTTCGGCGGCTAACAGCCGCCCCGCGATCGGCAGTGCAACATTTTTTTGAACGTCCACGGTGAAATGTAAGTATATTTTTTTACTTCATTCAGCCTCGTTATGAGTAGCTATGTATGTTTCGGAAGAAATGCCGATAAAAACCTGAGTTTCATTTATCATTTGTGATGTTTGCTTTGGTACCTACTCGTATTGCTTCCGAGTCTATTAGGGTAGTGAATCATTGTTTTTACTTTTCTATGTCACTTCTTCCACTAGTCAGTAGGCAGTAAGCTCAAGAAAAATATTTAGACGTTATTTCTTTTTTACCAAAGTTTATAATAAAATATTTTGCATGGTTCCTTCTAATAATGTGATTATATATCTTCTGCTATGAAGAACAATTTGATTTATTGAACAGAGTGTGTTAGTTTAGTCACTAGGCAGTAAGCCCAGAAAGAATATTATGACGTTATTTTTTTTAATTTTTGTTTACCAAAGTTTATAATTATTTTCAATAAAAGTTTTTCATTCTAAATAATGTGTACGAACTCACTTACAAGATGACCAACCCAAATCCTTGGCGTTATCGAGTTGAAGTACCAAAAAATCCATTGAAATAAGGAAAAATGTGACGGGCGGCTATCAGCCGCCCCGCGATCGCTAGTGTGAATCAGGGGGGCGCGAGCGGATGAAGGTTAAGGACGTTTGTTATGTTTTCCTTGAGGTTGGGCCAAAAGTAATGTCGTTTGATTTGTTGGTATGTTTCTTCGATGCCACGATGGAATCTTTCTTCTCTGTGATTATACAAGATTATATTGGTTTGGTCTTCCTGGTTTTCTACATCTAGTAATTTTTCCGTAAATCTGGTGAGGTTCAATTCTGAGGATTTAAATGTGGTCGTAAGGATGGTGGAAAACAGAGGATAAATATCGGTTTCAAAATATAACCCATATGCAACTTTGGGTTGTAGGTGTTCGATGAGAAATTTAATGATTTCGTCTTGCAGGTTTCGTTGAGGGAATTTTACTATAATTCTCGTTTTTTGGTTTCCAAATAATTTTTTTGTTTCTATTTCGGTGCTGAATTGCTCTCCGGTGGCTATTATAATTTGGTTTTTACTATGATTGATCGCACTGCTTTTTAGGGGTATTTGTGCTATTTCCTTTCCTTCTTTACCTGAATGTACAGTCTCAATGTCGTTCTGATCAACATTTACACACAGTGATGGGGAAATTTCTTCTGATTGTTTCGTATTTATTTCGATAGGGGAAGTTTCCTTGGTATTGATTTCAATGCGCGACAGAGCGTCTGCATTAGCATTATGTTTGCCCTTTTTGTATTTAATTTCGAAATCGAATTCCTCTAGCCGGAGTTTCCATCGGAAAAGTTTTGAATTTGGTTCTTTTAGAGAGTGTAGCCATTGCAATGGCTGGTGATCAGTCTCCAATGTGAATTTACGTCCGTATAGGTAGGGTCTGAAGTACTGACATGCCCATACGCAGGCTAGCAATTCTCTTCCAATGGTGGACAGTTTCCTCTCTGTTTCGTTTAGAGTACGACTCGCGTATGCTATTGGATGTATTTGTCCGTCAAATTTTTGTGATAATACGGCGCCAAGTGCGACTCCAGAGGCGTCGGTGTTTAGGAGAAATGGTTGTTTGAAGTCAGGGTATTTTAGGACTGGGTCGTTCATCAATAGGGTTTTACATTCTTCAAAGGCTTTTATATAATCAAAATCTTTGACGTTAATTTTATTTCCCTTTTTTAGTCTGACAGTTAGAGGTTTGGTAAAACCCGCAAGATTTTTAATAAATTTCCTGTAATATGATAATAGTCCGAGGAACCCTTTCAATTCTTTAGTTGTTTTAGGGATCGGAAAATTTCGGATGGCTTCAATTTTTTTTGGATTGGGTTTTAGCCCGTTTTGAGTGATTAGGTGCCCTAAGTAGGCTACCTCTTTTCTTAAAAATTCCGTCTTATCCAACTGTACTTTTAAATTGGCCTGTCGGGGTCGGTCAAAAATTTTTCGGAGTCTCGCCATATGTTCTTGGAGACTAGAACTGAAAACGATGATGTCATCCATATAGACGGCACAGATTTCGTTTTGTACTCCTCGGAGACAATTGTCCATTAATCTTTGGAAACAACTCGGGCATTTTTGAGTCCGAATGGCTATCTTTTGAACTCCCATTTTCCGTGTTCCGTACTAAAAGCGGTTTTAGGGATGCTTGATTTTTCCATTTTAATTTGGTGGAAGCCAGATGTGAGGTCAAGAGTGGTGAAATATTTGCAATTCCCTAGTTTGGATAGAATTTCCTCGATATTCGGAAGGTCGTAGCGGTCGTCTATGGTCTTACTGTTTAGTGCCCGGTAATCGATTACGATCCTAAATTTCTTCTTTCCTGAAGCGTCATCTTTTTTTGGGACAATCCAGATCGGGGAGTTGTAAGGGGAATTAGAAGGTTGAATGATATCGTTTTCTAGCATTTTGTTGATTTGGGATTGTACTTCTGTCTTATAGATTTCAGGATATCTGTACGATTTAGAGTACACGGGGATTTCGTCAGTTGTTCGGATATTGTGTTCAACTAGGTCAGTTGTAGTCAATGGTTCGGAGTCATCGTAAAGAACGTCTGAGTAGTCGTTCAGTAATTTGAGTAGTTCAGTTTTTTCTTCTTTGTTGAGGTGGTCTTGCCTAATGGTAGGTGTCAGTTTCTGGAGTTTGTTGGATTTCCTGTTTAGATTGTTTAAATGGAATATTTTTTTGCCGTTATTTGAATTTTGGAGTGAGTTTTCTGAAATTGGTTCGGCAGAGTGTATAGTTCCGATTTTTAGCGTGCGTTGATCATCCGAGGTGTTGATTGCTATACATTGTGCAAGGTGGTCTTCAACTTTAACAATGCAATTCGGAATTTCGAAGGGACCACATTTTTTATGGTTTACGGTCGCAGTCCCATTTTTTACATTGGATAAATGAAGTTGGACTTGTTTTCCGGTTCGGGGGGGTATCGTGTATTCTCTGATGTCAGGGTTTTGGGAAATTTTGTAAAATTGTAGGGGAATTTCTTTCCCTTGGATATTGATCGTATTTGTTTTTAATTTAAGGTTGCTTCGAGTAGTTGGATATTGTCCAGTCCAAGTAGTAAGTCAAATTGGTCGTGGAAATCGAATATATAGAATTTACATCTAGCATGCGTGTTAGTAATCGGATCTACAAACATATTAGAGGGTATACGAATGCTATGTGTACCAGATGTCTGTCCATGTGAAGTGGACACTATAAATTTGTCTTTTTTCAATAATTTTTTGAATTTCTTCTGAGCTATTTCCTTTTTAATAAAACTGTTAGAACTACCAGTGTCAATCAAAACTTTTAGATTATTGGTTGTGGTGATGAACGGCAATAACGTAGAAGATTTTTCTAGGTGCATTAGGTCAAGTCTGGGTAGTTTCCTGTTTCTTCTAAAAAATAATCTGGGTTTTGCTGTTCTTCTGTTTCCTGGAGGTCTGATTCTTCGTTTTCTTCCTCTCCCGGGTCGTCTTGTACTACTTCGTGATTTAAAGTTGTTTGGTAGCTCATCGAGTCTTTGGTCCGTAGATGATACGGAATGTAAGGTGTGTTCGCGTCATTCCTCGGTTGTTGTGGGGTTTTATTCAACGAAGACTTGTTAAAGTTCGGCCCCGATTTGTTAAACGGTTGTGGTGCGTTGGTTTTTTGGAATGGTTTGGTTTTTACGAAGTTTTGTCTTTGTGGTTGGTGCGTCGAAGTCGAGGGTTGTGGGAATTTCTGATGTAGTAACTTTTTCCTCAAGGTGGGGAATTGATACTCGTTGGTTAGTATCTTCACCGCATCGTTTAAATCAGTGGGTCCTTTGGTTATTAGAAGACGCCCGACGTCTTCGTTTAGGCCCATTAGGAAGGCGCGTAAAGCAACCTTTTCCATAAGTTTCAGGGTCGCAGGCGTGTATTGTTCTGTTGAGTTTTTCAACTTAGAGATTAGCGAGGTGAACAACTTAGAGGTTCTAACATGGAATTCGAAGGGGTCTTCATTCTGTCGTTGTCGAAGCCTTCCGAATTCCAGGATTAGGTGTTCCTCGTCCCGTTTGTCGTCGAAGTTCGCTATTAGGGCATTTTTAATTTCATCCCACGTTTCAAGTGGTGCATTAAAAATTCCTGTTGCCGCCTTGCCTTTTATTTTTGCACGAATGTTGTTTAGGATTACTTTGTTTGCGTAACAGTTTGGTTCTTCATTGTTGAAGAAATGCTCAATTAGTTCCTCGCACCTTTCAATGAATTGCGATAAAATTTCGGGTTCTCCATTGAAATCGGGGATACCGCTATAATCCGTCTTGTCAGGTTTATTTTGATTGCCCGCAGCGGGTCTTATTGAGTCAATTAAAGCCTGAAATTGGGATGTGGTCATGCCAATAATTTGCTGGACCACTTGTGCAGCGGGTGGTTGAGCCATTTTTGATTGGGGTTCTATTGGAAAATCTGATCCCAAGAGTTCTCTGAATAATTTCCGCCTATCCTGTGGGGGTGAATAAGGTCGTGCAAGGTATGGTTTTTTGCCTGCTGGCTTTCGTGAATCCGTTTTGGATTTTTATTCTTTACTAATTTTGGTGTTAGTAAAATAAAAGTACTTTTGTACTTACAGTAGCAGAATCGCGTCTGTCGATTTCATGCTCGACGATCTTCTTTGATGATCGGGAAGCTGCCAACTCTGTCTTTAACTTGTTGTGTGTGTGGTGAGCTGCGTCCAAAGTTCTAAAAGATCGCAATGATCTACCCGAGCTACAATTCAAATAAACACGTTTGTAATTTGAATTAACACGGTGAACAGTGTCCTGTCTGACTGCGCCAGTTAACTTTGCAATAATGAGAATCCCGTTTTTAAAAAACAATTTTATTTTCACGAACAAAGTTACAAGAGAATGGCTACCGAGTAACAACTCTGGTGAACAACTACCACGAGGAAGAGGTCCGCAGGTCTTTTATTAGTTCTCATCGGAAGGGTGACATTGTTTGTTTCTGCTGAGGTAGGCGCGCGTGTCCGTTGGCGAGCGTGAGAAATGCTGATCAAGGCCGCGAGCTGAAGCTAAGGTACTGCGGCGGCGAGCGTGAGAAATGCTGACCAAGGCCACAAGCTGAGGCTAAGGTACTGCGGAGAAGCCGGAATGGATAGTGAGGAAGTCCGAGATCTTGAATCCGTAATTTCTATATAATCGGGTTATGGATACGAGGAAGCTATGTGCCACACCCACTTGGCAGACGTTTTTTTACTCAATCTTCCAGGCAGAGCAGATTGGCGGTATACCTCAGTGGGATTTTAAATTGTTATGGTGGGTATTCCCCAATACTCTATGGTTTCCGTTACCAACCATTCGTGGTAGAAAGTCGCTTCACTTCGCGATTATACCTCCACCAACCTCATAATTATTTGTTATTTAAAACTATATTGCTTCCGAGTCTACCAAGTTAGCGGAAGCTTTGTTTTCACTTTTCAAGGATGAAAAAAAAAGTTCTTCAAAATCAAAATTTCCACTCACGTTTTACGTTTCAGACCTTCCTGAACAATTTTGGTTCCGTGTCTGTCATGAATTCCTTGTAACGCAAATAACTATACGAAGTTATTGACCGATTTCTATGAAGTTTTCAGGGATTGTGCGGGTTGGTGTGTAGACGGTTCCCTATGAAAATCATCATCCCCGGACTGATAGAAGCGACTGCGCATGCGCAAACGTGAATTCCTTGTAACAGCCATAACTTCTACATTTTCCATCCGATTTTGATGAAATTTTCAGGGATGTTGCAGATTAGTGTTTAGATGGTCCCCGATGAAAATCACCACCTTCGGACAGATAGTAGCCGCCACGCATGAGCAAACGTGAATTTCCTTGGGGTAGCTGGGGTAGGTAAAACAATCAAAATTACGATAAGTTTGAGCTGTACTTACTTATTAGTCTTCATGGTCAAGCGTCAGATGATTCCCAAATCGAAGGTTAAAGAACAACTGAGCACAACTTTCCGTCAGGCTGAGAGGGGGGTCCCAAAAAGATGAATCTTTCTTTGTTTACATTCCCACTATAAGCAGACGATCTAACAGCGCTCTCCAGCTCACTGTAAGTTCACCTCTATCAAGAAACCAAAAGAAAACATTCTGTTGCGAAATCGCAACACTGGGCAAAGATGTGGGTGCCCGACCACTAGGTCGACAGCGCGGCGCGGCGCGGGTCGAAAATTTTTCGCAATCTGCCGCTTTCCAGACTTCTGGACCTAGTGGACGGAGGGCGAAGCGAAAAATTGTCGACCTGGTTCATTTTCGTCAGTGTTCTGCTTTTGTATACGAAGCTTAATCAATGTGTGAAGCTCGAAAAACTTCCACCTCGACATTCTAAAATACTTTATAAATTTTTGCTCGTCTCTTAGCAAATCTTGGAACAGGTGATTGTGCTCCCCCAGGTCCATCCTCTTAGCGTTTATTGGATGGACCCAAAATCTTCTGCTTTTCCCACCGATTTGGTCCTTTTCTTCTACTTTCAAAGCTGCAACTAAAATGAACATTTCTTCGTCGTCCGATGAAAACATAATATCTATGCCCGACATGTTCCTGAGAAGGCACCTTCACTCGACGCGGAACTGGTAAAACGGCGGGTCGAAAAATTTTGTCTGCTCCATTGGACGGAGCTCAAGAATTTCGCGCCGCGCCGCGCTGTCGACCTAGTGGACGGCCAGCTTTACAACATGTGACCCTAGCGCTAGTGGCAGTTGTGCGAAGCAACTATCATAACATCAACAAACAGATCTTCTCGTCCTTTCATTTTGAGTTTTTCTTTTAACAACACCTTTTTTGTTTTTTATTCCGTTTTTCCGTTCGTTTATTTATTTTTTATTCTGTTCGAAGTGGGTTTTTTCTTGATTAAATGAGTGGAGCTGAGCCACCCAAGCAGCTAAGGAAAAACGCGACCATCTGATGGTCTGGTGGAGAAGTGGAAATGTTGCTTGCTGGCATTAAAGCGAGCATAGCACATTCTCCTTTCTAGCATCCAACATGTTTCAGCAATGAGCTAAGTACCAAAATTCGTTCAAAATTGTGTGACGCAGATAGCAAGGGTTTTTCTTTGACACAAGACTCCTCATCGGTAGGTACCTATTCAGAAGTCCTTTTTTAAGTCTAGCCGTAGATTTTTTCGTTCGTATACTAGGAACTTTGTTAAAGGATTTTATTAGGAACCTCTGAGGTATTCTCATTCTTCAACTGAAAGGAAATTAATAAACAACCTCTTTTGACACTGACTTGGTTATCGTCTGATGCCGCAAGGAGCGCTACGCACAACTCGATTTTCGACGATTTAACGATAGAAAATGTGGGAGCCTCATGAGACCCTCGAGTTTACGACGATTCGATATACGACAATTCGACAATCGAATCAGACCATGAATACCCCTAATATGATTTTTGTATTGTTGTACTAGAAATTTGAACAGACTTATTTAATTTTATTATAATTACATAATTATATTTTTATAATTATCTTCATCATATTTAAACTCACGTTTTGCGAATTTTTTTTTTTTTTTTTTTGTTGTTACAGAAGTGGGGAAACTCTTTAAGAGCGAAGGGAAAGTTCACCCCAACAGTGTTGGACTCCCCATGAATTGGGGCTACCAACTAAAACCCCACTCCCTCTGCTTAGGACTCACCCCGGGACCACTTGTACAGTATTACTTCAGGGTGAGCCCTTTTTTTGTGCCAAATGGCTGCTCCTACTTCTGGTCTCCTTCAATTCTATTCCTCATCTTCTTCCTCCCATCTTCCATCCAGCTTTTTTGCTTTGAGGACTGATGTGACAAATACTGCCATTGCGTCCCAGCTCGACTTGTTCTTAATCATCTCATGTATGATTGTCTGTATGATTGTCTGTGGACGCAATGTTCCAATGACCTCCGAATGGGCATTCTAATTTGGATAAAATATAGTTAGATTCAAATTTTAATGGCCTGACAAATTCAAATCAGTTAACATACCTACGATTGAGCTTGCCTATCAACCTCGTAGAAGAGGTCATTGTTGTTCCAATTACTCAAAAGAACTCTCGATCCCCGTTTTCTCATAAAATAAACCATTTATGATGAGGAGACCGCAGGTACTGTGTTCAAATAGAAAGAAAGTGGATAGCTTGGTGAGGTGTCCTTGTGTCCGAAAAACGTCTTTCTTCTTCTACCTGGCACTTACGCCCGGAAAAATGAGACCGAGGGTGTTGACTACCGACCGATAATGAAGAGAAAGGAGTGATGTTCGGGGTCTGCCAGGGCTTTGGGGTTTGACCTTGAGGGAGTGATTCCCAATTCTATGTAAGCTGTCTACTATTGACATGGACCAAACTTCAATAATCGATTGTACAACTAATTCAAATAAGAAAATGTCTCGTACCTATTTTTTAAATTCCTCGTGTTCCCAAGTTTTTTTCAATTTCAAATCTACCGTAAAAATGGAAATATAAGGGCACCGTTGGAAAGGGCGTCAAATGTCCCATTGTAGGCACTAGCCTACAAAAAATTATTTCTGAGGTCATGGGTGAAAAATGACCTCGAAAATTATATTTGTAAATTGGCAAAATTTGCTATTTTTTCATTTAGTTGTTAAGATTTTACACCAAACAAATTGTTTAGTAATGCATGCATTCCAGGGGACATTCCCATTGGATAAGCGGTAGATCAATTTAAACCAGTTGGTAAGCGAAAACTGTTTCACTCGATGTAATTCATTTAGTACTTCAGGCACGAAATAGTGCCCCCCCCCCCCACTCACCCTTATCCACCATAACATTTCTAGCGGCATTCTAGGTCTTCCAACTACTACTGTGCCCTCAAGGGCCAGGGCCCTATATACTAAGTTCCCCACTTGGGGCCTGGGGAAGCCCCAGGGTCCCAGAGCAATGACCCTGGTGTTATGGTTTCCGCAGTTGGATGACCTAGGGCTGAATTTATTTAGGTAAATTATGAATATAACATAATATGTTATATTCATAATTAATATACCACATATTAATATACCACATTAATATACCACATATTATGTGGTACCCCACAGATAGAATCTCAGCAAAATTTCAAAACCATCATCTGGTGGAATTCTTTGAATATCTATCTGATATCTATGTGTCGAGTCCGTCCGAGACATAAATAAGGGATAACCCTCATGAGGGATAAGGGGATAGGGATAGGGGGATAAGACATGGCTCATTTGGAAAAACTGTAATAAAATATGAGTAACAATGAAGGAGGTTGCGGTTGCGGTTGGTTAGTTATAAAACCAACCGCAACCGCAACCTCCTTCATTGTTACTCATATTTTATTACAGTTTTTCCAAATGAGCCATGCCGTGCAATTCCTATTTTCTACCCCGATCTACCTTTTCTAACGACATAATAGTTGTCGACGAGGTGAAAATGTGATTTTTATTCAATTCTTCATTTTCGCGCGATCTCAGTTTCACGGGAGTTACCGCTTGTTGCCTATAACCAGCAGTTTCTTGTCGCGATTGTGTCACGGTTGATCCCCGTCTCCGAGTCAAGTAGGTACTCCGTATCTGTCGCGTGATCTCGTTATTTAAAGTAAAAGTTCTCAGAAATGGATGATAAGCAGTTGCAAAAATTCATTGACTCGATAAATGTCGCGCAACAAGCTATGGTCAAGTCACTTCTCAGTGAATTAAAGGCTGACAAAAAGACAGATCCTTTTCCAAGTGACAGCTTGTTCGAGAACTTCGATGCGCGGAAAGAAAAATTCTCGTGCTATATGGAAAGGTTTAAAAACTATTCTTCCATGAAAAATATTACGGATGATAAAAAAAAGGCCCAGCTTCTATGTGCATCAGTGGGATCCACTCACTATAATGCCCTTGCCGCGTTTCTTGGCCCTGAAAAGTCTATCAAAGCCCTGAAGTACGATGAGTTGATGAATGTTTTTACGCAGATGTTGACACCAAAAAAAAAGAGTGTCATCGTATCCCAGCACTATTTTCTCAATCAATATCAGAAAGATCGCCAATCCATAGCAGAATATGTCGGGGCACTCCAGCGAGATTTAGCTGAATGCGAGTTTGTGGTAACATGTCGATGTAATACAAAACTATCAGTTGCCGAAATATTTCTCAGAGCACAGTTTATTCGGGGATTGCGCGATAATTGGTTGAGAGAACAACTACTGCAGTCAGATGTGACTAAATTCGATGATATTTTGAAGAAGGCCACGTCCTTGGAAGCCTCAAGGATTGAAAGCGCGGAGTTGTTGAAACCACCTAGTTCGGAACCAGTACAATGTGACACTCATAAATTGTCAAACTCAGGCCATCGTTCTCGTCAGAAGTTCCAATCAAGAAATCGACAATCAAGGGAGAGCTCGCACTCTACTGCCCGGTACCAGCCTCAGGATGGGAACCGCGGTAATTATAAATTTCGGGAATTGCTAAATTTTACATATTTATAGTTGTTCAAGAGGCCGCTAGGGTGCACTACCCCTCAGGTAAGAACCCTTCGTAGTTCATCCCCCCTAGAGCTTCGTCATCCCTTGGAACGGGACTCTAGTTGAAGACCATTGAAACGGAGCTTCTGATTGGCGCTCCGTGCAATGCTCTGAAATCATCCGCCAATGGTAGACTCGATAACTTTTCCCTATTTTCTCTTGGAGCTGGGTCGCCTTGGTTTTCGACACACATTCCAGCGTTAGTGCTTGTCTAGAGCGTTCTAATAAAAGTCTTACTTATTTCTCTTTCATTTAAAAGTGTTTTTCATTCACCAATCTACTTAATTCTACATCAGAAGTGAGATTGTGCCCATAACGTTCACTAAAACATTATTTCAGTGTATTTAGGAGTGATTTTGTCCGGGAAAATTCGGTGTTTTTATAAAAATTGCGTGGTTTAGTTCAGTTTCCAAAACGGGTTCCATACTCTCCAGAAACGAGATGAACGACGAAAACGACGACCAAATCATCATAGTGAATGACGATGGTGATCCTGAACGATATGATGATCATCTACAGGGAAACAACAATCCTGAACAGGGAAATGAAGAAGAGGAACACG
Source organism: Apolygus lucorum (assembly GCA_009739505.2). Classification (NCBI taxonomy): domain Eukaryota; kingdom Metazoa; phylum Arthropoda; class Insecta; order Hemiptera; family Miridae; genus Apolygus; species Apolygus lucorum. Next base: position 111,171,446 of record CM019167.2, on the reverse strand, counting down.
TTGAACCCCCTGAACCAACTCAGATGCAGTCAACTCAATCCAGTATACCGTGGGGAGAATTCTTCGAATTTCAAAGAGATTTCATGAAACAACTGGTCAACCACCCCCAGACTGCCCCTATAATTGTACAAGGACCGCTGAAACTACCAGATTTCAATCCTGAGCTAGATGATGCACAATCTTGGCACAACGCATCAGCCATTATTGTGAATCACAGAAAACCAAATGTGCCAGAATTGACCATGGCACTCACACAGTGCTTGAAAGGAAATGCAGCAAGATGGGTTGCTGGCGTTATGTCCGACAATTTGACATGGGATCGATTCGAACCTTTGTTCAAATTGAAATATTGTCGCATTGACACACCTGCTGCGGTTTTGCATAGAGCCATGAACGTCCGAGCCACAGACGGGGACGTCAGCAAGCTCATTGCAGAACAATTAGCTAAAATACGAGGAGCTTTTAGAGGAAAATCTGCAGACGAATGCGGGCTAATTGTGGCTACTGCTTTGGTTGTGTGGGCTGAACCTGAAATTCGTCGATATGCCTACACTCATGAACATTTAAACGAAGTGGAGTTGTTTCAAGAACTTAGGGCTGTGAAAAGAACACGACAAACACAAGAGGGCGCTGGTCAAAACAGAGGGTTTTTCCAAGGACGTAAACCTTTCAAACGTCCATACAATGGTCCCCAGGGTCCTGAAGCCAAGAAATGGAGGCCCAATAAGCCCAACTCGAACTTTCAAGGGCCTTCCAGCTCGAAAACAACACCACCTCAACAACAACAGACTCCACCACAGCAGCAGCAACAACAATCTAAGAAAAGATGGTGCAAGACCTGCAAGATGAACAACCATGATTGGGAATACTGCCGTTTACACCACAACAGGAAGTTTCCAAAATCCGCTGCTGGAAACACCCCAAAACTTGATGAAAAGAGGGTCAACGCTTGTGCCTTGAATCCTCAAGGTCAGCTCAACCATCAAGGTAATATCTATTCTTTCATTTTTGATTCTGGATCAGAATGTTCATTATTATCCTTGAAGTTAGCACCTCTTTTTTCAGATCAAACTTATAATAATCCAGTTAAAATAACAGGTATTGGTCACGGGAAAATTATAGTAAATACCCAAATATCCACTTTGATTCAAATTAATAATATTGAAATTCCAGTCGTATTTTATGTGGTTCCTGAAGATGTTACGTCCCATGACATTTTGTTGGGCCGAGACATTTTATCAGCAGAAATTTCAGTTAATGTTTTACCAGATCGTTACGAAATAACAAAAATTAATAAGGATGAAGTAAAAAGTTTAAATAAAAAATCAAAATATTTGAAACGAAAAAATAAATGTATTAATAATAAAAATTCTACTCTGAAAACAATTGAAAAACTTGAAGATGATACACATCTTACTGATAGTGAAGATGAAATCTCATGGCCGATTCCTTGTAATGTTCCCATAATTGATAAACAAGTCGAATCCATTATAGCTACCGAGGGCCCACTGACAAGGTCAGTTATTCAAGGTTCTACTGATGGTGACCTTGAATCGGAAACATTTTGTCCTGAGACCGAGGCTCTTGACACTGATTTGATACAACCAGAAGACCTATTTAGGCTTCGGACTATTTTAGGAAAATTTTCCAACACTTTCACTAGGGGTCTACCAAAACGTCCTGTCAATGTACTAGAATTTAAGATAACTCTGGTAGATCCAAATAAGGTGATTTATAGACGTCCGTATCGTTTACATCCTCGTGATCGAGAAGCAGTACGAGGATATGTCAAGGAATTGTTACAAGCAGGAATTATAGAGGAATCTGCTAGTCCCTACTCATCACCCATTCTTCTTGTTCCAAAAAAGAATGGAAAAATGAGGATGTGCACAGATTTTCGTGAAATTAACAGTAATACAGTGCCAGAAAGATACCCAATTCCCCTGATTCAAGAACAGCTGGCTAGATTATCTGATCAGCATTATTTTATAGGACTTGATTGCGCCTCAGGTTTTTATGGAATTCCTACCAATGAAGATTCGCGTCAAATTCTAGCATTTTCGACACCTGATGGGCATTATCAATATCGAAGAATGCCCTTTGGTGTGAGAAATGCCCCTTGTTGTTATCAACGTGCCATTATAACCGCTTTAGGTGATTTGGCTAATACGTATTGTCTTGCCTATTTGGACGATTTGCTGATAGTTAGCAAAACAAAGGAAGAAGCGTTCACCCGACTAGAAGAAGTACTAGGTGTGCTAGATAGAGCAGGATTTTCTCTCAATCCTGATAAATGCTCTTTTATTAAAAAATCTACGATTTATCTAGGTTATGAAGTCAAAAATGGCGAGATTCGTCCACATAATGACCGAATCAAAGCTTTATCTGAATTACCCCCACCAAAAGATCGTACAGCGTTACGATCCTTTCTCGGTCTTTGCTCATATTTCAGAAATTTCGTACCTGATTTTTCTCAAAAATGTGCACCTTTATATAAACTTACATCTATAAAAGAAAAGTTTGAATGGACCCTATACACGAACAAATTCGCCAAGAAATTATTCATTTACTTACTAGTGAACCTTGCTTAACTATTTTCAAACCTGAGCATCCAATAGAAGTATGGTGTGATGCTAGTTCATTAGGGTATGGATCAATTTTATTTACCTAACATAATAAATGGAGAAAGGAAAGTTGTAGGTTATTTCAGTAGACGAACGACTCCTGCTGGAGAGAAATACCATTCTTACGAGTTGGAAACACTTGCAGCAGTAAAAAGTTTCAAACACTGGGAATGTTTCTTGTTGTATCATAATTTTACCTTAATCACTGATTGTAAGTCATTTCAGGCCTCTTACGTTAAACAAAATTTAATAACTCGAGTCCATCGTTGGTGGGCTTATCTCCAAACGTTTGTTTTTACTATTCAATATCGACCTGGGTCAAGAATGCAAACGGTCGATTTTCTGAGTAGGTACCCTGTTGGAGACCCAGAGGAAGTAAGTGTTTTCGAAACCCTAGTACATGACTATTCTCCAAAACACACATCTGATAATTACAGAATCATAAAATCTAACTTGTCTCAAATAACTGACACGAAACACAATGAATTAATTAAACAGGAAGTTAATTTGGTTGAATTAACTGGAGAATGGCTACAAGTAGCCCAACAACAAGATCCTGAAATTAAACTCATTCTTGAAAAACTTGATAAAGATTTACTACCTCCTGATTTAACGAAAACATATGAAATGAATGAGGGGATTCTTTTCAGAAAATTTCAACACAACAAGAAAAATTGTAAAGCCCCAATCGTACCACGAAATTATCGTTGGGTAGTTGTTAATTCAATCCATGAAGCAATCTTACACATGGGACTCCCCAAGACACAAAATAAAGTATTGGAAAAATTTTGGTTTCCTAATATGAACAAATTCATTAAAAAATTCATTGAAAATTGTGTCACTTGCAAGATTACCAAAACTCCTTCGGGAAAGAAACAGATACAACTATACCCCATTCCAAAAACAGACATTCCGTTTGACACTGTACACATTGACATAACAGGAAGATTATCAGGTTCAACAGGTACTCCTGAATATTATATTGTTATGGTTTGTTCCTTTACTAAATATGTCTTGTTGCACTATACTCGTACACTAACAGCGAAGGCAGCCATCAATGCTGTGTCCCAAATGACCCAGTTATTTGGTGCGCCATCCCGTCTAGTGTTTCACCAGGGTACTAGCTTTACAGCTGGTATTTTTACGGATTACTGTGTACAGAATAATATTAAAACTCACGCAATTGCCACTGGCGCTTCTCGAGCCAATTCTCAAGTGGAAAGATACATGTCGTCTATTACGAACTTGATCACTGTTGCTCAATATATTAAGAAACAATCTGTTAGACAATTACTACCTGAAATTCAACTGGTGTTAAATTCCACAACAAATCGTACCACAGCATCATCTCCAATAGAATTATTAACAGGTAGAAAGCCTAACATGCCTGGTATGATAACAATTGACGAACATGTATCTCCTCCATCTCGCTCAAATTTATTTGATATACGGTCTGAAGCCAAGCAAAATATTGACCGCCTTGCTGAGTACGAGCTTAAACGTTTTATTGGAAAAGGAGCGCAAATAGAGCCATTGAAAATTGGTGATATTTGCGTACGTCAATTAGAACCGAGAGTGTCACAGAAAACTGCCCCAAAATTCAAGGGGATGTACCAAGTGGTAGAGGTGTTACCTCATGATCGCTATTTACTTGAGAATTTAAATTCTAAGAAGATAGTCAAATATTCACACGATAGAGTAAGAAAAATTAATCAAGACGTACCTATCTTTATTACCTCAACTTCTTGAAGAAGATGAATCAGAATCCGAAGGTGATGATTCATGAGGGACTGATGAACATTTTTTTTTTTTTTTTGAGCAAAACATGCCATGACCTCACTTATTCACGTCTTTTTTCCAACTTATCAAATATTTTTTGAGTTTTGCATTTTCGAATTTTTTTTTTTTTCAATTCGAAATTCAGGATTTTAATTTACATTTTTTAAATGGAATATCTCTTCAAATGTAAACTCTAATTGGAAGCACATACGTAATGAAATCAGGCAATTAGGCTATTGGAGAATGTTGGTTGCAAACAACATTTTCCCTTTGTCACAACGAACCAGAAATGTACCATAATTCCTTGGTCTTAACATTGCGTTTTGGTCTCTGGGACTTATGCATTCTGTTGTTTCGGTGATAATGAGCCATCCCCGGTGTACATTGCATACGTCGCGGGTATGTGATTGCATCTTCTTTTTGGCAACAGTAATGTGTTCCGCCTCTGCTTGACGGGGTATTTTAGGGCCCCCGATAGAAGGATCACATTTGAAGCCGTTTTTATCCATTTATATGGAAAATTTTACCCATTTATATGGGATGTTACCCATTTATATGGGATTTTACCCATTTATATGGGATTTTACCCATTTATATGGGATTTTACCCATTTATATGGGATGTTGCCCATTTATATGGGATGTTGCCCATTTATATGGGAATGGTGCTTTGCACATAATTTGGGTCTTGGATGTTGGCCACACCAGACTCCCCATATGAATTTTCATGTGGATGCCCTCTCGTTGGTACCGACGAGCAGGAAGCCCAATCGAAAGCATACCACACTTTCGTTTGGAAGCCCAACGAAAGCATACCACACTTTCGTTGGATGCCAAGGTTGGAGGCATACCTCACCTCCATACTTGGATTTCCCCCGCCCAATTTCATAAACGTATGCATGCAGCGAAGCGATTAAACATTATTCATTAACTTAATGTTGACTTTACAAAAGTCGTTATACTATGGATTTTTTTTTTGCTATCCCTGGGACAGCATGATCTTGAGTGATTCCGTAATTATCACAAATGCAATATTATATTGTCTTTCTGGATACTTTTTCAAGATCTATTTTATACATTCTCTTTGAGAATTAAATCCATCCTTCGCACAAAATTTTATTTTGATATTTACAGACAACGAATATGGTCAAGTAAGCATGTTGCTCTCATTTCTGTTCCTTTTGAAAATTGAAATTACGTTCTCTATTTTTTTAATAATATTTTAAAATACCACTGTGACATTCTCAGGTTACACATGACAAGATTTTACTACACATTTTCTCACCATTAAAATTGCCAGAATAGCCGAATGGATATAGAAAAATTATTCATTTTCTTAAAAGCCTCCTTCTAAGCAAATTGCTCGTATGGTATTTGTTTTATTGTTATTATGTTGCTAATTCTGCAAAATTCTTACAGGAGAAAGGAGCCAATGACTACTTCGCAGTAAATACTCCACAATTTGAAATTTTGTAAATATTATTGTAAAATAAAATTTAACCAGCCGATAGGTTTATTTTATTATTTGCTTATAACTGGGTTTGTTTTACGTAGCGTTAACCAATCACGATTCTGTTGAGACCTGTGAAGTTCTGCTTTACAAGTCGTAAATGGAAATTCTTGAATGTTTAATGTTATGTTTTTTTTTCCCTGTTCAAATTTAAAGTCGTAAATAAACTAAATTGATGTATTCATAGGGAAACCAGCTCCTTAGGTAGGCAACTTATGTAACCCTGCCAAGATTTGTAAATTCTGTTGTTGTTCAATTTATTGTTTATATTTTCACGAGGGACCGTGAAAGGTCAGTTTGGCCGTTTCGGGAATTGCTAAATTTTACATATTTATAGTTGTTCAAGAGGCCGCTAGGGTGCACTACCCCTCAGGTAAGAACCCTTCGTAGTTCATCCCCCTTAGAGCTTCGTCATCCCTTGGAACGGGACTCTAGTTGAAGACCATTGAAACGAAGCTTCTGATTGGCGCTCCGTGCAATGCTCTGAAATCATCCGCCAATGGTAGACTCGATAACTTTTCCCTATTTTCTCTTGGAGCTGGGTCGGCTTGGTTTTCGACACACATTCCAGCGTTAGTGCTTGTCTAGAGCGTTCTAATAAAAGTCTTACTTATTTCTCTTTCATTTAAAAGTGTTTTTCATTCACCAATCTACTTAATTCTACATAAATATAGTAGTTCATCTGGATCTGGTCGGCGAGATCAAAAACGTCAAAACATTGACTATCGTGCGTTGGGTGTTCAGGATTTGTGTTTTCGATGTGGTAACCACAGAGTTCAGGATTGCAGGATCGATCGCAACAGAGTCAAATGTGAGTCTTGTTCCAAAATTGGGCATGTAGCTAAAGTAGGTATGCATTAAAACTTTGATAAATAATTCTCAGCCTAGATTTGATCGATCCGACTCAGCAAATAATGTTTCGTATGATGAGGTAAATCCCGAGTATGGTATATCTCAGATTGAAGCCCAGATTACAGATCTATATGAGATCATCCCTGATTCAGATAAATATGTTGTGTCTGTCCTTATAAATAATAGGCCTCACCGATTCGAAGTTGATTCGGGAGCCCGTTTTTCCTTAATGAATTGTGATGAATTCGAAAAATTAAATTTGAAATTGCCGCTACAACCTTCTAATGTTGTATTTCGTTCATATTCTGGGAATTTCATCCAGCCCAAAGGGAAGGTGAGCGTGTCTGTCATCTACAAAGATAAAGAGATAAGGGGTGATTTATACATTGTTCCAAAGGGTCACACTGCCCTGTTAGGCAGGCAGTGGATCAGAGACCTTGGAATTGAGCTGAGAGACATAGACACTGATGCAAAATGGATGCCTCGCCCATACACTATCAACAATGTAGTGTCAACTGAAGAAATTGTCAACGAATTTCCGAATGTTTTCTCAGAAAAAATTGGATGTGTGCCTAACTTCGAAATCAAGTTTCAGCTGCGCCAAGGAGCCAAGCCTATATTTACGAAAGAGCGAGATGTACCTTATGCCTTGCGTTCAAAGGTTGAAAAGGAGCTGGATACCTTGGAGGCGGCGGGTATCATCACCCCTGTGGTCACCAGTGACTGGGGGTCACCGCTTGTGGTCATACCCAAACCAGATGGGAATGTAAGATTGTGCGTCGACTTCAAGTGTGGGGTGAATGAAAGGCTGATATCGGCGACATATCCGATCCGACGCATAGAAGACGTGTTGCACAGTTTACGAGGTTCAAAGTTTTTCTGTAAACTTGACCTTTATAAAGCGCATATGCACCTGAAGGTGGACGAAGAAGGCTCAAAGATTCAAACTATTTCGACACATCGTGGTATGTACAGGATGAACAGATTGAGTTTTGGGGTGAAAGTGGCCCCTGCAGAATTCAATCGGATTGTTTCACAGATATTACAGGGCTTGCCGAAAACGGAATCTTATTTCGATGACATAATATGCCACGGTACCACTCTAGAGGAATGTGCAGGAAATCTCAGATTATGCTTCAAGCGACTCTCAGACAATGACCTTCATGTCAATCGAAGCAAGTGCTCGTTTTTTGAAGAAAAAATCGAGTACTTAGGCCACCTGATCGAGTTGAACCAAATTCGGAAGTCCCCAGATAAGATCGATGCAATGAGGAAAATGCCCCGTCCAACAAATGCAGATGGTGTTAGAAGATTTCTCGGACTTTTGACTTATTATTCAAGTTTCTTGCCAGATTTCTCGTCAATGTGTTTTCCATTGAGGAATTTGTTGCGGAAGGGTCAGAGATTTTTGTGGACGGCAGCCTGCGAATCATCATTCTTGAAGTTGAAGGATGAGCTTTGTAGTGATCGTGTTTTGTCACCTTACGATCCCAGCCTACCTCTAATTGTTACGTCAGATGCCAGTCCTTCAGGTGTGGCGGCCGTTCTCAGTCATATTGTACAAGGTGTTGAGAAACCAATAGCATACGCTTCTCGATCACTCACAGCCTCTGAAGCCAATTACAGCCAATTGGACCCAGAAGCATTGACCATAATTTTTGCTGTGAATCATTTCTATAATTATTTGTTTGGTTGTCATTTCACTCTGGTCACAGATAATGAACCGTTGACTCGAATATTTCACCATAATAAAATGTTGCCGCAAATTACCAGTTCTCGACTATTGAGATATGCGTCCTTTTTATCTGGATTTGATTATACTGTGCAATCTAAAAAAGGGAAAGAAAACCAAAATGTAGATTGCCTGTCCCGTGCACCTATTGATCAGCAAATTATTTCAACAGACATGGTGATTGGAGAAGAAGTTGGAAAGATCTACTCTGAGAATATTTTCCAGATCACAAGTGAAAATATTACTTTCAAAACCATCCAAGAAGAGACAGCTCACGATAAGGAACTAAATGCAATTGTTACTTCACTGAAACATGAGCGGGCTGACTCTGAGTTTACTCTCCATGAAGGTGTTCTTTTTCGTCAGGATAGAGTAGTGATTCCTGCATCACTTCGGCCAAAGGTGCTGTCAGAGCTACATGAGACTCACCTTGGAATAGTGAAAATGAAGCAACTGGCCCGCAAGTATGTTTATTGGCCTGGAATCGATCGGGAGATCGAGCGAGCTGTAAGAGGTTGTGAGCAATGCGCACTAACTAGGGCAGATCCTCCAAAAGCGCCAAACCACCCCTGGGATGAACCCTCCGACAATTGGGAACGGGTGCATATAGATTATGCGGGACCCTCCAAGGATATCATTTCCTTGTTTGCATTGATGCCAAGTCGAAGTGGGCAGAGGTGGAACCAATCAGGAATGCTCCAACGACAGCTGTGACCATTGCTCTTCTCAACCGAATTTTTTCCACGCATGGATTTCCATCAACTCTGGTATCCGACAATGCTTCCATCTTCCAAAGTGAGGAATTTCGAAAGTACTGTATGAACAACGGCATATTCCAAAAGTTTATTGCCCCGGGCCACCCTGCAACGAATGGGTTGGCCGAAAGGAATGTACAGACGCTGAAGAATAAATTGCGTGCTGCTGCCGATGAAGATATGCCAATGCCCGACAAGATCAGGAAAATTTTATTTCGCTATCAGGGAACACCCCTAGCCAGTGGGAAGTTGCCGGCAGAACTTTACTTGAAGCGACCTTTCCGTACTCGACTGGATGCTTTCTTCCCTGTTTGTTCGCAGTCTTCTCAAGCAATTCAAGTTAAAGTAAGATCTTTTGTAGTGGCGGAGAGGGTGCAGGTTCAGCAGTTCAAAGGAAACGAGTACATTTGTGAGTTTGGCGAGGTGGTGAAGAGGTTTGGACAAAGGCACTATCTTGTACGACTGGACAGCTCAGGAAGACAATTGAAAAGGCACGTGGATCAGCTGAGGGGAACTCTTGTACATCGTAAACGAACTGTTACGTTTGGACCTTCGCAATCATTTTCAATTCCTCGAGCTTCCAGACTATCAGTCCAGTCGCCAACTGCTACACATCTACCTGGTCGGATGGGCCACACTGCTACAACTGGCACTAATACCAATCAACCCACTGTTCGCCCTGCTCGTGAGAGGCGTCCACCTGCTCGTCTACGTGATCCAGCTTTTTTGCGGTATTGAAACACTATGCCTATGTATTGATCTTTTATATTGATTTATAATATTGTTAATGTTATGTTGCGAGCGGTTTTGGCCTGTAATGTTGTGTTTTGTAATTTTTATATTAATGGGGTTAGCTTGGAATTAGTGGGGGAGAATGTCGAGTCCGTCCGAGACATAAATAAGGGTTATGACTAACCAACCGCAACCGCAACCTCCTTCATTGTTACTCATATTTTATTACAGTTTTTCCAAATGAGCCATGCCGTGCAATTCCTATTTTCTACCCCGATCTATCTTTTCTAAAGACATAATACTATGGTAAGACTTCGTTAGGTCCTGTTTATCGGTGAGTTGCCTAGCTCCATTTCGTTCTTTTCCCCTTTTACTTCTACTACCCTACTTCAGCCTCCGGTACATCAGCAACTGGTGTATCATGAGGAAGGGCCTCTGTACCTTAGTCACACAGCCTGGGTCAACCTGTCTCTGACAACTTTTCAAACGATTTATTACACTGAAGAGACTTTCACGGCTTTTGGATTTCTCGAAGCCTGAACAACCATAACCGTTGAAATGGGTTAAGGATCATTTCATTAATTATCTCATCTTTGTTCAGAACACATTGAAATATGTAAGCATTGTACGTTTATTAAACAGGAGAGGAGCAGAAGCACACGCCAACCACGCTTCATTGTCTAGGACACCTGATAAAGAGAACGATGGTCGGTGATGCTGCATCATGTTCTAGAAAGGATGACAGTCCATTGGTTTGAAGTACGCTTCCAACGGTGTATTTTGGTCAAAAATGACGGTCCGTGGTGTTGCTGTTTGACCCATGTTATGTAACTTCTATGAGAAATATATACGTTGGTGCATCATGCGGGGTGATCCATACAAATCTCAAATAGGTGATCTCATACAAGACTCAAAATGATCGAAATCAACTGGTGAGGAGAGGGGGGAGGGTAATCGTTCGCAGGCAATTCTGACGTTATCTATGTAAGAAATGTAGATATTATGTAATAGTCAACATCTGAGCTACAATCTGATGATTTTAATGCGCTCATTCTGACTGGTTTTTCTTCTGATTCTGACTTTTCCAATCCTGTGCATACCCAATTATATTCAACCACATGTTAGAACCATTAAATCTATATGATTTACTTAGTGTACTGAACTTTACTTTTTTCAGGAGTTATTGAGGAAGTTGCAGATGCTCAAGATTTGGGAGCACTCTGTAATGAAACAATTGACTCATCAGAAGCATCAGATTTAATGGGACCTGAGGAAGAACCTACTGCGAACCTAATCGATGCAGACCTTGACGAATTGTCATCTCAGAGCGACTCAACTTCCGAGGACACCATTTCTCAGAATACAGTTATAGAGGTGCTAACGCCTCTGAAGCCGTACTTGGGAGAAAATACGTCAAGTATCGTACCTCAAACCGACAAATATATTACGTCAGATAATACTATAAACCCAGATATTTTGATCAGAACACTGCCGGACGTTGACATTAATGGCAATTTCGATACAGATTATCTAGAGGAGCTTCTGAATGAGCTCCCTGAACCAATCACGCATGACATAGACGGCAACGAGAACTCGGGTCAGTCAGTAGAAGATCTAAGCTCCAACCCAGGAAGAAAGAATTTGTTTCCATCGAACGCTAATAATACGATTGAAGTTCCTGAAATGAGTTCTGCTGAAGAAACCATCGGAAGTTCAACTGCAAGCTCTACCAGAGACTCGACCAAAGAAAATAAGAGTCTGGGGGAAGTAACCGAACTCACCAATGAAAGTGATTCGAAAGCTAACATAGATGTTGATGTTGAAGAAATATCGGAGAGTGAAACCAGAACATCTGGAGAAAGTAGTGACCCACCAAAATCAGTTGCTGAACCAGAATCACCAAAGACAAATGGTGGTGCTCCAACGAGCGACGTGACGGCCTATCTCATCTAACGGCCTATCTATTCAACAAATTTTCCATTCTTTTATTTTGGTTGTGGCAATGTGTTTTGCAATCATTATATGATGATTTTTTTTTTTTTTTTGCCTTCAAATTTCAATTCAACTCTCCAAATTTTTTATCACAAAGTCCACCAAATATTTCATGATCTACTTTATAATTTTGTAATATACTCCATAGTACTAGATAGGTAGGCAACAATGGTAGACAACACTATCCATACAACAACCACTCATAATGTTATGTAGTAGGTACAGTATCCATAAGTTAGATTTTAGCATCCACTTTTTCACCTTTCTCAAAAAAACGCCATTTTGTTTAGTATAGTGTGATTTCTCGAATGTGTGAAACGACATGTTCATAATTCACAAAATTATATAGGTACAGGAAAGTGGCAAATTCCTGGGACTTTGGAACACCGAGCTAAGAGCGTAAAGAGGCGACTGCCTGCTGCAAGTAAGAGGGGCGCCTATATACCTTCGTGCTGATATCGTCAGCACTTAGTCAGCAGATAAGCACATTGCTGAACGTAACTCGTCCCCCCTTAGATCACAAATACAGATGGAATCGATATTTGGGAATGCCTCTATCATAACAATTTATAACAAAAATCTAATCCAAAACATCTAATCTAATCCCACAATTTTATAATCTAATCCACAATGAATCTAATCCCACAATAAATATAATGTAACTTAACTACTAATATAATCCCATATTATAAACAACACAATGTTATATAAAACATTTCAAAATAATAATCAATAATCCCATTATAATTAATAGTCATAGAAAATCGGTAAAAATAAGCAAAGGAAATCTTATTGAATATTTACATTGTGATTGGGGATCTTTTGAAGTCCCTGTATTGTAGTGTTAAATACAACATGATACATATAATTAAGGCGTATAATATGATCGTCCAAAAACTTGGGATAAACATTTCCTTCACATAATTCTCTGGAATGGTTTGAATTGATTTGTAGGGTAGCATTTTGAATTCAAGAGATTTCAGTTTAATTTTCTCCTAGGAAATTTGTGTGGCGTTTAGTTGGAAATTCATTCCTTTGGTAATGACAGGTTGTCCATATATTTTGTTTGTTGCTAAAGGATATTGTTTATAAAAAATGGTACTATCGTTTGGACTTAACAAATACACTCCTTTTAGCGTAAGTGTTTCAACAGATTTGTCATTATGAATCTCAATTTTGTCTTCTTTGAAGAAAGCTAACAAATATTGGTAATACTGCTTAATAGTTCTACATAGTTGTCTTCGACTTGAATTTCTGAATATTTACAATCTGAATTTACGTTATTAACAAGAATGGATGATTCGCAGTTAATGTTTACGGTGGTTACTAAATGATTATAACACAAGTATATCTGTCCTGGGTCGCACGTATCTTTTAAAGGTTTAATTATTTGGTCAGACTGAAGGAGATATTAAACAGTTGGTATTATGGTTACTGATTTGCTTTCAAAATATGTAGGGGCTGGTTGCATGAAGAATAGGTCGAAGACATCTACGTTTACAATCGGAATATCTATGAAATATATTATTTCCTCTAGGGATATGAAGCATTTGACCTTAATATGTTTTTGTGATTAGAACAAATTTTCTTCTTCAAAGTTCAAGAGTTGGTTTTTATAGAATTTAGATATCTTTTCTAGTTCTTCAACTAATATTTCGGGTTTAATGATACTTGGGTGTAGTACTCCAAGTTTACAAAATGTAATTGAATTTTCAATGTCCTGTATTACGTCCATCATGAAGTTCATAATTATTAGTTGGTGGTTCAATATAGCTTCTACTAAACCGACAGCAGAACACATCCTCTGTGAGTGTCCTGCTGTAGCATCTACCAGATTCCGGCATTTTGGTAAGGGTACTCTTGTCCCGGCCGAAATTGCTCGGGAAACGCCCGAAAAACTTCTTCACTTTATGAAAGAAGAGGTTTTCAAACGGGCACTTAAGTGGAAAAGGGAGTCCTGTCACAATAGATCAAACTTATGGTCTAAGTGACTAAGGGCTTGCCCCGTCCCAATATAATAATTAAAAAAAAAAAAAAAAAACGACATGGGTTTTGAAAGAGTTTAGTTTTTTGAGTCCGTTTAATTCAGCCATGATGATTTTATTGTTGTAATTAATTTCTTCAATAGTATGGTTAAACTGTTCGATTAGAATGTTGTTAATATTATAATGTTCAATAAACTGTTTTCTAAGGTCAGTATGATTGTGTCTTATGTGAGTTAATATTCCATCGTACTTTTTTGCGTCACTATCGTCCAAATTTCCTGTAATGAACTTGATTGCAGAACCTAATCCATTGATCAGTTCGCGTTTTGTCCTTCTGGGAACCAGCGTGTTGTGTAGTCTTGTTTCTGCTTCATTTATTGCATGTTTAGTTGAATCTAGTGGAATTCGTACTCTATTCTGAACTTCGGTATCCACAGAAATTGTCTTCAAATTGAAGTCGTTGTTATTTTTTTTAGTATCTAATTGGTTTATCAATTGTCTCAACTGGTAATAGTGCGTCAGCGTATGGTAAGATTGCAGCATCCTGGCTTGTCCTAATCTGACTGGAATTATACCTTGGTTCAAGGTAATGTTATTTAAGTTAGTCGCCATTCCAGTACCAATGATAAAGATGAGTCTGGAAAGTAGAATATGAATACATTAAGTTGGTATGATTGTAAAGTCTAATTTGTGGTTTAGTATCTCAAGGCATATTTGTTCCCTTAATTTATTTGGATTCAGTGGGGTAGTTTTTGTGATTTTATAATTTTCAGCATAATACAACAGAAACAATCCGCAGTCATTGGAATTGTTCTGTTCAGGTTTGTTTTTTACTTGAATACACTCCCAGTTATTTTCTAAAAATTATCTATATGTTTATTTTTGTGTTCTTCTTCAAGGTAGTTACAGATGGAAGCAAGAATTTCTTGACCATCCCAGGCTAGTGAATCAAGATATAAAATTTTTCTCTCTTTGATTTTCACTACGACCAGTCGCCAATGTGCTGATTTGAAGATGGGTATCAATACTGTATCATAACTGAAAATATCGACATTTTTAGTATAATTACGTACTCGAGGGAAACCTCCTGCAGATAAAGAAACATAAAGGAAACTATGGAAGCAGTAGACTTTGTGGGGGTCTTTATCTCGTTCGTTTCTATCTTGGATCATACCCATGTAGATGTTTAACCAGTTAGGGTCCTTAAGTGTGAGTAGGTCTGCTCTGGTTATAGTGATATCGAAATTTGTTATGAATTTCTCCTTATGGTCTAATTTTTCGTTCCATACTCTTTCTTACATTGTTTCTTCTCTTTTTCGCGGACGTTTGACTGTGGCTAAATGAATTTTTGCTTGAGTGTTATGGTGTCTTGGTACAACATTCCCTGTTTTAAGCTTTGGGTCTATTTCTTTAAGTATTTCTGGGTTGTATTTAGGTTTAGTTTTATGTTGTTTTTGCACAGTTTTGACGAATATTTTTTCGGGAAATGGCAAGGGAATATCTTCTTTATTCGTGTTCGTTTCATTTATAACTGCTTCTTTGTTTTCATCGAAATGTTGTTTCATGATTTCATAAAGTGCCTTAGTCTTTTCTTTATGTGTTTGTAGGTACTGATTTATGGTGACATGTTCTACATCTGAATTGAGTGAAATTTTGTGATTGATATGGCCGTAAAGAAGCTCAAAAGGTGTAAGTTTGGACGAAGAATGGATGGAATTGTTGTATGCTAAAGTTGCATAGTTCACTTTAGTTATTATAGTATCCTTGTTAAATTCAACCCTATCGTTCATTAATCTAATGTGTTCAATGAGTGTTGAGTGGAATCTTTCCATAACTCCGTTTGATTCAGGATGTTGAGGAGATGTAAAATGAATTTTCATGTTGTGAAGAGACAAGAGCTCTTAGACGAGCGAGTTGTGGGATTCTGCTCCATTGTCTGCTACTATGCTAGAGGGGATTCCGTGATGGGAAAAGAATTTGATCAATGAGTTAACTACTTCAATACTGTTGGATGAGTTTAAGGCATATGCTTGAGCATATCGTGAGAAAGGGTCAACTATAGTTAGAAATTTAGAGTTTTCAAGAGTTAATTTATCAATGTGTAAAGTTTCCATGGGTTTGGATCCCGTTGGAGTAATATTTAACTTGGGTTCTAATGGAACCCTGTCATATTTGCATTGAAGGCACGTTTCACAATTGTTGATAAAATTTTGAATTGAACTTGACATTTTAGGCCAGTAATTTTCTCGTTTTAAGTGTTCATAAGTTTCTTCGATGCCTCTATGATTATTTTCTCCGGAATGGTAGGTGTTTAGCAGTTTTTCCACGTCTTCTCTTTTTTCTACATCTTTTACTTTTTTGCAGAATTTGGTTATATCTATCTGAGAATAAGTAAATACTTTGGTTAGTTTTCGTACGAATTCTTGGTAGATATCTGTTTCGAAATAAATACCATATTTTCTTTTGGGTATAACGTATTCTTCTATAAAATTGGTTATGTCATTATTCAAGTTGCATCTTGAAAACACTACTGAGATTCTGGTTTTGCCTTCGAATAGTTTGTTTATTTTGGGTTTCATGCTGGTGCCTATTTGATCATTATGTTGCCTATTATCAATTATGATTTGATTTTTACATTTATTGATTATTTCATCTTTGATGGGTATGTTCACCACGGTGTTACCGTAGTAATTGGAATGTACAGTAATATCAGACGGGGCGTTTTGTTCAACTTCGTCTACATTTACTATCATGGATTTTGAATCGAATGCTGTAATTATGTCATCTAGTAGTTCCTTGTCATCAAGGTACTTGTGGTGGGTGGATACTTGTGGTCTGTAAGGATAGCAAATTGACGACCTTCCAGCATGTATCGGAAATATTTCACTCCCTGATATGCTGCCAACAACTCTCTATCATACGTGCTGTAAGCACATTGAGCGGTGTTCAGCTTTTTCGAGAAAAACCCGAGTGGTTCAGCAAAACTGTCTCGAAGTTGGTGAAGAGAAGCTCCCACAGCAAAGTCTGAGGCGTCGACCATCAGGACTATTGGGAGGTTGCAATCAGGGTGAGCCAAAAGGGTGGCGTTGGCCAAGGCAGTCTTGAGATTGTCAAAAGCTTGCTCAGACTGGGCTGTCCACTCTACTGGGCGTCGATCGCGCTTTTTGCAGCCCTGGCACAGGTCAAACAAAGGTTGTTGAAGCGTAGCTGCACGGGGAATCGAGCGTCTGTAAAAGTTTGCTAAGCTAAGGAAACGCCAGAGCTCTTCAACGGTTATAGGTCGAGGGTACTTGATGAGCACTTCAACTCGGTCCGGCAGTGGTTTGATGCCTTTTGCGTTCAACAGGAACCCAAGGAATGAAACCTCAGGTGCTCCAAAAACCTCTTTTGCCACGTTTATGCAGATTCCATGAGAACTAAGCCGCTCAAACAACTGCTTCAGATGGGCTGTGTGCTCCTCTGCTGAAACAGATGCGATTAAAATGTCGTCCAGATAGACGTAGGCAAATGTTAAATCGTGCAGGATGGAATGTATGTACCGCTGGAAAGACTGTGCTGCGTTCTTCAACCCGAATGGCATGCATACGAATTCAAAGAGCCCGAAGGGTGTGACCACAGCGGTTTTAGGTATGTCCTTGTCTGCAACCTTCACGTGGTGGTATGCTCGGACCAAGTCAACCTTTGTGAATACCGACTTCCCTGTGAGCTGGGCGTTGAAATCCTGCAGGTTAGGGATAGGATACTTGTCTGGCACTGTAACGGCGTTCAGGTTCCTGTAGTCAACACAAGGTCTCCAAGAACCGTCCTTCTTCTTGACCATGTGCAAGGGGCTTGCCCAAGCACTCTTGGATGGGTGACAGATGCCTAGATCCATCATGTGCTGGAACTCCTGCTTTGCCTGAGCCAGCTTATCAGGAGGTAGACGTCGAGGCTTTGCAGATAGTGGGGGCCCTTTGGTCTCTATGACAGGTGCGAAGTCACTGTTGGGAGTACAGACAGCTGGGTTTCCATGGAGCAGGCTGGGGAATGCGCGGAGCAGGTCAGCATAATGGTGGTTAGGATCTACCAAATGGATTGAAGAGTGGCCTAAGTCATAAGCTGGTGTGGCTTGTTTCCAGAGGCTGGTAGTTGTATCAATCAGACGTTGGTTCTTCACGTCTATAAGCAACCCAAATTAGGAAAGAAAATCGGCGCCAATAATAGGGTGTCGACCTTTAGCAATGGTGAAGGGCCAACGGAATTGCCGTCGTAGACCTAGATCCAGCGTGTAGAGTCGTTCACCATATGTTTCAATGTGTGAACCATTAGCTGCGAAAAGCGTTCTTTCGGACAGAAACTGGCGTTTTGAAGCTGTTGGAGGTACCACAGAAGTGTCTGCACCCGTGTCAATGAGGAACCTGTCGTTGGTAAGACGGTTGTAGACGAATAAGCGGCATGATTTCTGCGTGCCCGTCCTCCCAGCTGCTTCTAGAGAGGGGGCGGCTAGTTTTCCGCAGGGGCGGCGCTGCCTGTGACTTGGAACGTGCATGGAAGGAGGCATCTCCTTGCATTGACTCCATATCGGCGATGGAAGCGACAGACCGTCGTTTTATCTGCACTGGGGGTGGCTGACCTCGCTCGAAAGTTGTGTGAATCACTCCTCCCTCTTGGTTGGCGGGAGGTTTGAAGGGCAGCTACTGAGGCTGTCAACTGAGCGATGTGAGTCTCCAACCGGCTGAGACGATCTCCCGTTATGTCTTGGGTGCCGAGTGCCTGAACCTGGTGTTGAGGCGGCGACAATTCGAACACCTTATCAGCCATCACGGCTAAATTGTCGAGAGGGTCCGTGGATGGTGCGAGGATCGAGCGAATGTGCATGGGGAGCCGCTGCAAGAACATGGTCTTGAGGAAATCGTCCTGAACTTCGCTTCCTGCAAGTCCACGCATCTCCCGGAGTAGTTGGGACCGTTTTCTGTCCCCGAGATCCAATTCAGTGAGGAGTTTGCTCACTTTTCTACCTTCCGATATTTCAAATTCGGTTTCGAGGCGAGTCATCAAATCGGTATACGGGGTCAATGAGCGTGGCTTCAGAAGAAAATCGGAGATTAGCTCCGCTACATCGCTGTCCAGCGAGGCTAATACATACTTATACTTCGTCAATTCCGCGGTCACAGGAGAATTTGCAAACTGGGCGTCGACTTGAATTCGCCAGATTTTAACGTTCCTGCGCCATAACGGCGGAATTTTAATCGAAACGCGCGCGATCTGTCGTTCATTGTTTGTGTCGTTAGCGACATCGTTATTTTTTGCCGTAGCCATGTGCGGAAATACGCGGACACGAACGCGAGCACGGTACGAATATCGCGAAGGTAATGAACGGAATCACTGTCACTCCTAAAAGTATTTTTTTGATCGGGGTCACCACTGTACAAGAAATGACAGAGACAGAACACGGAAGTTTCGGTACGAAAATATATTAGGATAAATAACGCGGACAGAGAAAACGGAAAAGTAGGTGTGTAAGTAAACAACACGGAATTTTTTGAACAGAAAGAAGTTTGCCAAAAAAGACACGTAACTTCAAACTCACAGCTGATGATACCAGATGAGTGGAGCGATTGTGGAGTTAGTCCCTACACAAATATGACAGGGTTCCATTAGAACCCAAGTTAAATATTACTCCAACGGGATCCAAACCTCTGGAAACTTTACACATTGATAAATTAACTATTGAAAACTCTAAATTTCTAACTATAATTGACCCTTTCTCACGATATGCTCAAGCATATGCCTTAAACTCATCCATCAGTATTGAAGTAGTTAACTCATTGATCAAATTCTTTTCCCATCACGGAATCCCCTCTAGCATAGTAGCAGACAATGGAGCAGAATCCCACAGCTCGCTCGTCTAAGAGCTCTTGTCTCTACACAACATGAAAAGTCATTAAATGACTTCAGGATGTAAAATTTTTACATCTCCTCAACATCCTGAAGCAAACGGAGTTATCGAAAGATTCCACTCAACACTCATTGAACACATTAGATTAATGAACGACAGGGTTGAATTTAACAAGGATACTATAATAACTAAAGTGAACTATGCAATTTTAGCATACAACAATTCCATTCATTCTTCGTCCAAACTTACACCTTTTGAGCTTCTTTACGGCCATATCAATCACAAAATTTCACTCAATTCAGATGTAGAACATGTCATCATAAATCAGTACCTACAAACACATAAAGAAAAGACTAAGGCACTTTATGAAATCTTAAAAAAACGTTTCGATGAAAACAAAGAAGCAGTTATAAATGAAACGAACACGAATAAAGAAGATATTCCCTTGCCATTTCCCGAAAAAATTATGGAAGAGGGGGTTAATGCTCGAAAAACGTGCGTTTTTGGGCATAATCTTGTGTACTCTGCCCAGGCCTCAATTTCCAACCGATTTGAGTGTCTCTTTTTTGTTCGATTCAGGAATATTCCAAATTGCACAATATTTTACCGGAGTATCAAAATTAGCTTTGGGAGGGGGCGAGTGGGGGGATTTTTTCCACAAAATATCCGATTTTTCAATATTTCTGCTACTCTATAGCTTACTAATTGTATCCAAGCTTTGAAATTGAGGAAAAATTCTCATCATCAAACCTCCGGATTTTCATGAATTATTCTCTGTATCACCATATAACTAATAGTGGTGCCACCATGGTGCTAGGACTCCATAAACCGCATATTTCATGTGGTTTTTTTTTGTTTCACTTTGAATACGGAAATGAACTTCGACGGACTTCCTACCTAAACAAAACCAACGTTCAACGTTACGAAGTATTACAGCTTGAGGGGGGGGGGGGGTGAACTCGAATTCGTATGTTGGGTGTCGTAGATCATGGATTTTAAAATACTCTTCAAATTCAAGGCTCCCACGCCGCTAGAAATGTTATGGTGGATAAGAGCGTGTGAGGGTGGGGGGGGGAGACCACTATTTCTTAACTAAAATACTTAATATATGACATCGAGTGAAACAGTTTCTTCGCTTACCAACTGGTATTAATTGAGCTAACGCTTATCCAATGGGACGTCCCCTGGAATGCATGCATTAGTTAACAATATGTTTTCCTTTGAAACGCGAGTTCATTTTTGCTTCCGAGTCTACCAAGGTAGCGGAAGCTTTGTTTTCACTTTTCAAGGACGAAAAAAAAAGTTCTCCAAAATCAAAATTTTCACTCGCGTTCTGCGTTTTAGACCTTTCTGAACAATTTTGGTTCCGTGTCTGTGTGTCTGTGTGTCTGTCCGTCTGTAATGAATTCCTTGTAACGCGCATAACTATACGAAGTTATTGTCCGATTTCGATAAAATTCTCAGGGATTGTGCGGGTTGGTGTGTAGACGGTTCCCTATGAAAATCATCGTCGGACTGATAGAAGCGACTGCGCATGCGCAAACGTGAATTCCTTGTAACGGCCATAACTTCCACATTTTCCATCCGATTTCAATGAAATTTTCAGAGATGTTACAGATTTGTGTTTAGATGGTCCCCTATGAAAATCATCACTCCCTGACTGATAGTAGCCGATGCGCATGCGCGAACGTGAATTGCTTGTAACAGCCATAACTTCCACAATTTCTATCCGATTTCGATGACATTTTCAGGGATTACGCGGATTAGGTTGTAGATCGTCCCCAATGAAAATCAAGGCCTTAAAATTTACAGTAGCCTCTGCGCATGCGCAATCGTAAAATTCTTGTAACAGCCGTAACAGTTGCGTCTGAGGTGAGGATCTCAAAGCCATTCAATCAACCCCATTGTAGATCAGTGAGCAAAGTACTGGACTTACACCCAGGAGTCTTGCTAAGAAATTTTTTGATTCCAATCACTACCGCACTTACATTTTTCGTCCGAATTTGATGATATTTTCTAGGATTGTCCAGATTAGCGTGTAGATGGTACCCTATGAGGGTAGTGAAAGGTACTTAGAGATTGGTGTTTTCAGATTAACTACTATGCATCGGATCATCTATATAATCGGGTTATGGATACGAGGAAGCTATGTGCTACACCCACTTGGCAGAAGTTTTTATATTGCAACTGTAAAAATCCTTCGCAAGACCAAAACTATGATATTTTATCTATACCAATACAGAAAAAAAGTCCATTCATTCAGCATGAATTAATAAGCGAATTTTCAAAGAAATCTTTCAGTTGAAGTTATGGTTAATATAATCATCCAATTATCACACCAACTTGGTGTGTTGGAAGTCGTCATCGTTCTGTCGAATCCAACAAATAATGAATTTCAAAATCAATCCCTCGGCGCATTTTCGTGTTGAACATATGAATCCGGGGAACACCCCATGAATGAAGAGTATAACGTTCGAATCATGTAATTTGGAGTCTCCTTATCTTCATCGTAGTTCGTTGAACCACATCAATGTTTAAAATCTGTTCAAAACCATGTTGATACAGAGTGCTGTGCTAAAATGGCAGAGCGTGATAATGCCATTTTGGTTTATTATTTTCAATAATGAACCTTTGGAATCAACCAAGAAAAAAAAAAGTTTAACACCCCCTCAAAATTTGATGGTTTACGTTTCAAGGTACGTAGAATCCAAAAATCGAATAAAAATTTGGCCGTCCGTCCGCCGTCCGCCGTACGCGGCACTTTTGCCACTTAGCATTGACCGATTTTGATGAAATTTGGTATGTAGGCTCCATTTAGGGTCTAGTTGTGCCCCGAAGCTTTTGGTTGACGTAGGTCACTTCTAAGGGTTCCAAAATCAATTTTGAAATTTTGAAAACGCCCTAACTCAAAAAATTTCGATATAAAGGTATTGTTTTTCCTTCAATTTAAGATTCTATAGAATTTTTAGAATTTTTTGAGACCACGCGGAGCTCTGTAGGACAAACCGTTTGCTTCCTACGAAAATTTAAGTGTTTATATTGAAATATATATATATATAAATCAAAACACGAGTGTGAATCGCAAAAGAGGCCTAATCTCCGTTAAAATTAGAGCTGATCGAAATGTAATCGATAGTTGGTGATTTTTAATTTTTTTTTAAATTTTTTTTTGATTTTTTCTTTGATTTTTTTATTTTTCTTCATATTGGATGGTTGGTGATTTTGTAGACGCGTGATCTATATAGAAAAATAATAAACCATTGTGTAATAATTTGCAGCGTTTTTTAAAGTAAAAAACAATTATTACCTTCATATAAGTCAAAGACAACTAATTATTAGATTCAAAAACAATATTGAAGAATTGTCATTTTTTGAGGGCAGGATAAATTAAACTGCTTTCCTGAAAAAAAATGTTTAAAATGTGATTTAAATTTTGCGACTTTTATACAAATATATTAAACTAGGGAATTTTGTATAATTTTTTTGTTATTTCACATTTTTGGTCCAATAAAACTAAGCTAAATCGTGTTGGAAATACCATTATTATAGTTTCTGGAATTTTAAAAACAGGTATTCTTTCAAATTTAGAGATAAGGGACCATAGACATAAACCTGGAGAAAAAAAAGTTCCAAATTGTTTCCAATTGTTATTAGAGGTCACATTTAATGGAGGACGACTCCCCTCCACCCCACCATCCCAAAAAAATTGTAATATAGAAGTTCTCAATGTCAGCCCGCATGTAACTAATGGATGTACGAAAAAACTACAAGCAGAAATTATTTTTTACCTTATTCTGAACTGCAACATAAATGCAACTACGCTGGTGTCAAAAGTTCTCGAGAGGGAACATCCTCATGCACGAGCCTCCAAATCGTAATCTACAAAAATCACAATGAAAACTGCAGCACAAAATGATTTTTTTTTTCATCCTTATTTATTTAACTTCAAAACTTATCTAGCTAACATATTCAAAAATAACTATTCACATTTTTCTCAAAAAAATCAAACGGTTTGACGGGAGGACACCGGGGCACAGTCTCCCCGTCAAATCGTCGGTTTCGTTGAAAAACGCTGCAAATTATTACACAATGGTTTATTATTTTTCTATATAGATCACTCGTCTACAAAATCACCAACCATCCAATATGAAGAAAAAGAAAAAAAAATCAAAAAAATCAAAAAAATCAAAAAAAAAATCAAAATCACCAACCATCGATCGCATTTCGGTCAGCTCTAATTTGAACGGAGATTAGGCCTCTTTTGTGATTCGCACTCGTGTTTTGATTTATATAAATCAAAACACGAGTGCGAATCACAAAAGAGGCCTAATCTCCGTTCAAATTAGAGCTGACCGAAATGCGATCGATGGTTGGTGATTTTGATTTTTGATTTTTTTTTGATTTTTTTTTTGATTTTTTTTTTGATTTTTTGTCTACACTTTCGATGGGCATAACTTCAGGGTTCGATTCTACAAGGTATTTCCAACAAAAAATGTCTCTTAGCAATTTTCATTTAACCCACTCAAAATTCCATTTTTTTCACTTTAAAGTTTTTTTTTACGTTTTTGACCTCACGGCACTGATATGGTCATAACTCCCTTATTTGTCCTGAAAATTCAAATCTGACTACACCGTTAAAAATAGCGTTAAATTACCAAGCTACCCAAAGCAAAATCAAAATTTTTTAGCAATAAAATAGTATCAAAAAATCAAGTCAAAAGTCGAACTTGAAAAAATTTTTTGAAACTTGACTTTCTTCGACCAACCTTTTTACTCTAAATCCCTGCCCATTTCGATGGGCGCTCTTCGGAGAAAACATGCTCAAATTGTCACCTTTCCAACGGTCTATCAATTTTTCTGTTCACAAATCAAAAAGAAAGAGTAAATGAAGTTTGAATGTCAAAAAACGTGTGTTTTACAAGCAAATCCAGTGTTTCAAGCCGGTTTATGGTCCCCCTCGATCTCAAAATGGCTTGACGATTTTGGTATTATTTTCTATGTAATTATTTACGCTGAATCCAATAGTGATACTTCCGAATGATTCCGACTGCTAGAAAGTGGATTTTTCGAAGAAAATTTTCGTTTTTCGTACATTGAAGCCTCGTCTCTCTCACAGGAGACCGTTCCTCTATGAATGAATCCCTCTATGAAAAACAATTCTCTATGATTTTCATAGGGGACCATCTAAACACTACTCTGTGACATCCCTGAAAATTTCATTGAAATCGAATGGAAAATGTAGAAGTTATGGCCGTTACATGGAAATTCACGTTTGCGCATGCGCAGTGGCTACTATTAGTCCGAAGGTGGCGATTTTCATAGGGGACCATCTAAATACTAATCTGTAACATCCCTGAAAATTCCATTGAAATCGGATGGAAAATGTAAAAGTTATGGCCGTTACAAGGAATTCACGTTTGCGCATGGGCAGTCGCTTCGATGAGTCCGGGGATGATTATTTTCATAGGGGATCATCTACAACCTAATCCACATAATCCCTGAAAAGTTCATCAATATCGAGTGAAAAATGTGGAAGTTATGGCCGTTACAAAGAATTCACGTTTGCGCATGCGCAGTCGCTTGTATCAGTCCGAGGATGATGAATTTCATAGGGGACCGTCTACACACCAACCCGCACAATCCCTGAAAATTTCATCGAAATCGGACAATAACTTCGTATAGTTATGCGCGTTACAAGGATTTGATGACAGACGGACAGACAGACAGACACACAGACAGACAGACACGGAACCAAAATTGTTCAGAAAGGTCTAAAACACAAAACGCAAGTGAAAATTTTGATTTTGGAGAACTTTTTTTTTCGTCCTTGAAAAGTGAAAACAAAGCTTCCGCTACCTTGGTAGACTCGGAAGCAAAACTTTATAATTTAAATAACTCGGAAAAGCCTTTCAGACCTAAAACTTTTAGAAAAATTGCGAAGAGACATTTTTTGTTGCAAATTAGTTGTCGAATCGACCCCTTGAAGGAATGAAATCTGTTTTGTAGATACCCTGTAAAAGAATAATATAAGAACGAATAATTCAAAGAGCTATCTCGATCCCATAGGGAACTTCAGTGACGAAACTGAATTTCATAACGAACTGTTTGTACTTACGAATTTTGTAAGGAATAAAGATGTTTTTACATTTTCCATATTTGTGTAATAAATATTTGTTCCGAATTCTTTTGTTTATTTCAACCATGCCAACAAACACATGTTTTCTAGGAACATGAAGAGGGTATGTGTCGGTGGGAGTAGTATATGGGTCACTTGGGGCCACCTTACTGCCAACACACTAACACAAAAATATCAAGATCGTATTATGGGTGTGATATTGGTAATCCTGATTTGTCCCATAGTTGGTGCATATGGTGAAGTTATTTGAGCACATACCTCTTTTCTGATGACGTAATGAGATGGATCAAGTGTTAAATGTTGGTTGGTACTCTAAATGCAGGAATGGTAGGTAATGATTTTTTCGGCCATCGGGTAAGTGAGAAGTAGGAACCTCAATAAGTAGGTGTTAATATGTTTGTGACAACATATAACGTATTAATACAGTACATGTTATTGGGGATTAGTTAACCCCCCCCCCCCACTCCAAAGGGTCTAAATCCTGTAGTAGTAATAATCTAGGTACAAATTTTCTTTTAAATGTGGGTGACATGCACATGAGCGAATTTTCAAGGAAAACGAAGCTATTGCAATGGCCTCAACATTTTTAGAATTGACTTTTTCGAAAAATTTTTACACTGAAATCCGTTTTGGAACATTCTGAAACGATCCCTGAAGTTTTTCCAAAAATCATATGTGTGTGTATATATATTAATGTATATATATTAGTGTGTATCATGTGTGTATATTTATTAGTTTAGTTTTTGCCAAAATGTTCGTAACTACAAACCATAGGTCAAGTTCGTTAACCAGCAATTTTGGACAATCCAAAATGGTCCAAAATTCAAAATAAAAAAAAAAGTTCAATAAAAAAGGGTTTTTTCCGTTTTTTTGTGTGTGGTTATTACGAGTACCTTCAAAATCATGGTAATATTCGGTAAATGGTATATTCGAATTCAGCACAAAATGTCTGATATCAATGCGTTTTTCAAAAATGAAAATTGTCCAAAATTAAGAAAGTATGTTTCTATTTATATATATAATGAATACGTGTGTATATTTGTTGTACTCAGAAATGCAGTAGCCGTGTGGGTACTTGCGAGTTCGTAGAGACGAGTAGAACATGAATATGTACTCCTAACATCTTCAAAGCATACCCGGTGCATACAGTATGTTGGTATGCTATACTGAAAATCAAAAAAAAAAACCAAGAATCGTGTTAAAAAAAATAAAAATTTGAAAAAAAAAAAAATTTTTAATTTAAAAAAAAAATTTTAAAAAATTTAAAAAAAAATAAAAAATTTAAAAACTTTCTAAAAGAAATTGCAACACTATTGTTCCTTTTCTTAACCATACCTTCAACTGAAAGATTTCTTTGAAAATTCGCTCATTAATTCATGTTGCATGAATGGACTTTTGTTCTGTAGGTACATAATAATAATGTTCCTCTAGGAGTAATTTAGTGGTTGAAAATAGTGACTGGCCCCTCTTATAATCAAATTATGGGGAGTATTTTATCATTTCCCCCTCCCCGTTACAAATCTATGGGCATATTACGCTGGGTGATGAAGGAGTGGGTATTGGGAGACTATGAGTGAATAGGAGCTTCTTACTTGAAACAATGAGGGGATAGAAGGCACTCGGGTGACTCCAAGGTCATTTTTCCCGTCTGGAATCGTCACTTGATAATGCTGATCATTCATTCCGGCCTCGTTTGGTGATGAGTTTATCTTCTATCTAACAATTAGTTTTACCTAATAGATGAAGTTATAGCTACAGTACTGGCCATTGACCATTCTGAATCAAGGTAAACCTATTAAATACGGTGATACAATAAAAATGAAACAGATTATTAACCAATTCTTTTATTCAAAATGAACTGAGTAGGTACATAGGTAATTTACAAGCGACGAATCTTCTTAAATCCATAAGGTACGCTCTCCAAGTCGGTGAATTTCCTTTTTAATAAGTTGGTCTTGTACTGTTTTGTTTCTTCTCTAGATACAACCTCATGTGCCTCGGTCCTCTTGAAGTTTGTTGACGTTACAATCACTGGTTCAATGGTCTTGTCCAAAACCATGTTTTTCATGGACTCGAAATTCACCAGTTCAGAAGTTTTATAGCTCAAGCTGATCCCTTTTACCTTGCACGTCGTATGATTTCCTTCATCTGGTGTTACCACCTTGTAAGCGTAGTTTTTGGGTCCTCCTGACACAAATTCTGAAATATAGCTTCCCTCACCATATTCCAGTAGTTCGTCAGTTAGATCTCCTAGGTAGTTTCCGGTTGATGGTTCCGGTAATCCTTCTCTAGAAATGAAAATAACCGAGTCCGTGTCGTAATAAAGTACTCGTTCACCAAGTAGCTGGAGGTACGAGTACAACTTCAACCTTGCCTGGGCAGTAACATATGCGGCAATACAAACGTTGACAGTCGGCTGTTCCTCAACTGTTTCTTCTCTGTTCTCCCAGTTTACTAAAAGAACATCCTGATTTATAGGAAGAATATTGTTGACAATTATATTAGGGCTGTTGAACATAATCTTGAAAAACTCGTTTGGGGTGTTAATTATTGAGGTTTTAGTCAAATTATCTCTTTGACCCAGCTTTCCCCAGAAGCTATTCAGCATCAATTTAGCCAGTGACCTCAAACCAGAGTTTTTCTGTATTCGATCATGATCCAGCTTCACACCCTCCTTTGCAAGAAACTCCGATATATATGCATCCTTTTCTCCATTTGTCATGTCTTGTTTGGGCCAGCCAGATGCTTCCTGTTTTGTCTTGATGAATTTGTCCATCATTCCGGTAAATAACCCTTCAGCACACTTTGCTGCACCACATCATAGATCCATGATTCATAAACCTCCATCAAAATATATCCTCTCTTCAAAGCTTCTCTTACTTCATCCACAACCCATGTTCTTATTAACGCTCTTTCATCGTCGTTATGGGTGCACGTAATAGTCGACATATCTTCCCCACAACATCGACAAAGTACAAACATGAGTTTACCATTCATCTTAGTCGGCAAAACCGGATGAAACAAGTCTTGCGGTGGTAGGATTTTACATTTCACAAGTCCATTGTCTGGTAATTCTTGATCTCCAATCAAAACCTTAGGGTGGCCCGTAGGAAACTTCCCGTATTTACACACCCACGGATACAAAGAACACACGTCTAAATACCTGATTTTTTCTCCGAGTTTACATTTATAGTATTCCTTGACGTTACCAGTACGTCCCCCGTAAAAGGCGTCCCGTGGATTCAATGGTGTCTTCAACAGTAAAGGATTATTACGTATTTGCTCGAGAGCCATCTTTCGGTTGAATCTACACTCCCACATTTCAACAACATTGTATCCAAAGCTTCTTAGCCGATTAGATTTCAATAGAGTGGCTTGAAATTTCAGTGCCATGTCGTCGTTGTCTCTAAAACACTTGGGGCATCCGTGATAATAGCAACCATGGAATTCGAAAACTTCGTTTGTTTCAGCGGAAAAACCGTCGACTTTTACTCCATTCAGTATAACTTCTTTCCCTTTTGCAGCATGTTGTATACTAATTTTCCTCACCACCTCCTCGTACACCAGCCATTCAATTGCAATGGTAGATTGTCTATCACGCAATCGATACCCGTTTTTAGGGATAATCCCAATCGTATCTGGCTTTAAAAAGTTTCGCCTATAAACATTGTTACAAGCGGATGCTATAGTACAGGCTTCTGTAAAAGGACAGACCTTGCACTCAGAGAGAAACATTGATCTGAACTTGATGCACGCCTGCGCGAGAATTCGTACATCCAATTTACAGTATTCCACGATTTCATCTTGTAGGTTGAAGAAACCGCCTTTGTTGGACTCATACCATTCAATGAAGGCTAAACGGTCCTGAGGTTTCATTGAGTCGGGATCATAGTACATCATATCTGGAAAAACTCCTTGGTATCCTTGGTTGGCAGGTATATTGAATAAGTGTGGAAAGTATCCCTTTTTTGAAGTTGGTGGTAGGTCAACAGCCTTGGGTAGTTTACTCAGGGCCATCGGAAAGTAGTTCAACGAGTCTAGAAAGGTCATGTTTTCTAGTATCATGCTTAGGATCTTACTCCCTCTCATAATGATTTCGGGTGTTAACGAAGTTCTGGTTAAGATATGGTTTAATACAAACTGATGATCGAAGGCTTGGCCGTTGTGTGCAATAACAACTACCTTGCGGAATTTTTTACGTAATTCCAGTATGTCACCCATAAAACTGCTGATGACATTGTGAGCAATAACTTTCACACGGATCCCAAACACGGTGCAGATGTTAGATAAGTCGTCCACATCGACACAGTTATCACAACGTTTTTCAAACACGCATAGGTTTGGTTCCAACTTTTTATCATCCCCGTATTCTCCATCTACCATTGTCTCCAAATCGTAAAATATAAACAAAGTATTTTCCAATTTAGGGGTTCTTCTATCGACTTGCATATAACACATGTGATCTTGAGGCACATAGTTATAACAAATCTTACATAGTTTGTGGCCGCAGATGTGATTGACTTCGCCAGTAAAGTTTTTCAAACAGATATGACATTTTTGGAGTCGCCCGCAAATAGTAGTCTTGTGATTGTCAAAACACTGTTGTCCCCGGAAGCCTCTCTTGCAATCACCACATACGACAGTGTTTCCAGCTTTTGAGCATTCAGAGCTTTGAAAACAACACGGACATTTTTTATCACATGAGTGACTCTTCTTGTTATTGTGAGGTACATCACATTTCTCACAGTAATATGTACAACAAAATGCAGCTGTTAGTGAAGTAATTACATTATAGTGGTTCTTGTGAAGTAGTAGATTGATCCTTTTGGTTTATTATTTTCAATAATGAACCTTTGGAATCGACCAAGAAAAAAAAAATTTTAACACCCCCTCAAAATTTGATGGTTTACGTTTCAAGGTACGTAGAATCCAAAAATCAAATAAAAATTTTGCCGTCCGTCCGCCGCCCGCCGTCCGCCGTACGCGGCACTTTTGCCACTTAGCATTGACCGATTTTGATGAAATTTGGTGTGTAGGCTCCATTTGGGGTCTAGTTGTGCCCCGAAGCTTTTGGTTGATGTAGGTCACTTCTAAGGGTTCCAAAATCAATTTTGAAATTTTGAAAACGCCCTAACTCAAACAATTTCGATATAAAGGTATGGTTTTTCCTTCAATTTAAGATTCTATAGAATTTTTAGAATTTTTTGAGACCACGCGGAGCTCTGTAGGACAAACCGTTCGCTCCCTACGATAATTTAAGGGTTTTTATTGAAATATATATGTATATAAATCAAAACACGAGTGTGAATCGCAAAAGAGGCCTAATCTCCGTTCAAATTAGAGCTGACCTAAATGCGATCGATGGTTGGTGATTTTGATTTTTTTTTTCTTTTTTTCTTCATATTGGATGGTTGGTGATTTTGTAGACGAGTGATCTATATAAAAATAATAAACCATTGTGTAATAATTTGCAGCGTTTTCCATCTGAATTCGTAGATTTGAAAACGACATCGCGTCCTTTATTTCCATGGCTGTAGACAGTAATACTGTATTTTTCCAAATAATCCTGAAATTTCTGCAGTTCTGGTATCCCACATCCAACAATTGGTACGGATACACCCGATTTTTTCACTAGCTGCAAGGCTCTCATTGTTTGCTGTTTTCGAGGGCGTCTCAAGTTCTTATAATCAGGATCATTTTCTACTTTCGCAATAGCTACCACCAAAGCACGAGGTAAACACAGGTTGTCATGGTTATTGATCGCCAATATACCTCTCCTTTTTAAACATTCTTCTTCAAATGTGTTGTACTTTCTTCCACGTCCTGATCCTACTGGTGGAGCTATGGAGGTAGCCACAATGTAAAATTTATCGCTGATGACAGCATCTGCATTAGACTGCATTATCAACTGTAGTATATTCCATACATCTGAAGGGGAAATCTCTCTAGCATTACGAAATGGTAGCCATCCATCTCGCTTATTTTCAACCTTGAAAGAGAATCCTACTTTGTCATTCGGTTGGAAATGATTTGAGACCTTCAACACAATTTCATCACAAGCGTTTTGAACCCATTCCTTTGGATCAGTGATTTCTGGTGGTGGAGGTGAAATCTGAAATCGAATAGAACGCCTGTTGAGATGGTATTTCTTCAGCTTTTCCGTAGCATCAGCCAAAACTGTAATTCTTGAAGTCATGATGCAAGTCTGGAGGAGAGAGTGACGATCTACTGCCGAATCCTTTCAATGCAATACTGAAGGTGTCTGTGATGTCGAGTTGTCTTTAAACACGATCAAAATTATATGTGTATTGTATGCGCATGCGTCGATTGAAAAAACCGAAAGAGATATTACATTCGAATTAAACACCAAAAATAATGTCAACACAACACTGATGATTCAACTTAGAAGCTGACTGATCAACTGAGCTAGAAGCCTCGTATCACCCCTATTTTATAGCCCTATTCCCCCACTCCATACCTGTCCATAACTATCAATATTTGTACCTTCATATAAAGAGGATAATTTTTGAAAAGTTTTTAGCTGAATACAATCAAAAGGTCATTTCCCCAATAATTTGTTGCCTCTTTTTGACTGACTTCATATTATAAGAGGAGAGAGTGAAAATTTTACAATAACCCCACCCCTTATTCACAATTCGAGCATAAAAAGTGAAAAATTCGCTAAAAAAAAGGGGGGGGGGGGTGATGACAATAAGTCAGACATTATTCGTACTTAACTCAACATGTTATCAACCGTCCTTCCCAGCCACTGAATAATCAGATTTTGGTATACAGCCTGGTTTTGTTAACTATTTGTGCGGCACACACCCCTATCTCTCAGTTAGACTGAGGGAGATGCGGAACCCCGAAAGGTCACTCAATTCATTTTGAATAAAAGAATTTGTTAATAATCTGTTTCATTTTTATTGTATCACCGTATTTAATAGGTTTACCTTGATTCAGAATGGTCAATGGCCAGTACTGTAGCTATAACTTCATCTATTAGGTAAAACTAATTGTTAGATAGAAGATAAACTCATCACCAAACGAGGCCGGAATGAATGATCAGCATTATCAAGTGACGATTCCAGACGGGAAAAATGACCTTGGAGTCACCCGAGTGCCTTCTATCCCCTCATTGTTTCAAGTAAGAAGCTCCTATTCACTCATAGTCTCCCAATACCCACTCCTTCATCACCCAGCGTAATATGCCCATAGATTTGTAACGGGGAGGGGGAAATGATAAAATACTCCCCATAATTTGATTATAAGAGGGGCCAGTCACTATTTTCAACCACTAAATTACTCCTAGAGGAACATTATTATTATGTACCTACAGAACAAAAGTCCATTCATGCAACATGAATTAATGAGCGAATTTTCAAAGAAATCTTTCAGTTGAAGGTATGGTTAAGAAAAGGAACAATAGTGTTGCAATTTCTTTTAGAAAGTTTTTAAATTTTTTATTTTTTTTTAGACTTTTTAAAATTTTTTTTTTAAATTAAAAAAAAAATTTTTTTTCAAATTTTTATTTTTTTTAACACGATTCTTGGTTTTTTTTTTTGATTTTCAGTATAGCATACCAACATACTGTATGCACCGGGTATGCTTTGAAGATGTTAGGAGTACATATTCATGTTCTACTCGTCTCTACGAACTCGCAAGTACCCACACGGCTACTGCATTTCTGAGTACAACAAATATACACACGTATTCATTATATATATAAATAGAAACATACTTTCTTAATTTTGGACAATTTTCATTTTTGAAAAACGCATTGATATCAGACATTTTGTGCTGAATTCGAATATACCATTTACCGAATATTACCATGATTTTGAAGGTACTCGTAATAACCACACACAAAAAAAACGGAAAAAACCCTTTTTTATTGAACTTTTTTTTTATTTTGAATTTTGGACCATTTTGGATTGTCCAAAATTGCTGGTTAACGAACTTGACCTATGGTTTGTAGTTACGAACATTTTGGCAAAAACTAAACTAATAAATATACACACATGATACACACTAATATATATACATTAATATAATATATTAATACAATGTGTATATATTATATACACACACATATGATTTTTGGAAAAACTTCAGGGATCGTTTCAGAATGTTCCAAAACGGATTTCAGTGTAAAAATTTTTCGAAAAAGTCAATTCTAAAAATGTTGAGGCCATTGCAATAGCTTCGTTTTCCTTGAAAATTCGCTCATGTGCATGTCACCCACATTTAAAAGAAAATTTGTACCTAGATTATTACTACTACAGGATTTAGACCCTTTGGAGTGGGGGGGGGGGTTAACTAATCCCCAATAACATGTACTGTATTAATACGTTATATGTTGTCACAAACATATTAACACCAACTTATTGAGGTTCCTGCTTCTCACTTACCCGATGGCCGAAAAAATCATTACCTACCATTCCTGCATTTAGAGTACCAACCAACATTTAACACTTGATCCATCTCATTACGTCATCAGAAAAGAGGTATGTGCTCAAATAACTTCACCATGTGCACCAACTATGGGACAAATCAGGATTACCAACATCACACCCATAATACGATCTTGATATTTTTGTGTTAGTGTGTTGGCAGTAAGGTGGCCCCAAGGGACCCATATACTACTGGTGGGAGTCATTCCTAAGTATTTTATTCTACACCAAAATTAAATTCACGATTCGCCGAAGAAAGATGTTGGGGGGGGGGGGGGGGAACTTGATGAAGCTATATAGGGCTAGATTGGGCTGGGTGGGGCTATGAAAGGGTAGATGTCGGGGACATGTGGGTCTAGGTAAGGCTACATAGGGCTACGATAGTAGCGTCGAGGGAGCGGAAATGGTCAGGAGTAGAGAGAAAAGGGCGGTTCTACCCCATAACTATTAATACTACGACCTTTTGACCTTGACCTCTACCCCCCACCACCCCCTCCCACCCCCTGACCCCTACCCCACCACCCCTCCCGCCCCATGACCCCTCCCGCCCCGTACTCCTCCCGCCCCCGTACTCCTCCCGCCCCGTACTCCTCCCGCCACCGTACTCGTCCTGTCCCGTACTCCTCCCGCCCCCTTACTCCTCCCGCCAGCATACTCCTTCCCGCCCCCGTACTCCTCCCGCCCCATACTTCTCCCGCCCCATTTTTCCTCCCGCCCCGTACTCCTCCCGCCCCTTAATCCTCCCGCCCCCTTACTCCTCCCACCCCCTTATTCCTCCCACCCCCATACTCCTGCCGCCCCCTTACTCCCACTGCCCCTGACCCCTACCCTACCTCCCCCTCCTCCCTACACCTACAGCCCCCTTACCCCCCCCCCCCCCCGACTCCTTTCTACCACTCCCTATACTCCCCCACACCTAATCAATTACTCCCCCTTACTCCCACTCACCTAACCAATTACTCCCCATATTCCCTCTCACCAACCCCCACATATTCCTCCTTACTCCCACTCACCTAACCCATTACTCCCCATATTCCCTCTCACCTACCCCCACATATTCCCCCATACTCCCATGTACTCCCCCAAACTTACCCCCACATACTCCCCCATACTTACCCCTACACACTACCCCATACTCCTCTGCACGCCTACCCTACATACTTCCTCATACTCCCTCATACACTCACCCATACTTCCTAACACACTCACCCATAATCCCTCACACCTACCGCACATATTCCCCCATACATACCCCCACACACTCCCCCATATACCCCACACACTCCCCCTCACTCTCACCCCTCATTCTCACCCTATCTACCAAAGTCACAAGGTAAAAAAACTACAATTTAAGCTAGCTTGAGAATGGAGCTTCATGATAGGTTAACTATATGGCAGTATGGTCGATCCGTCCTACCCTGTAATCATGTTTCAATCTCTACTACAAGTTTCAAAGCAAGGTCAGTACAACTAAGAGAAATGACATTTGTTGTCCTGAAAAGGACAGTTCAAAGGATCTAAGGTAAGTACAACTAATTTCTTTACCATTAAGATTCAATTAGTACCGTTGTTCGACCCTCTTGGTCGTTGGAATTTCCAACTAAGCTCTATCACCGCGTCAAGTTGGGGTCAATCGATAGAGTTTTTTTTGTTTTTTTTTTAATTTATTTTTTTCAACATGAATTAATATAATTTTATCAAACAATATACAATTTTTTCTTCAAAATAAACAATATTTGAACATGAACGATAAACATAATGTATTAGCCTAATAGTTTGAGTCATCATTTTTATTGTCTTTTTCCCTGCCGACCCTCTCTCCCGAAGGGATTTCCACCACAACCTTTGAGAGGGTTACTCGGCCGGTCCTCACTACTAGCACCATACAGGATTTACCGTTCGGATACTTGGACCAAAAACAATAAAGGATGTTACATCTCAACTTTTTTTTTTCTTCAAATTTTTATTACAATTTAAACAAAATTAACAAACACTATTCAAACATAAACGTAAACACAATTTTTTTAACATTTCAACTTTAACTATTAATTATGAAAAACATATTTACAAACAATCAGTTATCATCCAGTCAGCTATTGCTCTACATTTATGGAATGCACATAATGTTGGTGCCGAATTATGAAAAATAAAATGCGATCCTATCGCTAAAGGTTCAAGTAATGAAGATATTTTGGGGCATCCAATACTTTCAACGTCAACTATTCGTAGGTTTCTTGGAATCAGCTGTTGAATGAAGTCAACCTTTTGCTTTCCTTTCACATAGATGATATCATAATTAGAAGAGATGCGATGAAAAATATTTGATAGCTGGCTGTATTCCACATCTCCTTCATCCCACGGAATTCTATGTACATGCTTTACGATCCAATTATTAGCTTTTCGAGCCTTTGGAACGTAAATGTACAATCCCTTGGGTGGTTTGAAAATCCAATGTTGTGCTGAGAAAACATTGTGATCACTCAACGATAACTCTTTACGTTCTCTTTTCATTTCATTGTTGAAGAACCAGTGGAGATCCAGAACAACCTCTCTCTTTGACGGCATGATGATGACTGAATGACAATCGATTATGGTACTCCTTTTATATAGGCTTCACGTGACAAATGTCAGTGGTGAAGTGGTCCAGCTGCTGAGGTTCGATGATTCGCTAAATCTCCTTCAAGACGTAGGATTCATACCTACATGCAGTCTGACAACATTTTTATACCATTCGACGGACTATATTGATCAAAGGGTTGTACTCCACTGATCGGTCGTGAATGATGAGGCAATACGCTGTTGTGTCACCGGGAAATGCTACGCTCGCTTCAAATTCCAACATCACATCTATAGGTCCAGATTTGATGGATTCACTCTGTTTTGAACAATCCAAAACAACCAAAGTTCCTCTTTCCTTGAATTGGTTAAGTGAAAGTAATGGATGATTGTATTCAACCCCGTAGTAACTTTGTTGAAATGTGGCATACATTCGGTAGAGGACAGAAAATTGATTTCTTTCAAAGTTGATATTCAGATCATCGTATGGGTATGATTTTGAGTTCAAAAATAACTTAACATTGCTCAGATTACAATGGTCGAAACGGCATGACAGTTTCCTCACCGTGTTCTTTCTTCCAGTTTGAAAAGCTAATATTACGTATCTAGGTTTTTCAACTTGTGACGACGTCTTGACGTTCCATACATGCTTCTGGGTGGTCGGAAGTAGAGGGTATTCGTAGAGCTCCAAGCAGCGGAAATCCATTCGTATTTCCTTTTCCTTCTGAAGATGTCGATGAAGTTCCAGTCGTTGATGCGTGAGGTAGGGTACACGCCAGGAGAGGTGAGTCAATTCGATTTTGGCCCGACCTGGTTCGGATCCTGCAACTCCTTGAGACAAGTAGCAGTTTTCATCTCTTCTCGACCGTAGAAATATCAGTTCTTGCTTGACGTTGATCACTACTTTTTGATAACATTCGAAGAATCCAAGTAGCATACTGAGGGGTAAACAGACGTTGAAATATCCTTCAGTTGATACATTGAGAGTATCAGTCACTACCCAACCATAATTTTCAATCTCGTTCTCGGTGCCTTTCATGAACGATGAGTAGCCTTTCATCGATGATGTTATGCCGGGATTCCTCACTCGGTCGATTTCTGTGGCACATATTTCGTAGCGTATCTCATCAAAGAGAAACGGGAAGGCGTTGCTGGTCATTGACATAGTAGCTGGCGGCGGTGGTCCAGATCCATCTTCCTTCAGGAAACGTCCTTGTAGCTCCAGGAAACTTTGACTTGGTAGGGTGAAGAAGTCTTGATGCTGTATGGCGATCCGTATCTCCTGTCCATAGTCCAAGGATGAACCGTAGGGGTAGTGAGTATGATACTCCACCC
Source organism: Apolygus lucorum (assembly GCA_009739505.2). NCBI lineage: Eukaryota > Metazoa > Arthropoda > Insecta > Hemiptera > Miridae > Apolygus > Apolygus lucorum. Next base: position 111,133,128 of record CM019167.2, on the reverse strand, counting down.
GTTCAACTCCTTCCTCCTCATTAGATAGGTGCTCTTCAACGTTCAACATGTTGACTCTTCGAGATCCAATTGACAACTGACTGATTTTAGAATGTGCAGCTCCTTATATACTATCTTCACTGAGCGAAATTCTCGATATTGATCCAACTATTATGTCTCGAGTCGAATCCCAACCATTTTACGTGCGCTCGACCCTCTCCATCTCGTCTCAGTATCTTCTCCACAAGATATACTCTAGGGTACTTGGTCAATTGTAGTTCTTCTTGATAAAATCCTCCGGCGACTAGTTTCTTCTCACTATCCTCCAGGATGTAGGTGGGTGGTACAGTCTTCTTCACTCGAACGATCTTGAATATTTCAGTTGACCACGAGGGAGCGTATCCCTTTTCAAATTCTGCTTTCCTCTTGGATATCCTCACGTAGTCGTCTATCTTGAATTTTGGCTGTTGTTTCTTCCTCTTCTTCGGTGCGAATAAGGTCTTGAGTGCCAACTTCTCTTTTCGTTTTCCTTTGACATCTGCGGGTGCCATCTTAATCGAACTGTGTTTGGTCTTGTTATACAGTCCAACGATTTCCTCTATGACATTCACCCATTTGTAATGTCCCTGCATACTGAACTGTTTCCAAAGCAATGTCTTCAGAGTGCGGATCACTCGTTCCACTATCGATGCTTTCAGATTGGTGAAGGTAGAGTAGTGGTTGATGTTATGACTGTTCAGTAGCCCTCTCATAATGGCGTTATAGAATTCTTTTCCACGATCAGTTTGTAAATGACGTGGTAAACGTGGTGCTGACTTCTCGAATATCTGCTGGAATCCCATACTGGTTGCTGTGGCTGTCTTGGATTTGAGTGGAGCTATCCAAACGAATTTCGATAGGCAATCTATTACAACGAGTATGTATCGATTTCCTCCATTGATTCTCGAATACGGTTGAAGTTCCAGTAGATCTGCTTGCCATAAATCGTCTATTCCTTTCAGAATCACTCTTCTTCTTTTATAGTTCTTCCTGGCTGGTCGATGAAGCTCCTCAATGATTTTTCTCTTGACGTCTGTCATGTTTCGAGTCTTGACACTGAATGATGATGTATTCTCAGATACTGATGTTTATATAGGTCGAGAAAATCACGTTATATACTGACCCTCCCATCCGAAGGGATTTCCACCACAACCTCAAGGAGGGTTACTCAGCAAAAAATTAGAGATTTTCTTTTGATACCGTCTATTGAAAACAGGTCCTCACTACTAGTGCCTCATAGGTCTTACCTTTCGGATACTTGGACCAAGACGATTATGATATATTTTCAGATGAAGTACTGGGCTTCTTTCTTGGGTAGAATTTCCTAATAATAGCCCATTTCGGATGTGCCCGTTCAATATTGAAATTCTCTGTTGAACTAAATCTTTTCTTATGTGCATTGGTCGCATCCAGTATCTTTTTATAGGATTGAAGATCATGGTCCCTGACCATTGTCTTGTCCGGATTTTTCATGAAGAGGAGTTCTAATAGTCCGAGGGTGCAATGGATTTGCATGTCTGTTCCTATTCGCATTACATCATCTCTGATAGTAACATAACTGTCTCCCAATGTGAAGCGGTCAGATTCTCTGTGGTAGTGGATTCCATAAAGGTCATCAAATCCTGGTTCTCTATCAATTTTCTTCCTGACTTACTCTGATGCATAATGTCCATATGATGGCTCAACTGGTGATGACGATGCAAATGGTTCTTGAGGGGTTGGAATAACTCTCACGTCTTCTTGCGTTGTCGATCCAGTAGGAGGTTCCTCTTTAGGTGACATGATGTATGGTATCGCAGGAGAATCTGATGAGATGTCGGTTTCTTCTACTTTCCTTCCGAATAAGTCGAAAATACGTCTTGGTTTGGTTCTTCTTCTCCTCCTGTTAATGTACTTCCATGGATCAATTGTAGATGACATAGCTGTCTGCTCCAATTTCGGCTTCTTGGGTGATGGCGGATTCAGAATAGCTTCTCGAATGGGTTCAAACCTCTTCTTGAGTTGTTCTTCTGTGTCCTCCCTGCTCCTCCTTATCTGGTTATACCTCGCTCTAATGAGTTTACGAACCTCAGCGATCTCTCGCTCAATAGATGTTACTCCTTCCATGGTTTGCAATAGACTAACTGATTTATCCTAATTCAGGGTATTATATAGGTATCGAAACCTAGCCTATATCTCCCATTGCTGACACCACACTCTTTGTCTATGACCAAAAACCCATACCTCCTAGTTTCCCAACACCTTGAACAAATGTCTTTGAATTTGACGAATGACATATCCATGTTTACATGGTCCTCGTATATCTTTTTCATATTTAACGTATCTTGTGTAAATACAACGATTAAATTGGCACAATCCCTGACCAAATGTTTAGGTATACGACAATAACTTTGGGCTAAATAAAAGCTATCTGTCTTACTATGACGACCCATGCTGAAGAACATCCTAATCCTATCTTGTTTGTCGCAAGCTACGTCATCAAAAATCATTACGGAATTTGGTTTAGTTTGAGAGGGTAGTGGTACTTCATCACTGTTTTCGTATTTGAAGAAGCCAATTTCTTTTAGGGGTTCCATGATTCTAGTCAATTGGACGTATTGAGGTTGGTGGAGGGTTCTACTAAAGAGATAGATGTTTTCAAATCTCAATCCCTGAGGAGAGTATAATAGATTGAGCATCAAATTTGTTTTGCCACCATTCGAAGTCGCACACATTATGCACCTTATACTATTGGGTAGCAGTGAGCTATGCCTTGTTCTATCGGAGGTATTCCCCTCTAACTTTGCCAAATTGTGGACTGGGAGACCGACACCTTGCTTCACCAACTGCATGTTGAATACTGAGGATGTTTGTGAGAGGACCAGTCCTTATATACTATTTGCCACCTACTATTACCACCACCACAACTTAAAAATTTCATCAACGCCCTCCCAAATTCTCATCATAAGTCCATTGCAATAACTTTCACCTCTCCCTTTTTGAGAGACAACGACCTGGTTGCGTACCCCGGGCCCACCCTCGCGTAATGGAACGAGTAAACCAAACATAGGTTATTACAAAACAAATATGAAGGATTGTAAATAAATCAAGTGGAAAATAAAATAAAAATAAAAATAAAAGCAATCCTTTACATAGGTTCCGCTAACCATTGGTTGTTTTACTCGTTCCGCAACCCCCGGGAAATCCGAAAGATTTCCAGCTACAGTGTGTAGCTTTGGTTGCTCCACTGGTACGCAACCAGGTCGTTGTCTCTCGTACACATTTACTTACCCACCCTTGTGTACATTCGATGATGAGAATTTATAACAGTGATGAAAATTTGATAACCTAAGAGGGTGATGAAAATTTGATAACCTAAGACGGTGATGTAAATTTGATAACCTATGACGATGATAAAATTTGACAGGACCAGCCTGTTTAAAAATTTGATAACCTAAGACGATGATAAAATTTAAAAGGACCAGCCTATTTAAAAATTTGATAACCTAAGACGATTTGACAGGACCAGCCTGTTTAAAAATTTGGTATGGTGATAATTAAATGAAATTGGATCACTCAGGAGCCAGCCTGTAGTGTCCTAAAGCTAAGGTGGTGATGCCATCATCTAAAATATGTCTCTTATCGTCATTAGGGGACAGTGATATTTTATTGGTCACAATGGACTGTAAATTGTGATTTTTCGATCTAATACGACTACATATGTCTCTTTTAATTGATAATGATGACAAGCACTCAAGATAGTGGTCGACAGTGATTTTCTTTTCAACTACACACCTTTGCCCCCTTTTTTGCTCTCTTATATTCTTTCCCATCAATGATCATGGCATACATTTTCGGTCTCAAGCCAACAAATAAATTAATAGGTTTACCCTCTGCTTCGTCTTTGAACTTCCCCAGAACTTTTTTGTTTATATTAGAGTAAAGTGGGTGGTCTTGAGGATAATTTGAGGTGTCTAGATGGTTGAGCAGGTGGTTCTTCATGTCTCTATACCAGTCATCGGTTTTTATAGACATGATGAAGCTATCAGTGTCCATATATAAGAGATTAAGTGCATTTGGGTAAAGGGGTTTTAGGACATCATAAAAATAGTTGTACATAATTGTTTTGGAAAGATCTAAAATTGCTTGGCCTACAAATATTGGACGATTGAATGTAAGGGTAGTTTTTCTCAATAAAATGCCGACTAGATTTTCGTTAAAAATAGTTGAATCTACGAAATTAGACTTAGCAATTAGTTTCTCAGCCTGCTGATAGCTAGTTACAAGTCTAAAATCGATTCGATTTCTAATACATTCCATTGTTTTTCCATATACTGCGTTATTATATAATTTGAACTGGTCTTTATCAAAATCGTTGGTGGCTTTCTTTCTTAACTCACTATTTAGTTCAATGTAGGGTTTTAACCAGTTTGACTGTCGGAATTTTAGTGCTCTGTTAATTTTTACTAATTTTATGCCATGATCTAATGCTTGCTTGAGAGCCATGTAGTGAACGACATAGTTTCTCCGACTACCGAGATGAGCCACCAACTTTCCACCAACACTTCCCAACTTCTCAGGAAGGAAGGGGAGATCATTATGGTGATCGTGTAGCTCATCTGGGTAGTCGAGAGAAACATCAAGAAGATATCCGTATGGGTCGTCAGCAGTGAGGGATTCGAGTTTGATTGATTTAAGGCTAAAGGGGACGGGGGTCTAGTATGATTCTGAAATGAGAGATGGCGCTAGTGTCGCCCCATACTTTCATCCAGTTTATCTAAGCTTAGAAGAACACTCTTTTCAAATCTAACCATATGAATTTAATCAGAACAAGCTACTCTTAAGCGCCATCATCTAACATGTTACAAAAAATAAAATTTTTTTCAAATTTTTTTTGAAAATTTTGTGTTTAATTAAAAAATTCGAAAACAGCCGGTTTTTGGAAACTATTCAAGTGTATGATGGAATTATCACAAAACAATTTGTGAGAAAATTAGAGGCCGAAAGCGAAAAATTAGACCGGCCCTGCGAAGACGACTGAATTTGAGGGGGCAACCGCCTGGTAATGCTTGGAGGCTAATCCCGCCCGCCCGCGCACACCTGTGAACTTCGAGCAACCATTCATCCAGCTTGTCGTTCATTCATTCTCTGACTCGTTACTCACCCTTCATTGATACTCATACCTGTAGATTTGGAAGGCCTAGAGTTTCCTCAGTAATTGTAAATCAGTAGCATTGGGTTACTATTTATATTTTGAATGACAATATGTGTGTGTTGAATTGTGTCTTCCCTAGTTTTCAGTATTATGATTATATTTCATCACCTCGAACGCAATCAAGATCAACGCGATCGTTCCGATATTTTTCTGACTTGGCAAATATAAATACCTACGATCGTCAATTCGATCCTATTTATGTAGATTTTGTGTTGCTCAAAGTAGGTTGGAACCTACCGTAAACACTAGGTACTCCACCAACACTTCCCAACTTCTCAGGAAGGAAGGGGAGATCATTATGGTGATCGTGTAGCTCATCTGGGTAGTCGAGAGAAACATCAAGAAGATATCCGTATGGGTCGTCAGCAGTGAGGGATTCGAGTTTGATTGATTTAAGGCTAAAGGGGACGGGGGTCTAGTATGATTCTGAAATGAGAGATGGCGCTAGTGTCGCCCCATACTTTCATCCAGTTTATCTAAGCTTAGAAGAACACTCTTTTCAAATCTAACCATATGAATTTAATCAGAACAAGCTACTCTTAAGCGCCATCATCTAACATGTTACAAAAAATAAAATTTTTTTCAAATTTTTTTTGAAAATTTTGTGTTTAATTAAAAAATTCGAAAACAGCCGGTTTTTGGAAACTATTCAAGTGTATGATGGAATTATCACAAAACAATTTGTGAGAAAATTAGAGGCCGAAAGCGAAAAATTAGACCGGCCCTGCGAAGACGACTGAATTTGAGGGGGCAACCGCCTGGTAATGCTTGGAGGCTAATCCCGCCCGCCCGCGCACACCTGTGAACTTCGAGCAACCATTCATCCAGCTTGTCGTTCATTCATTCTCTGACTCGTTACTCACCCTTCATTGATACTCATACCTGTAGATTTGGAAGGCCTAGAGTTTCCTCAGTAATTGTAAATCAGTAGCATTGGGTTACTATTTATATTTTGAATGACAATATGTGTGTGTTGAATTGTGTCTTCCCTTGTTTTCAGTATTATGATTATATTTCATCACCTCGAACGCAATCAAGATCAACGCGATCGTTCCGATATTTTTCTGACTTGGCAAATATAAATACCTACGATCGTCAATTCGATCCTATTTATGTAGATTTTGTGTTGCTCAAAGTAGGTTGGAACCTACCGTAAACACTAGGTACTCTATTCATCATCATTACATTATTGGAAAACAAAACTCCATCCACTTTATTTGCATTTCTTGTAAACTCTCGGACTTTTTGATACGTTATAGCATCAGTGACCTCCCACAAAGTTCACTGTTTTGCAATGAAATTCGTGATTTTGGAACCAACCCTCATCGACCTTTTGGTTTATTATTTTCAATAATGAACCTTTGGAATCGACCAAGAAAAATGTTTTTAACCCCCCCCCCCACCATCAAAATTTGTTGGTTTACGTTTCAAGGTACGTAGAATCCAAAAATCGAATAAAAATTTGGCCGTCCGTCCGCCGTACGCGGCACTTTTCCTCAGTTAGCATTTGATGAAATTTGGTACCTATGTGGCTCCATTTTGGGTGTTGTAGGTCACTTCTAAGGGTTGAAAAGTAAGGGTTTGTAAGCTCTTGGGAGACCCGGCCTAGTGAATTGGGGAAGCAGGGGGTTCCTGTTGGATCCCACCGCTGCCACCAATTTGTAAGCTCTTGGTGTAGCGACCTAATAACAGTTCTTTTCTAATTAAATAAATGGGGGGTTGAAAAGGGGGTCGACACTGTAACAAAGCAAAATATCGGAATCTTAAGCTATTAATTGAAATGAATACTTAACTGGTCGACTGGTAGGTAGCTGTCTCCCGAGCGGCTTGGAGATGAGGCGTAGCGTTCCAGGCGATACACTTTATTATATTTAATACTGTTATACCTGAAGGGTTTTGTCACCTGAAGGGTGTTTTTCTTGTATCGATGTATGTTTTGAATAAATGACGTTACGTTACGGATGTTTCTTATTTCAAGCAAGTTCCTAATCGATACAGTTGAATCAGAATACTCAGAACCTGGGATGCGGGTCGTTTTAAAGGAGAAATGCAAGGTTAAACGAATACTTAGGTTTAATGACCAGAAGTTGATTTGGCGATACAGGGATCCGACTCGAATGGTTTCTCCAAATGAGAACAAAGCCGGAAGGGCGTTACTGAGACTCGAAAAAGGTAAGTACGAAATGTTTTAGTTATAGTTAATTTAAGCAACAGAATTCTTACTCAATACGTCTTAAGATACGGTCGATACAGGTTCGATCCTACTGGTTCCTATTAGACTTATACCTCTTAAGTTCACTGAGTTCACGTTACCTTCTACCTAATTGGCCAATTGAGAGTAGAATTTAAGTTAATTACGCACTCACGTTCCAGGTTACCGGGGCGAGTCTGGGTCGCGATGCGGCGTGGTTTGATGGGGAGAGCCGGGACAGGGCTGGTCCTCGTGGTCCTCGATCCTTTACTTGATCCGGGCGACGGCGGAGGTTCCAGGGGAGGCGGGACGGAACAAGAGCACTGGTTACTTTTATCCACTTAGTAAAACCTAGTGACTTGGGGGAGGCAGGAGGCGATATAGTTCGGCGCGATACTGGGTCGACGCGGAACGGGGGAGTGAGCTTCAAAGACAGGGGTGTGCGCTTCGAGACGGCTGGCAAGGCGGTGGCTTCAGGACTAACTGTTCTTCTGCATTACAATAGAATAAGAGGGCTTCTCCAGCCATCAGTGTTGCCCCTCCCCTCTGTGGTTGGTTGTCTTCTCTTGCTTCGGTTGGACAGGTTGCTCATATGGAAGTTGGATGGACTTCTCCGGTGATTTTAGATGGAAGTTGCTTTCCTGCTCCATGGTTGATTATTGCTCTTGTAGATAGTTGTTTTGTTTTGTGTTCTTTGGTGGTAGGTGAACACGGTGGTAGGGAGGTCACGCCCGTTGGTGCTGGTGACCTCTTCCGGGCTTCTGGTCCCGAAGGGGTATCAGGACTTACGGACAGGCAGTGCCTGTAAGGGGAAATAGTGAGCAACTTGGCGGTTGCTCACATTCCCCGCCCCTTCGGGAGCCAGGGTCATCCACGATGACACTGGGTACTGGAACAGGGTCATCGGGGTACGCCTGCCTCAAGGCTACCTCGTACTGGTGTCGCCTGCATCCGGGGCAACTCGCGGGTTGTCGGCGCTCCTGGTGTTCTGGAGGACATGTTGGCAATTGCTTTCCCTCGGCGTGAGCTCTCCGCAGTCGTTGCCAGAAGGTTTTGCAAGCAGTACATCTGAATTTCAAGATGTACTGACATGCTTGCCTGCACACGGGGCATTCCCTGGACCCTTTGCGGACCGACGACCTTTCAGGTCGGAGGGTCGCAGGGGTGACTGCGGGGGAGGTCTTGCAGCGGCTCAACCTGAGCTTGGGTATGGGTGTTGACACCCAAGCGTCGTTATTTGGAGTCCCGGAAGTGCGTGGGGATTCTAGAATGGTCGCGGGATCCACGTCAGTTACGATCCGGATCGGGGATGGCTCGGGCACGTCCGCGAAGATGCTGCGTCCGGGTGTTGGCGGTGGCGACTCGTATCGGCGGACTTGCTCTGGGATTGGTTCAGAGTCGGAACTGGAAGATGTGGGCAGTTGGCTTCCTGTTGCTGCAGCTCTCCCACTGGTACTCGCCGCGGGTGGCTCCTCGGGAGGTGGTGCGGGCACTGCACCGGGCTGTGAGGTTCGGTGCCGTGTCCTCAACAGGTCGCGATTCGCTCGCTCCAAAATCCTCTGTTGTCGCAGGAGTTCGCTCCGTTCCTCCAGTAGCATGTCTCGTTCCTTCGCGATTCTCTGGTAGGTGGGCAACCAGGATGCGATTTGGCTGATGGAGACCATACAAACATCTCCCAGAGCAGCTCGGGCCTCGCAATTGTCCGCCTTTATCATAGTCCTTACGTAGATCGCTAGGGCCCCCATTTTTGTCGCGGGACAACACGTCGGCTCGGTGGTATTCGCGAAAGTTTTGGGGAGTTTCGCGAGTTCGCGGATTTGATTCGCGATTTCGCGGTTTAGCGCGACAATTCTTTCGTCCGGCGGTGGTGGGTGTTCCCAGGCCTCGGGAGTACCCAAGTGCTGCTGCGTCATCCTAAAATTAAATTTTTAAATTTTGCTAATTTGTTTTCTTTTACAATTTGAATAATTGAACATTTTGTTTTGGCTTTCAGGCTGATGGTTGCGGTGGTCTCAGATCCAGGTAAGCTATCTTAATGTATAAGAGGTAAGTTATTGTAATTTAGATTATTTTGCAGGTTTATGTGTTCGCGTTATTTAAGGTAAGTTACTTTAAGTTTTACATGGTAAGTTTTTTAGCTTATAGTAAATTTTCGAGTTGACCTGAGGGGTTCTGGTGCTTTCACCGGGAACCTTCGAGTCGTATCCCATGCCATTAATTCTGGTTCATACTAATAAGAAAATTTTTTTTTTTTTTTTTTTTTTTTTTTTTTTTTTTTTAAACAAATTTAACTAAAATGTGAACTTTTATGTATGTGTATCTATACTGTATGTTTGTGTGTTTAACTGTTGTGTCTGTCTGTAGTTAATGCTTCTAGTAGTCAGTTAGTTAGTCGAGCCTCGTCCTGTGTGAAGGTTACGGTAGTCCACTGGTACTCTCCGACGAAAAGTGTACCTTGGTGTATTTTCCGTTTGGGTTTCGTCGGTGGTCTCCACTTCACTCACAGGGGCGTCTTGTTCCTGTCTTGGAGTTTCTGTGTTGTCTTCATCAGAAGATGTTTCAGGTGGGCTGGTAGTCTGGTCCCACAATGGATCTACATGAGGTGTGGTTGTGTTTGATGGGGTCACTGGACCATCGACGGTTCCTTGTTGTGAGGAACCGGATTGGTTCGGTTTCCCTTGTTCATTCGTTGGAGTTACTGGGTACAGTTTGATGGGTTTCTCATCAGCTGAGGCCCAGTCCTCGACCAATAACTTTTCCACCAGGGTTGTTTCAGGCTGCGTTACGGGTGTAACCTCCGTCTTTGTTGGTTCCACTTCTTGATCAGTGAAGGACTCGTCGGGGATTCCATTAGCGAAAGCTGGCTTTAGTCGGTTCACGTGGACTGTTTGACGTTTCAGGCTCGCGAGGTCGCGAATTTCGTATGTTACCTCCGTATATTTTGCTGTTATAATCCACGGTCCAGACCAGGGACTCCACAGCTTCCTGGCGGCTCCCGCCGGAGGCTGTACTTCCCTAAGATACACGCGATCATCCAACTGGAACGATCGGCTCTTCAGGCGTCGATTTATTACCTCGCTTCTTTTTTTCCACGCATCGTGAAGGCAAGTTATGGCTGCGTTACGGGCGATCCTCAGTCGTCTTAGGTTTGAGTCATCGGGTTCCGAGTGCACGTTCTGGAACGTCTCGTTTGGCAACCTGATCTCTCGACCGAAAGTTAAGTAGTTGGGCGTAAAGCCAGTACTTTTATGTGGAGTCGCTCTGTATGCAGCCAGTGCTATCGGTAGAACGACTTCCCAGGCGGTGGTCTTCTTCACGATTTTCGACAAAATGTTTGCTAGTGTCCTGTGGAACCTCTCACATACACCATTACCCTCCGGGTGGTACGCTGTCGTGAACACTTGCTTTATTCCCCATTTCAAACAGAGTTCTCGGGTCGATTTTGCAGTGAATCCCGTTCCTCTATCTGAGACTAATCTCTCGGGGACACCATGAGTAGGGATATACTTAGTGGCCAAAATACGTGCTACGGTTTCTGCAGTGCAATCACCAACCACGTACGCTTCGGCGTATTTGGTAAAATGGTCGATGGCTGTCAGGATGTATTTAGGGGTTGATCCGGATGTGATCGGTCCTACGAAATCAACTCCTATAATTTGTCCTGGTTTTTCCGGTAGCAGGGGTTTTTGAATGGGGTGTCGCAATCCGTTGGGTGTGTTTCGCTTCTGGCAAGCGACGCATTGGCGGACGTAGTTCTTCACATCTTTTGCAAGACCTGGCCAATACCCGAGTCTTCTTATAATTTTCTCCATCGCTTCTGCTCCAGGATGGCCAGCCCAAGCGTTCCGATGACATCGTTCGAGTAGCCAATCCCTCAAGGAAACAGGCATCAAGGGAACCCACTGTTCTCTTCCATCGAGCTTGATCTTGATTTCTCCTACTCCATTAACTTTCCTGGATTCACCCCCCATTTTAAAACGGAGTGTCGACTGGACCCACGGGTCGATATTTTGGGCGGCGATGATGAGGCTTCGGGGAAACTCGAGAGTTATCGCGCCGATGTCCATCCGGCTCAGCCCATCCGCGTGAGCCATCTGCGATCCAGGTCTGTATCTGGGTACAAAGTTGTACTCGGCCAATCGGAGCGTCCACCTTCCTATCCTGGACGTCGGATCCTTGAGGCGCATGGCCGCTGTGAGGGCCATGTGATCTGTCTGCAGCTCAAAGGATCGACCCAGTAAATACTCTTGGAAGTGTCTCACTGCCCATACGACAGCGAGCAGCTCCCTTTCAGTTACCGAATAACGCGTTTCGGCCGGATTTAACTTTCGGCTGGCGTATGCCACGGGTCTCTCTTGTCCATCGTATTCTTGTGATAGTACTGCGCCCAACGCTGAGTTCGAGGCGTCTGTGGCCAGGATGAAAGTCTTGTTGAGGTTCGGATACACCAAAACCGGTTCTCTTGTCAGCTGGGCTTTCAAGTCGTCGAACGCTTTCTGCTGGAGCTCTGTCCATTCAAACGGTACACCCTTTCTAGTCAGGTCCGTCAATGGTGTCACGATCTCGGCGAAGTTGGGGATGAAACGGCGATAAAATCCCGCCAACCCAAGGAAGGATTGCAGCTTCAGCACGGATGTGGGTACAGGGAAATCTCTCACCGCCCGTGTCTTTTCGGGTTCGGTGTGTATTCCCGTGGATGTTACCCTATGTCCAAGAAATCGTACCTCTTGCTGCAAAAACTCGCACTTCCCAAGGTTCACCTTCAGTCCAGCATCGCGAAATCTGTCGAACACCTGTCTGAGCTTCAAGAGGTGCTCCTCTGCAGTTGGTGAGAAAATAATTACGTCGTCCAAGTACACTAGACATTGATCTCCAAGGAGTCCATCCAACACGTTATTCATGACGCGTTGGAACGTCGCCGGCGCATTTTTTAAACCGAATGGCATTTTATCGTATTCGAAGTGTCTGCCAAGTACGGAAAATGCGGTTTTCTCTTTCGTTTCGGGATGTACTGGGATTTGGTGGTATCCCGAAATCAAATCGATGGTAGTGAAGTACTTGCACCCTCCCAGCATGGATAAGGTCTCCTGGAGTCGCGGGATGGGGTAGGCATCCCCTTTTGTTATTTTGTTGAGTTGCCTAAAGTCTGTACAAAACCGCCATTTCTGTGGTTCTCCGGGAGGCGTCTTCTTTTTCACCATCAACACCGGCGCGCACCATGGGCTTGTCGAACTGCTTATCACTCCAGATGCTAGCATGTCCTTCAACTGCTTTTCCACCACGTCGCGGAGAGCGTGGGGGATTGGGTACGGTTTCTGGCTAGTCACCTCTGGTTGTGTTGTAGTTATTTCATGGGCTACCTGGAGACTGCATCCTTCCCCAGAGGGTGGTTGAAACAGGTCCCAGTAGAAAAGGAGAGTGTTCCTAGCCATTGTCTGCGGTGCGTCGGTGAGATGGGAAATTTTCTCTTCGATTACAGCCTCGGTATCCGGTTGCGGGTCGTCCCACTGGTCGGTTGGTATGAGTTCCCACTCCTCGTCCTCGCATGTCCACTCGTCTGGTTTCGGGTTTTTTGGTTCCATTTCTACCCTACACGTTTTTGTGATGGGTTTCTTTGTTGGAAGTTCATGGACCCTTTTAAGTGTTCCTCGGATCACTGAAGAGGCGTCCAGTTCCAAATCCTTAGGACATGGTGTATTGGTGTCGCTCTCACATGGGGGCGATACACCTCTCGATACACCTGGTTCCCCTTCAGTTTCCTGGGTTATCATCAGTATCGATACACCCGGCGATACCATGGGCGATACCTCTGGTGTCTCTTTGTATTGCAGGGGCGATACGGTTTCCGATACACCCGGCGATACCCTGAGCGATACCTCCGGTGTTTCTTGGGTTTGCAGGGGCGATACGGTTTCCGATACACCCGGCGATACCCTGAGCGATACCTCCGGTGTTTCTTGGGTTTGCAGGGGCGATACGGTTTCCGATACACCCGGCGATACCCTGAGCGATACCTCCGGTGTTTCTTGGGTTTGCAGGGGCGATACGGTTTCCGATACACCCGGCGATACCCTGAGCGATACCTCCGGTGTTTCTTGGGTTTGCAGGGGCGATACGGTTTCCGATACACCCGGCGATACCCTGGGCGATACCACGGTCGATACCTCCGGTGTTCCTCTGTGTTGTTGGGATGTTACGGGATCCGATACACCCGGCGATACGGTGGGCGATACCACGGTCGATACCTCCGGTGTTCCTCCGTGGTGTTCCCATTCATCTAGGTTCACAAGGGCAGTGGTCACCGAACGAGAGGTGCTGGGGAGGGCCGTATCCGCACCGTCCTGATAACTCGGGTACTGCAATACGGTGTCCTCCCTCCTCCCATCCGATATCACCACCCCTATGTTCCCGAGAGCACGAGACTCCATATCCCGTTCCTCTCCGATTGTTTCGGCGTCGGTCCTCAGTTCCATGTTTGGTCCCATCGTCAAGGTTAGCGGAATACGTCGCAGCACATCGAGACCCAGCAAGTTCAAGTCGGCACGTTTCCGCGCGAACACCGGGAAAGTGTGAGTAAAACGGTGTCGGCCAATACGGGTGTCAAGGACCTGTTCCCCCGCGAAGGGTAGTAGGGTTCCATCGGCTCCCCAGGCCACCATCTTGGTTGGCCGTAACGGTATTCCGACCACCGGGCTCGCTAATACGGAAAGCGCGGCTCCTGTGTCCACCAACATACTACGCGTCTCCGGTCCCAGACCCACTTCCATCCTAATGGTTCTTGCCATTGGGTGTCCTACCGCGGTTACGCATAGTTTATTGTCCTCGGTCCCCTTGTAGAGGGTTATTTCCTTCACGTGATTCGGTTCCGCGGGAGGCTGAGATACAGGAAGCAACTTCTTTTTCTGAGGGCAGTCCGGTTCGAGGTGTTCCCGACATCCGCAGAAATTGCAAAAGATAGTCTTTTGCGGACTTCTGGGACATTCCACCGGAAAATGTTCCTTTGACGCGCAAAACATGCACGGGTATCGGGGCATGGGCTTGTCTTCGGTTAGTCTGTTACGGGGGTCATTGTTCCATCGATCTCCTCTGTCCCCGTTCCATCGGTTCTGTTGGTCACTGTTCCACCGGTTCGGTTGGTCACCGGTCCAGGCATTTCGTTGGTCGCCGTTCCACCGGTTCGGTTGTTCGTTGTTCCACCGGTTCTGTTGTTCGCGTCTTGGTACGGGTTGATCTCGACGCGGGCATCGGGCGGCAAAGTGGTTTGTTCCACCACAATTATAACATCTTTGTTCCGCCGATACCGCCGCGAGTTCCCAATGTTCGTCAGTATCTTCCGTTTCCGCCAAAGTTTCTTCCAATTCTTCGGCCTTCTGTAGGGCGATACGTATGGTTGTAGGTCGATCCATCACTAGGAAAGCGCTTAGTTTCTTCCCGACACCTTTGATAAAAGCGCTGAGGGTCTTCCGTTCCACCCATTCCTGACGATCATGTCGATCCAGGTGGGCTCCCTCTTCCGATACGGCGCATTGTGCCAACCCTCGTATGCGATCCGCAAATTGACGTAGGGTTTCCGAGGCGTTCCGCTTCACCGTCCAAAGTGATGCTGCGGCATGTTGCGGGTTCTGTCGTCGGAACCACGACAGCATTTCGTCCCTGATCATGTGATAGGCGTTGTCACAGTCAAGTATATCGTTCCTGTCAATGAGAAACTGTTTCGCGATCCCTCTCGCCTTGATCCTGAGGAGTTTCAGTTTCTGTTCCTGTGCTAGTCCCTCGGTTACTGCGTCGAAGTTCGTAAAGAACGAGCTAACACTCAGCGATCCGGTTGCGTCGGGGTCCCATGGTTCCACTTCTAAGAGCAAGGAACGTGGAATACCGTTCCCGCTCTCGTCACGGCCCGACTCATTGTACTTTGACAATAAAGCATTCATCTGCTTCATCGTTTCGGTAAGTAAGTCGACCGGACCCTTTTGTTGGAACAGGTCGGGATCCATAAAGTCCTCTGGTTCTCCCAACGACATTGTCACTGTCTATTCAAGCAATACCGGGAAACACAATCACAATCACTTGTCACAGGGTCGGCTCGGAACGGTTCAGTCAAGTTTCGGTCTGTAACGGGTGGTTCTGTGTGACGACACAGGTGTTTGTTTGTGTGGTACAGGTGTGCAAATAATGTGTAGAAGTTCACTTTTTCTTACTATATACAATTCCTATTATTATGTACCTTATGCGATACACCACGACACCCTGGTTCTGATTATTCGATTCCGATATGACTCTACTGAAAAGAACCTGTTCTTAGGCACTGAGCCACAAACGGAACTGGGTTCGTGCGGGGCGCACCACACGCAAGTCCGGGCGATATACCGACCCGACACACAAGTTATCGAGTGCGATACGGCGCTTCGGAATTACGATTCGCAATAATCCCACCGCGGGCCAACAATTTGTAAGCTCTTGGGAGACCCGGCCTAGTGAATTGGGGAAGCAGGGGGTTCCTGTTGGATCCCACCGCTGCCACCAATTTGTAAGCTCTTGGTGTAGCGACCTAATAACAGTTCTTTTCTAATTAAATAAATGGGGGGTTGAAAAGGGGGTCGACACTGTAACAAAGCAAAATATCGGAATCTTAAGCTATTAATTGAAATGAATACTTAACTGGTCGACTGGTAGGTAGCTGTCTCCCGAGCGGCTTGGAGATGAGGCGTAGCGTTCCAGGCGATACACTTTATTATATTTAATACTGTTATACCTGAAGGGTTTTGTCACCTGAAGGGTGTTTTTCTTGTATCGATGTATGTTTTGAATAAATGACGTTACGTTACGGATGTTTCTTATTTCAAGCAAGTTCCTAATCGATACAGTTGAATCAGAATACTCAGAACCTGGGATGCGGGTCGTTTTAAAGGAGAAATGCAAGGTTAAACGAATACTTAGGTTTAATGACCAGAAGTTGATTTGGCGATACAGGGATCCGACTCGAATGGTTTCTCCAAATGAGAACAAAGCCGGAAGGGCGTTACTGAGACTCGAAAAAGGTAAGTACGAAATGTTTTAGTTATAGTTAATTTAAGCAACAGAATTCTTACTCAATACGTCTTAAGATACGGTCGATACAGGTTCGATCCTACTGGTTCCTATTAGACTTATACCTCTTAAGTTCACTGAGTTCACGTTACCTTCTACCTAATTGGCCAATTGAGAGTAGAATTTAAGTTAATTACGCACTCACGTTCCAGGTTACCGGGGCGAGTCTGGGTCGCGGTGCGGCGTGGTTTGATGGGGAGAGCCGGGACAGGGCTGGTCCTCGTGGTCCTCGATCCTTTACTTGATCCGGGCGACGGCGGAGGTTCCAGGGGAGGCGGGACGGAACAAGAGCACTGGTTACTTTTATCCACTTAGTAAAACCTAGTGACTTGGGGGAGGCAGGAGGCGATATAGTTCGGCGCGATACTGGGTCGACGCGGAACGGGGGAGTGAGCTTCAAAGACAGGGGTGTGCGCTTCGAGACGGCTGGCAAGGCGGTGGCTTCAGGACTAACTGTTCTTCTGCATTACAATAGAATAAGAGGGCTTCTCCAGCCATCAGTGTTGCCCCTCCCCTCTGTGGTTGGTTGTCTTCTCTTGCTTCGGTTGGACAGGTTGCTCATATGGAAGTTGGATGGACTTCTCCGGTGATTTTAGATGGAAGTTGCTTTCCTGCTCCATGGTTGATTATTGCTCTTGTAGATAGTTGTTTTGTTTTGTGTTCTTTGGTGGTAGGTGAACACGGTGGTAGGGAGGTCACGCCCGTTGGTGCTGGTGACCTCTTCCGGGCTTCTGGTCCCGAAGGGGTATCAGGACTTACGGACAGGCAGTGCCTGTAAGGGGAAATAGTGAGCAACTTGGCGGTTGCTCACAGGTTGAAATTTTGAAAATGTCCTTACTGAAAAAATGTTGGTATAAAGGTATTGTTTTTCTATCAATTTAAGATATTATTGAATTTTTAGAGACCACTCGGAGCCCTGTGGGACAAACCGTTCGCTCCCTACGAGAATAAGGGTTGGACTTTCGATAAATCAGAAACACAAGTGTGAATCGCAAAAGAGGCCTAATCTCCGTTCAAATTTTTGCTGACAGGAATGCGATCGATGTTGGTTGGTGGTAACAATGGCTGTTTAACTCTTGTTATTTAGTTTTAAGGGCCTTCATGAGTCAAAAAATAGGTTGACCAAAAAAAAATTTTTTTTGGTACTGTTAAAATCTCCGTTTTGTACAGATCAGTTTGATATGCAACACTATGGGGTTCCAGAAACCAAAGGGGTCCCAAATTGAAAGTAATAAGCCGTAAGAGCTGGGCAGTCTGCTGAGCGCTAGATGCCTAACCCTCCTACTGCCTGACAGGGTGGGATTCACGAACATGGAAATGAAAATTCACTTCTGAAAAATCAATTATTTATAATTTTGGTAACTTCATACAAGAGGTGAAAGGCCAAAATATTTACGAATATCATTGTCATAAGTTAGTGCGCACCAGAAGCGTAGGAAGGGCCAGCTTTATCATCGACTTTTTTGAAGTTTTCATCCAGATTTTTTCGTGAACTTCTTCGTTTTTGCCTCTTTTTGAAAACTTTAGAACCACTTCGAGGCATGATATTGTTATACCTAATCGAGAACACGGAAAAGTCAATATACGAGGATGAAAACAACATTAGCGATCTTCAAAAGTAACAGAATGAAAATGCGAAAACACAAGGAATGCAGTCACGCTAAAATATCAAGTAACTGCAATTTATCACTACCTGAACCTCAGAAACCTATCCTTCTTCTTCTTCTTCTTTTTATTTTCATTCACAAGTTGATGAAAAGCAATGAGTAGAACAAATCTCGGCATCAACGCCGCGCGCGCTGCGATAAGAAACCAGAGCTGAGATCAGAGACTCGAGGTAGGTAACTTCTTTCGCCGTTTTATCAAAACTATGTTTTCGCGCAGGTTAGGAACATTTTCTTCGGCTGTGTTCAACTTATCGAATTGATTCTTTTTTTGTTCTTTAGAGGAACAGTTGCTGAATAGATTGACATTTTTTCAACCTCAAATCCGGTTTTTTTCTAACCTCAAAACAAATGAGTGTGAATTCAAAAATGAGGGTGTGGGAACCTTCGTCCCATAAATTGAATTGCTGAGTGGAAAGGGCAAAAAAATGTCAGTTTGGAGAGGGGATGTGACTGTACAGAATAAAAAAAAAATCATGAAATTACCTCGAGTGATTGTCGAGAAAAGGTACATCAACGATCATACAAAATTACATTGACTCACGAAGGCCCTTAATTGAACATTGATATTTTAATATTAAGAGGAAGTAGGCAGCGATGTGAATGTACACGATAGGAGTTGATTACTGCTTTATTATCGGACTCGATCATCTATCTAATAAACAAGGTCATGAGGTCATCTCAAACAATTCCTTTTTTTTTTACTATTAATTGATTATAATGAGAGTTCAATTAATTTTCCAATATTCATCTTAAACAATTCAACTTAAGTAGAAATACATTAGATTATCTTGAATTTTAAATTTCATGCTATTAATACAAACGATATTTTCCCTTTACTCTTCAATAACTCAATACTTTCAGATCAATCAAATACATATAGATAATTTATTTACTCATATAGTATATTATTCATTTCTTTTCTTTTGAGCTTTTATCACTTGCACTGTCGTCACTATCAAATAAGTATTTTTTCGTTGGTTTATACTTTCTGCCAAAACGTGAAGTTAGAGTTCCTCCTTGGTTTCCAGTAGATGAAATGCCTGGCGCTGTTCTTGATTGATTTTCATCTTTATGTGATTTTCTTTGTAATTTGATTTGTGGGGAGGAGGTTTTTGGTTTTGATGATTTTGGAGACGGAAATTTTATTGGCGACGTTCCGACTGATTTCCTTGTGTTTTGATCATGAAAAATCGGTCGTTTTGGAGATGTTGAGATGATGACTGATTTTCTTGGTCGAGCTGTCTCCGACGTTTGATTGGGGCGTAGCCATGTACGATCACGACGGTAAGTTCGACAGTCATCGGTAGTAACGTCATAAGAATTTCCATGACTTTTCTCAACAATTCCCTTGTTCCACGTCTTTCCCATCTGTGACTTCACAAAAACTTCCTGTCCAACTTGTAGATCGGGTAGATTTTTCGCTGTCTTGTCGTAGTAGAATTTTGACATTTTACGTTTTGATATAATCATATTCCGAACTTCTTGAACTACTTCTGGGATCAAGAGTTTACTTGACGAAGGAACCAGAGTTCTAGTTCTTCTAGACATCAATTTCTGCGCAGGGCTAGAATCCATTCCAACCGTTGGCGTATTTCTCCACTCCAATAATGCGGCATGAAAATCTGTTCCTTCCCGAGAACATTTCCGAAGCATGGTTTTAGCAATTTTCACAGTGGCTTCTGCTTTCCCATTTCCACGGCTATGTAATGGCGCTGATGTTGAGTGCAGAAATTCCCACCGTTGAGCAAACTTCCTGAATTCTGTTCCAATTAGCTGAGGCGCATTGTCAGTGACAAGTACTTGTGGAATTCCATGTCTAGAAAAATTCCTTTGACAGAATTCAATAATTGTTGAAGTTTTGATGTCGGGAACGTGTTCAACTTCAAAAAAGTCTGAATAGGAATCCACCATTAAGAGATATTGACGTTTATCGAATTCAAAGGCATCTAGCGATACTCGTTCCCAAGGTAGTGAAGGAATTCTGTGAGTTTGCATGGGCATTTTGGATTGTTTTGGAGCCAGTTCCTTACAGATTTCGCAATTACTGAGATTATCTTTGATCTGAGAACTCATAAAGGGCCAAAATAGCGTATCTCTCGCTCGTCGAAGGGATGCATTTTGTCCTATGTGACAAAGATGAATTTTACGAATGAATTCTGATTGGAGAGCCTGAGGGACGACTATCTGGTCTCCTTTGTAGATTATACCGTCTTGAATACTCAAATCGTTTCGGAAATCCCAGTAGACTTGCAGACACGAGGGTAATCGCTCCTTGTGAGGCCAACCATCTTTTATTACTGATGCAAGTAGGGGTAGAACATCATCCTTCGCGGTTTCTGTCTTCACCCTTCCTAAGCTCTCTTGTAGGATATTGATATTTTCAGAGGTCTTGATCGATTCCAATTCATCGTAAATTGGGTCCATGTGATATACTTCCTTTAGTCGAGGATCTTCTGTTGTCTTGAGTTGCAAACGTGAAAGTGCGTCAGCGATGTACATTTTCGAACCTTTCAGAAATTGAACGTCCAAATTGAAGCGTTGGAGGCGTAGCATCATTCTTTGTAGTCTGATTGGTGCTTCGATGAGAGGTTTTTTGAAAATGTTCACCAGTGGGCGATGATCGGTCTGCGCAATTATCTTCTTGCACCCAACTATGAATCCAGAGTATCTAGAACAGGCAAAAACGAGACTCAGACATTCCTTTTCGATTTGTGCATAGCTCTGTTCAGTATCAGTGAGACTTCTTGACGCATAAGCGATTGGGCGATCCGACTGAAGTAACACGCATCCGAGTCCACGTTGCGACGCATCTGATTGAATGGTAATCGGTTTCTTCGGATCAAAGTAGGCGAGTACTGGGGCTTTCACAATACACTCCTTGACTGCGTCAACTGCCTCCATCTGGGCTTCTCCCCACTCCCACTCTTGACTTTTCTTCGTCAAATGTCGGAGAGGTTCGCAAATTGTAGACAAATGAGGGACAAACTTGGACATGTATGTCGCGAGCCCAATAAAACTTTTTAGCTCGGTGACGTTAGTAGGGTACTCCATATCCACAACAGCTTGAACTTTAGCCGGATCTGGGCGTAGTCCATCTTTTCCTAGGATATGTCCCATGTACTTTACCTCTCTTTGTTTTAATTTAATTTTATCTTTATTAAATTTTAAATTTGCTTGGCGAGCTCTTGCGAGTAATTTCTCAAATGCATCGTCGTGATTACGAGATGCTTCTTCATCAGTTTTACCTCTACCAATGACCAAAATATCATCTTGAATTATCACTACATCTCTGAGGTCAGTGAAAATCTCATGTAAACGACATTGGTAGACGTCAGTGGAAACTACGAGCCCAAATGGAAGACGTAAAAAAATATATCTCCCATAAGGTGTCCAAAATGTTGTCAATTTGGAGCTTTGTTCAGATGGTTTTAGATTCCAAAACCCATCTTTCGTATCAACTACGGTCAGATATCTTGCTCCATTTAATTCGGGCAGTATGCTTTCGATCGTAGGAATTTCGTATTCTGTTCGTCTCAGGGCTTTGTTGAGGTGCAAAGGATCTAAGCAAATTCGTAGCTTCTTTGGTGTTTTAACTAGTACGATGTTACTGATCCAATCAGTGGGACCTTTCTCTTTCGCTATGACACCTTTCCGAACCATATCTTCCAATTTTGCTTTGAGCTCGGGGCGTAAAGGTACCGGGATCCTGCGAGGTTTCTGCTTTACAGGATTATGATCAGAGTCCACGCTTAGTTCGCACTCTCCTTCCAGACATCCAATTCCAGAAAATACATCTTTGTATTTGCTTAATATTTCTTCGGCTGATGTCGGAGTAATTTCTTCCATTTGTTTGATCTCGGTCAACTTCACGAGACCTAACTTTTCGCAGCTATCGGCGGAAATCAGGGGCAACTCCTGCTTTGTAGAGCTTAGCTTTCCCACAACCTGGAACGTAAGCGTGCATTTTGCATGTTTGCTCGCTACTGATAGGCTGATTTCACCAACCGGCTTAACCCATATTCGGCCAAGGGGTGAATTAATAATAAAACTCAATTTTTTTTCGTAAACAACTTTATTTTGGACTCTCTTGAACATATAAATGAAGTGGATTTTTCAAATTTTCATGAATTTTAGAATATAGGAAAAGTTGCGCCAACGCAACGTTGGCCGTAAGCGTTATACATGAAATGGTTTGAAGCAATCGGGGTGTAGGTGAACCATGCATTTTTCGCAGATGTATATTGATGGGTTTGAGCATTGACGGCATCTTCTTCTCTGAGCTGGGTTTGATCGGACGATTAGGTGCCCTTTCCCATCGACCTTCTTCAGATGATCGACAACTGCCCCCCCTCCACGACCTCTTTGAAGTAATAATCCTTCATCAGCATTCGATGTACTCTTACAACCCGAAGAATCTTCAGCGTATCGTAGCAGTTGTCGAGTCAATTCTGAGCGAAAATCGATTTGTGACATTTTATGGTCGTTTACAAGTCGGTGAATTTTCCAGGCGTTGACGACGCAGCTGTCGACGGCGTTGACGAACAGGGGCCACCACCATTTCTTTCCTTTGATTTTGATCCTGTAGTTCGCGATTCCATTGTCATGGAGATCAACACCCCCCATGTTCTTATTATATTGTGCAATCATCTTGGGTTGATCGATGGAGACGTGCTTATGCTCACTCCGGACGAACCTTTTGGTTTTGGATAGAGGGTGGACAGAGTCAAAGTTACTAGCGACGCAAACTATTGAATTGTCATTCCATTTGACCACGGACAGGTTTGATTTTTTGTCGTAGGCAGCATCATACGATCCTCTTCTCTTCTTTTTGAGGTCTTTGGAGTCCTGCAAAGGACAATTTTTCAATCGATTCTCCCTTACAGTACCAGTGGCCCGATATCCTTTTTCATGGAGATGTTCAAAGAGTCCGTAGGAGGAGAAGAAGTTATCGAAATATATTGAATGCTTCTCTGGTGACACTTTTTCCAGAAGTTGCATCACTATGCTCCCTCCAAGTCCGAGGTCTTCGAAGCTGAAATAGGATGAGCTTCCAGCATATGGGATAAACTGAAATAAAAACCCATCCGAGGAGCACAAGCACCATAACTTGAACCCGAATCTGACTGGCTTCCCTCGAATAAATTGCTTCGCCGAATGGCGCCCAAAATAAGGGACCATTTCTTCATCAATCGACAGGTTTGCTGAAAATATTCCGAATTGTAAAAATTTAGAATTCAGGTGTTCGAAAAGAGGTTTGAGCTTCGCAAATCGGTCGTTCTTATCAAGCTGGTCATTGTTAGCAAAATGGAGATATCTTTTTACATTTCGAAATGTATTTCTCGACATTGCCTCTTTTATGAGTGGTTGGCCCTTGTCAGAGTCTTGGGACCAATACATATCACACTGAGGAAGTGAATGATAGCCAGAGTAAATCAGTATACCCAGAAAACGAAAAATGACGGCGTGAGAGACCTCAAATTGGGAGTTATTTTTTTGGTTTGCGTAAAGTTTCGACTCTTTAGTGATCATTGCCACCAAATCTTGATCGAAAAATAGAAGGAACAATTCCAGCGGGGTTAGACCCTCACATGCTTGCAACATGTTCCGTTGTTCGACGGTGCTCAACAATCGCTGATCATCTTGACAAGGCATAAACGAACTAGGTTGTGAATCTAGTTTTTCCCATTTCACTTTCATGACGTTATTTTTCTTTCTCTGAAACCTCCGATTTTCTTTGGTGGGAACGTACTTTCGTTTTTTTGATTCTGGGATGTTCAATTCGGGGTTGGCTAGATGTGATGGGCCCAGTTGTGGAGATATATCACGCCCTAGAGGGATAACATTTCTGGATTCAGAGGACTCATTTGGTTCGTCATGGGGAATTTGGGAACCCAATTCACCTTCACCATTTACCGAAACTTCGAACGTACCTGCTATGTCCTTGTTCAGATCGTCTTCAAGGTCTCCCATGAGGTTATCGTCCACATCTTCTTCATCAGTTAGTGTATCAACGGGCGGAGGAACATAGACCACATCAATTATTTCACTATTGGTATCAACATCATCATTTAAAATTTCGTGAATTTCCGAAATTGTCCATGCAGAAACGATTTTTTTTGAAGGAGCACTCATCTCAAAAACAACACTACGCACTTGCTTGATTACGAATGAAACAATGGGGGAGACTGACGACAATACCAAGCTGAAAGATGCCTGACGAAACATGCATCTCGACGTGACCAGGCCTGCCGCTCACTACATTCTGCTGGATATCGAATACCTTGCATTCCGCCAACGTTGCGTTCATGCAACGTTGTTTTATTCCTGTAACTACTGGTGTATGGAAGAACGTAAAAATCTAAAAACCATCGTGTTGTTATGAAGAGATCATAGAAGACAAGTGCACAATGAAATTTCCAATTTTGGTGATGAATAAATCGGTCATATAAAGAAAAGAAATTTGGTTTTTTAGAACCCAAAATTTGAGCCATCTTTGGAATTGCTCCAAGCAGTCAGAAACAGTCAAACATTTAATGAAAAAAATTTTTTAATTGTAACAACACCTTATTGATACATTTTAATTTCAAAAACGGCAGTATATTACCTTTAATTGACATCTTAATTTTTTCAACGACAACGTTGCGTGTACGCAACGGTGGCCGAATATGGGTTAATAATTCCTCCTCCAAAAACTCGAATCGAGGTTCTGCTTGGCTTAATCTCCATTTTGCTTCCAAAAATCTGCTTGAGCGTTCGGGCTTCAACCACGTTGATCGTGGCGCCACTATCCAGTTGACATTCTACTGCCTTCACGTGCTTTCCAGCGTAGAAATCTAGAGTAGCTAGCCACACTCGCTTAGGTTTGGAAACAGAGAGATTGTTGACAGATTCCAGTCGAAGAGCTTCATCAGACGTAGAATCCTCAACATCGCTTCCGCTCATCGAGTCCTCATCTAGCTGCTTTACTTCTTTTCGCTTATTAATGCCTCTCTTTTCTTTCCGTTTATTTGATCCGCATACATTCTCCGTGTGATTATACTTGGAACAGGTCTCACATCGGTGACCGTAAGCAGGACAAGATTTGCGATCATGTTTATGAAAAGTGCCGCAGTATTTGCATGGAGTTTTCCCATATTTCTTCTCACTCCGTTTGCGATTGTATCGTCGAGTGAGCTTGTTCACCTGTTCAGAAGCCAAAGAACCATGTATTTGCTTCATCTGGTTACTTGCGAGCTCATTTACTCTGCATGTATTTATGGCTTTGTCTAGGGTGAGCTTAGGATCGCAAATTAACTGCTTTTTGGTTTCTTCATCTCTTATACCTAGCACTAAACGATCACGAATCATCTCATCTTCTAAGTCCTTGTACTCACACGTAGATGCTAGCTGACGTAAACGACCCACATATGTATCAATAGAATCTGAGACCCCTTGGACGGCTGAACCGAAAACATAGCGTTCGTAAATTACATTTACGGCAGGCAAAAAGTGCCCATCAAGCGCCTTAATAATTTCATCTATCTTTTTGGCTTTCTCTTCGGTCAACTTCAGATTTTTTAAAATCTGGCTTGTCTCACGACCTAATAAGCATTTGAGAGTCGCAATGCGGATAGCTTCTTCTTTAAGGTTGAGTCCCGAGGCAATCAAGTAGTTCGACCATTCGTCTTTGAAAAACTTCCAATTTTCAATCGCATTACCTTCCAGCGACATCCGAGACGGCAACGGAACATTCGAGGACATTTCCGAATACGTTTAGGATATTTTGCTTACCAAACGCAACGAAATAGGTGCCGGAATCGGTGCGGAGATCGTACTGATTAGCGATGTAAACAGAACCTCGTTGCAACGAACTGAAAAGCTTCACTGAGAGCGATTAAAACGAACGGCGGACGAAACTATTTATTCTCGCGGAACGCGGAGACACCTGACACCATGTTTAACTCTTGTTATTTAGTTTTAATTGAATATTGATAGGGTAAAACCACCAATAGTCGGCACTGTTAAGCCCGATCTTCAACTTCAAAACGCAGTTATAAATCAGTTTTGAGTGCTAATCCATTATTTTTTTTTCTTTACGTAGATAAACATCTGTACTTCATTTAAGAAAATACTAGGAAACTTCATAACAACTTTTGAATCGAGTTGTTAGGCAATTCTACACAAACAACAGATTTCCTAGTAGCCGGCACCCATTTTGCCATCAATCGGCACGGCTTTTAACCAATAGTGGGCACCAGTCCACCATTGATGGGCACTGCTCTCTACTAATAGTTGGCACCTGCCAACTGCCAATTCAACGCTGTCATACTAATAGTTGGAACAGGTTTAGATTCTGGTGAGGGATAGAAAAAAACGTAAAATGGTAACGAAAGGTAAAATAACGTTGTTATTTAAATCACTCTTTAAGGTTAACTTTGAGTTACCGAGGTACCGACCTACTGTGCAGTGAAATACCAGGTTTTCCTCGACAAAATTTGGTGTTGAACACTCAAATTATTTTGACATATCACATAAAGTAAGTCCCAAACGATAGAGGTGAACGGATGAGACAAGAAATATCACAAAAGTTTGAATAGGTATAAAAGGAAATCAAACGTTGGTTTCAAACTATAAAGTTAAAATTTAATATTTTATATTAAATGCCAAGTGGGTGTGGCACATAGCTTCCTCGTATCCATAACCCGATTATACAGATGATCCGATGCATTGAAGTTAATCTCAAAACACTAATCTCTAAGTACCTTTCACTACCCTCATAGGTCTACATACACGCTTATCTGGACAATCCTAGAAAATTTCATCAAATTCGGATGAAAAATGTAAGTTTATGGCTGTTACAAGGATTTTACGTTTGCGCATGCGCAGAGGCTACTGTAAATTATAAGGCCTTGATTTTCATTGGGGACCATCACTACCTAATTCGCGTAATCCCTGAAAATTTCATCAAAATCGGGTAGAAAATTTGGACATTATGGCTGTTACAAGGAATTCACGTTTGCTCATGCGCAGAGGCTACTATCAGTCCGAAGGTGGTGATTTTCATAGGGGACCATCTAAATACTAATCTGTAACATTCCTGAAAATTGCATTGAAATCGGATGGAAAATGTAGAAGTTATGGCCGTTACAAGGAATTCACGTTTGTGCATGCGCAGTCGCTTCTATCAGTCCGAGGATGATGATTTTCATAGGGGACCGTCTACACACCAACCGCACAATCCCTGAACATTTCATAGAAATCGGACAATAACTTCGTATAGTTATGCCCGTTACAAGGAATTCATGACAGACAGACACGGAACCCATGTTGTTCAGCAAGGTCTAAAACGCAAAACGCGAGTGAAAATTTTGATTTTGGAGATCTTTTTTTCATCCTTGAAAAGTGAAAACAAAACTTCCGCTACCTTGGTAGACTCGGAAGCAATTTAAGTCTCAGCACCCTCCCCCCTTCACCCCATCAGGTAGTAGGTAGGTAACCCCCCCCCCCCTTACTCACCTCAGCAAAAAATACCTAGCGATCACCTCCAGTGTTAATACCGGGCACTGCCGACTATTGAGTACTGGGCATGCTGATTACTGGGTTCTACCCTAGTCGGCATGCCAGTTATTGAATGATCGGCACTGCCCATTATTAGTTTTATGGTGTGCCGAAATCTGGATAGAGCTACGGGATAACAATTTAATCTTTAGAAATTATGTTTGGTTACGAAAATTGATCAATTCAGATCAAAAGACTTCATGATGACAAATGCAAGCCGAAATCCAATAGTGGGCACCCCACGCCAATTATTGAAATTGAGGTTAATTTTTATCCAGAACTGGGCACATCTACGATCCCCAATATAATTCGATAAAACGTATCAAAAAATAATGCAAATGAAAGCTTTAAGGCTGGAGAATGCAACAGAATCGGAAAAAAGTACGAAAGAATCACTTACCAGCGAGCAGTACCCAAAACAGCACTGTCAGTCCTTAAGAAAAAAATAGCGGGAGGTCTGTTACGAGGACGCGCAATGGGTACTGTCAAAAAATGTTTTTCCATCTGATTTTACTCCTGCTCACGGCCCACAAACAAGCTGACGAGCTTCGTATTCAGTTGTAGCCCCTTAAAATATTTTTTTAAGCCTCCTAGGTCACTCCCAAGTCTTATTCTTGACCAGAATGTGTTGAGAGTGCCGACTATTAGGGGGGGTGCTGGTTATTGGTGGTTTTACCCTATTTTAATATTAAGAGGAAGTAGGCAGCGATGTGAATGTACACGATAGGAGTTGATTACTGCTTTATTATCGGACTCGATCATCTATCTAATAAACAAGGTCATGAGGTCATCTCAAACAATGGCAAAGCCGTGTTATTTATAGTCAAGTGATCTATATAGAAAAATAATTATTATTTTATGTATTGGCAATCCTGCTTTCCCCACCACTATGTAACTCATTCCTTTGTTCCTTGTAGTTTCTATCATGATGTGATCTCTAATAAATCGTGGTTCTATCGTTCTGTTTAACTCTCGCTTTTCGTCTATTTCATTCAGCCCGGTTCCCAGTGGTTATTTTACTAGGTTACGGGCACCAGTTCACGTTTTATGTGCGATCTGTGTCACACAGACTGTGTGAAATTTTGTCGGCTGCTGGATTTTCGCGTTGTGGTTTCGTGTGCAAAATGGCCGGTTCGAACCCTACTCCAACTATCAAGCAGTTCGATGGGAAAAATTTCGGTAACTGGGAATTCCGGGTTCACCTAGTGCTGGAGCAAAACTCAGTACTGGATGCGATAGATTGTGAAATGCCGGTGGTGAACGAAGGAATACCCGGGAGTAAAAAGGCCTTGGAAGATTGGATGAGGATGGACGTCAAGGCCCGCGGAATCATCGTGGATCGTGTTGATGATAGCATTTTGGTGATGGTTAAGGACAAACCTACTGCGAAGGACATGATCGAGAGCCTAAAGAAGACTTACCTCAAAACCGGAATGGTTTCTCGAATTCAAATTCAGAAACGTTGGCGCCGAATGGAATTCAAAGGTGATAAACCCCTTCATGAATTTTTCGTCGAGTTCGGGAACGTTTGTTCTGACCTCCGTGTTGCGGGCGGGAAAGTTGATGACGCTGAAATAATTATTCAGCTTTTGGTCGCCATGCCGGAGGAGTACGACAATGTCGTTTCGGCGATTGACATCGCATTTAACGACGGAATTGAGGGAAAGTTGTCATCCAGCATCACCTTGGATTACGTGAAAAATCGGCTTTTGGCGGAAGAAGATCGACTTCGTAGGAGAGGCGGCCATGATGATTTAGAGGAGGCAGGGCCTACGCAGGTTGGCCAACACGCATTCCATTCCTTCAAGAAAAATTCAAGTGGATTCAGGAGGCCGAGTTCATTCTCAAATAAGGAAAATCCTTCTAACAAGGAAAATTCAGGAAATTTTCCGGCTCGGTCGAAATCTTTCCCGGGAAAATGTTATTTTTGTAAAAAGAGGGGACACAAAAAGGAGGATTGTCGCTGGAAAAAGACGCAACAACAACAAGCTATGTTCGCGGAGCGCGAAGAGGAAGGGAAATCGGTGTGTTTCTTATCAGCGGACTGTGATATCGGACTTGGTTGTAAACAAAGCAGCGAGAACGTTATTTCAATGTGTTTGGACAGTGGAAGCACTCGTCATTTAATTAAAAGTGATTTTAGCTCGTACTTGATGGACGGAAAACTGGTTGAAAAGCAAATCGGAGTGGCGAAGGCGGGACAGTCGATCCGGGCAACTCATTCCGGGACCTTGCCAGTCACGACCGGGGGTGGTGTTGACGTGAAGATCAAGGATGTGCTCGTATGTGAAAATTTAGCCTTCAACTTGCTGTCGGTTCGTTGCCTCGAAGATAAAGGTATGAAAGTAGTTTTTGAAAATGGTTGTGCAAGGGTTACCTGCAGGGGTAGGCCGATTTTGGTTGCGGAATTAAGTGGGAATTTGTACATTGCCAAGTTGAACTTGGTGAAAGAATCAGCTCATAGTGCTTTGCCTGGTATTGATGCTGATTTGATGCACAGGCGTATGGGTCATTCTTATCGGTACCCACCTCGTCGTCTTTGTGAGGTATGCCTACAGGGTAAGCAAGCAAGGAGCAAGTTTCATGCTACTCCTGACGATAGAAAAGCGAAAAGACCTCTTCAGATAGTTTCAACTGATGTCTGTGGCCCTATTTCCCCGATTTCGAAGTCGGGTTATCGCTATTTTATAAATTTTGTTGATCACTATACTCATTTTACAACTGTGTACCTACTCAGGAAGAAAAGTGAAGCCTTTGAAAAGTTTAAATCGTTTGTGGCTATGGTGGAAGCGAAATTTGGAACGAAAATAGAAATGCTTCGTTCGGATTCTGGGACTGAATATTTAAATTACGATTTTAACCCTCCATAGGTAAGTTCATCAAAAAGGTGATTTCGGGTAAGTATCGTGAAAATTACGACTTGTCCACAATTTGCTCTGAAAAATAACTTTATTCATTTTCTTCTTAGTTAAAATCACTTTTGACTCATAGCTGACTAGTTACTGAATTATTCGAAATATAAAAAACATCAAAATACAACAACGGTAGTATTTTAGGCAAAATCAAAAGTTGATCTATAAATCAAGAGTAAGGCTCTTCTGTAGCCTTGAAAAAGCATTTTATTATCAAAATTTTCAGTTCGTGCTTGAGAGTTACTTATTTTAGGACTCTAGAAACAAAATGTAAGTGAAATTTGCGGAATCCTACAATAATTCGAGGCAGGACGAGCGAAGTTGGGTGAGGTAAAGTTCGTAAATATCACGACTGATACACTGTTTCGGGAAGTTCTACGCACATTGCCGGCTTGGAAACAACTGACTATTGTCACGTGGAAGAGTTAGGAAGGTAGCAGGACGATCGCCCCCCCATCATTAAGGTTTCTGTGAATTACAGCAAATCGTTTCTGACGCCGTCGTGATTTTTACGATACTTACCTACGGAGGGTTAAGACGTTCTGTGACGAAAGAGGGATTCGTATGTGTCCGACGGTACCTAGAAATCCGGAGCAGAATTCCGTGGCAGAACGAATGCACAGGACCTTATGCGAAATCACACGATGCATGTTATTTGAATGTGATTTGGGCAGCAGCTTCTGGGATGAGGGGATTCTGGCGGCTACATATGTATCCAACAGATTGCCTACTAATGCTTTGACGAGCGGTCAGGTGCCAGCAGAATTGTGGTATCAACAGAAGCAAAACCTTCAGAAAATCCGTGTGTTCGGCTGTCCTGCGTATGCTTTCGTCCCTAAAGAGGATCGGAAAGGGAAATGGGCATCTCATTCTAAGAAGATGTTTATGCTGGGTTACACGGATAATGGCTATCGCCTATGGGACTCTGATAAGAGAAAAATAGTCACTGCTCGTCACGTGCGTTTTGATGAATCTTGGAAAAATCCATCTGTTTGTCCTGTGTTTCCAGCTGGATCTCAGGACTTGGGAGATGATGAGGCGGAGAGGAGGGAACCCGCACCTCCAGCGTCTGAGCATACAATCCCGGAGACAAAGCCTATACCGAACGAAAATCAGCAGCGTAACAGTCACCATACAGCCGGAGAAAAATCTTCTGGTGAACCGATCCGTCGATCTGAGCGTGAGACTCGCCCACCAAGGTATTTGAAGGATTACGAATGTAGCGATAATTTTTATGATTGTGAACTCCTGGCACTGTGTGTTGGTGGACCGATGCCTGAGTCGTTTGATGAAGCTGTCAGAAATGGATGGGGACCTGCGATCAAGAGGGAGCTGAAGTCATTGGAAGAGAATGGGACCTACGAAATCGTCGACCGCCCACTTGGTGTGAAGGTCATAGATTCCCGTTGGGTTTTCGTTGAGAAAGACTTGGAGGGACAAAAGCAGAAGAAGGCTCGTCTGGTTGCTCGTGGCTATCAGCAACCAAGGACAGAACTTGATGTCTATGCGCCTGTCGCCCGTCTTGCAACCATGAGAGTTCTGCTTTCACTGGCTGTAGAGAAGGGTCTGTTCCTGCGTCAGATGGATGTGAGTAGTGCCTTCCTAGCGTCTCCTCTCAGCAGCAGCGTTTTTATGGAAGCTCCAGCTGGACTTGATTGTGGTTCCGGTAAGGTGCTGAAGTTAGTGAAAGCCCTTTATGGATTACGAGAAAGCCCTTCGTGTTTCAATAAGTATTTAGACACATTTTTGATTAAGCTTGGTTTTCGAAGATCAAAAATAGATCCTTGCCTATATTTTGATGAACATCAAACAACATTTTTGCTAATATTTGTCGATGATTTTTTATGCTTTACCAATAATTTGAAAAAATTTGAGGAAATTAAGGGAAATTTGTCTTCGACAATGAAAATCCGTGAATTGTCTCAAGGTAGTAAAAAGATAGTTTTTCTTGGAATCGAAATTACATTTTCAGATGGAGTGATTACTATGTCTCAAAGTAAGATGATCGATAAGATGTTGCAAAAATTTCGGATGGAGGAGTGTATTCCTTGCTCTACTCCGATTGAACCTAAATTGTTTTTATCTAAAGGTGACAAACGTGATGAAAGATTTCCATATCGTGAATTGGTCGGCAGCCTGATGTATTTAATGTTAGGAAGTAGACCTGACTTATGCTACACAGTGTCTTATTTTGGTCGATTTCAGACTAGCTACAACGAAACTCATTGGACTCATCTGAAACGAGTCCTGCGGTATTTAAAATTTACTAAAGACTATAGTTTGGTTTTTAAACGTAAAGGTAATATTGAAAATATTTTAGAAGCCTACGTCGATGCGGATTATGCATCAGATCCTAACGATAGGAAGAGTATATCAGGAAATTTAATACTTCTGAATGATAATGTCATAAGCTGGTCTTCTAAAAAGCAAAATGTGGTAGCACAAAGTAGCACCGAAGCCGAATATTATTCCCTGGCAGGTGCAATGTGTGAATGCATTTTTATTACAAATTTACTTGAAGAAATATCAAAAGTTAAGTCTTGTGTAAAAATGTATGAAGACAACCAATCAACTATCAAGATAGCTAAAACCAAAGAAACTAAACGTTCAAAACATTATGACGTAAAGTTTCACTTTGTAAGAAGTCTTATTGAGGAGGGAAGGTTTGAAATTGTTTTTGTTCCTACAAATTTACAAATTGCGGATATAATGACCAAGCCGTTGTGTGTCGAAATATTTGAAAATTTGAAAGATAAATTGAATTTATATGTTAAATGTTAAGTTTGTCTCTTATTGAAATATGTTCGCAGAATTGGAAGGGGGTATTATTTTATGTATTGGCAATCCTGCTTTCCCCACCACTATGTAACTCATTCCTTTGTTCCTTGTAGTTTCTATCATGATGTGATCTCTAATAAATCGTGGTTCTATCGTTCTGTTTAACTCTCGCTTTTCGTCTATTTCATTCAGCCCGGTTCCCAGTGGTTATTTTACTAATAATTAACCTTAGTGTAATAATTCGTAGTGTTTTTGGTTCGTAACCAACCAAACAAAACCGAATGGTTCCTTTGTTTCTGTGCACATAGAACCAATGGTCGTCGACAGCTATAAGTTGTTGTATGAAACCAACTTGCTATCCCTCACAACGCTTGTCTTTGTAATTGGCATTGGACAATGCAGACGATTAATTTTGCCCGGGATAGGGATGTAGACTTTTTACATACCTTTTCCAGTAAAATTCTTGATTTTTCAAACGATTTGGTTTATTATTTTCAATAATAAACGTAAAGAACAATACGATGCTAAACCTACACCTCATGTTTTCGGGGAAGGCCTTGTGCCTTTCTAGGGCACAGATGTGAACAAAGAGCGAATGTTGGATCAGTAGTGCTCAATGCCCACTACTAATAATGCTACTGTCCACTGCAGCCGGCTTTACAATTATTAGGGAATTATTTTTTAGTAATTACCTACCCTCTACATTTAGGTGGTTTGAAAAGTTATTGATATTCATACAAGTAAATAGTAGGTAGATACTAAATATTCGAAAAATGGGTAGGTACTAATCCTATATAACTTTACTCCAAAAATGTGATTCAACAAACACGGCACTACAACAAAACTTAAAAAACGAATTGCAATTACCTACCTAAAATATTGTTTGTGCTATGATAAATTTACATAATTATATTTTGATGTAGGTAGACCTCGACCTTTACATTCCAATTTCGGACCGTTACAAATTCTAACTATTACAAAAATTCATATTCAGAAAGACGAGCTAGAAAAAAAGTCTGCCAAGTGGGTGTAGCACATAGCTTCCTCGTATCCATAACCCGATTATATAGATGATCCGATGCATAGTATTTAATCTCAGAACACCAATTTCTAAGTACCTTTCACTACTCTCATTGTTACTGTTACAAGGATTTTACGTATGCGCATGCGCAGAGGCTTCTGTAAATTTTAAGGCCTTGATTTTCATTGGGGACCATCGACAACCTAATCCGCGTAATCCCTAGGGATTACATTTCTAGAAATGTCATCGAAATCGGGTAGAAAATGTGGAAGTTATGGCTATTACAAGGAATTCACGTTTGCGCATGCGCAGCGGCTACTATCAGTCCGGGGTTGATGATCTCCATTGGGGACCATCTACAACCTAATCCGCATAATCCCCGAAAATTTCATCGAAATCGGGTAGAAAATGTGGAAGTGATGGCCGTTTCAAGGAAATTCACGTTTGCGCATGCGGAGTGGCTACTATCAGTCCGAAGGTAATGATTTTCATAGGGGACCATCTAAATACTAATCTGTAACATCCCTGAAAATTTCATTGAAATCGGATGGAAAATGTAGAAGTTATGGCAGTTACAAGGAATTCACGTTTGCGCATGCGCAGTCGCTTCTATCAGTCCGAAGATGATGATTTTCATAGAGGACCGTCTACACACCAACCCGCACAATCCCTGAAGATTTCATAAAAAACGGACTTTAACTTCGTATAGTTATGCGCGTTACAAGGATTTCATGACAGACACACAGACACGGAACCAAAATTGTTCAGAAAGGTCTAAAAAGCAAAACGCGAGTGAAAATTTTGATTTTGGAGAACATTTTTTTCGTCCTTGAAAAGTGAAAACAAAGCTTTCGCTTCCGGTAGACTCGGAAGCAATAAAGTTTTACGGTTGCATCACGAAGACTAGTAGAAAAGAAGAGAAAGAAATTCTATGACGAACATAAATAGAATTTGTAGGTGCGAAAATTATTGAGTCCATCTGAACACTAATAAAAGCTAATGAAGGTAGGTGCTACAAAAAACTACATTACATTTTATTCCATTTGAATTTTCAAAAAAAAAAAAACAAGATTTGCAAATCTGCATGAACAATAATTCAGGTAATTATGGAACGGAAATGCATGTAGGTACCATTCTTTCTCGAGTTACAAACTCCCGAACAAATTTGTATGAGGCTTTTCATGCTCCTGCTCGGAATCAAGTGAGGAAGTCAATCAAACAAATGAATCGGTGGAAATGTCTAGGTGACAGACGCCAGTTTCAGTAACCATGGAAACATCTCCCGGTAACCAACCCCCCCGGACGAGCAGACCTCCCCTTGCCATAGCGTCGTCACCCGCTGGCACCCCACTGGCCCACAACTCTCTCTCTTCTCAACCTCAATTTTGGGTCACGCGTTTACTGTAAATTTTTCTGTTTCGGGCGGATTATTACCATATTTATTTATGAGGGATATTCTGAGAGCTACATTACATCTTTGAGAATGGCGGCTGTAATCGTTTTTGCGGAAAAAATCGCTCAAAAGTATATTTATAGGCAAAATAAGAGTACTAAAAAAGGTAAACTTTTTTTTGGTGAATTTTTTTGAATTTTTTGCATGACAGCGCGTTTGGTTACGTCGAGACAAACCCAAAATGCATTGAAAAATGAAAATCGGTTGATCGGTTGTAGAGATCAGCTAGATCTAAGTTTGGTATTCTCCCTCTCACTCGCACAACTGTCGTCCCCTTCAGCCTTAAGATCTTGTACAAAAGAAAATTCGCCAATGGGTAGAGGCATGGTCATAGCGGTGGAATAGAGCGCATTACAGTCTTGGTAGGCCAGAAACAAGTCCTCTTTATCAGGGTTGTAGCCCTCGATAAAGCGGTTATTTGCTTCGGCCATCCTTCCTGGAACTTGAACTAGTCCACCCCTAATGCCAGCCTCTACCATTAAAATTTGATTGTAGTCTGTTAGCAACTCAATTTTGACCTGAGTGCATTTGAGCATCGCATCCCAGGTCATCATTGGCGATGTGAAATAGTGAGCAGGATCAAGGTAATGGGATTTGATTGTTATGTTTCTGAATGATTCAAATATTTCAGCAAGGAGGAGTACATCGATTTTCATGTAGAGATCGCTATTCTCCCCCATGCTGGAACAATTGAATACTTCCCACACTTTCTGCGCATGTTCATATTCTACATTGGTTATACCACTATGTCTCAATTTACTGTAAAAATCATTAATTGGGGGTAATTGGGTTTCATTGTATTTTTCCCATGAGTTCATATACTCGTAGGGGAATACTCCTTTCCTTTTCACAAGATCTAATTCATTATTATTAAAAAATTTAGGTAAAATATTAAATTCAGTTAAATATTTGGCGAGACCATCTAAACTGTTTGATAAAAATCTGAAACTATCTAAAAATCTCAATGATATTTTTTTATTTACTCTTTTGGAGAAGGTGATAAAATTTTCTGAAGTTGATGCTATAACTTCAATTTGTTTTTTATTGTAGCCTAATTTGGGAATTATGAAGTGTGCGTCAAATCCAGAGAGGTTGTGAAACAGAATTGGAAGGAAGGAGGGGGGTTGATACTAGATATTACAATTTCGGTGGGCAGCTCCCCGGTAAGTCCCTAGTATGTGACAGTGATCACGCACTTTGGGATTTCCCAGGGAACTGAATCCTTTATTACACATGAAGCATGTCTTAGCATTATCATATTGATTTTTCTCTGCTTGGGTGAGAATCGGCATTTTTTTATTAGAACTATATATTTTACTCACTTCCTCCGCTACTTGATTTAAAAATTCTAACAGTTTTTCTACAACATCTTCCCCTCGATATACGAACAAATCTTTCGGTATTTTGTCACTGATGGGTAAGAATTCCTCTTGGATATGGACATATGCACACGCAGAAGTGGGGGTATGCTGATTGTAGGGGTGGGTGTAAGATGTTTCTGGGTTTGGGAGGACAGTATGGATATCTTCACACATGGACTCAAAATCTGCGTATACTACATAGGGGACTCTCATAGACCTACCCACTTTCTCAAATTCAACGTATGTTTTTTCAGGGATCTTTGGAACAGCAGGTTTATTAGAGTTACATAAATTTTCATGAGCTTTGATGTCCCCAGAGTTGTCAGTCTGCTTAAACCAAAGACACCTCTTGCAGAGGTTGTTTCTATGTTCTTTTCTTGTAACTTGTGAACGAACTAACTTGTTAAAATCTTTAATGTATACATAATGGTTGTTTATAACCTCGCCACTACCTAATTTTTTCTCTAGTAATAATAAATCTCTATGGTCTTCTAGTTCCTGCTCAACAATTTTCTTGGGGTATACGTTATTGTTTTCATCCAATTTAAAAATGTTTATTGAGATATTATTGATTTTTTCAAATTTTTTGATGTCATACATTGTGGCAGGGAACCTAATACAGTCGAAATTATATCTATGATTGAGAGTTGTGTAGACTGAAACTCTTTCTGGATGTCTAGGTACACACTTGGCTAAAATTGAATATTTGAAACAAAACGCTGCAAATTATTACACAATGGTTTATTATTTTTCTATATAGATCACTCGTCTACGAAATTACCAGCCATCCAATTTGAAGAGAAGAAAAAAAAAAAAAAAAAAAGAAAAAAATTTAAAAAAATCAAAATCACCAACCATCGATTGCATTTCGGTCAGCTCAAATTTGAACGGAGATTAGGCCAATTTTTCGATTCACACTCGTGTTTTGATTTATATATATACCTATATAATATATATATATATATATATATAATATATATATTATATGTATATATATATCGACGGGTGATTGCAAAAAGTGACCAAGT
The DNA here is from genome assembly GCA_009739505.2 of Apolygus lucorum. Classification (NCBI taxonomy): domain Eukaryota; kingdom Metazoa; phylum Arthropoda; class Insecta; order Hemiptera; family Miridae; genus Apolygus; species Apolygus lucorum. The sequence continues at coordinate 111,094,881 of CM019167.2, read as the reverse complement.
GACATTTCGCTAGTTTTCAGGAGAGCCGTCTGAAGTATACTACTTTTTCCAGTCAGAAAATTAGCATATAAAAAACAGTCTGTTACTTCAAAAACTATTATACCATATTCCTAGGGACCTCTAAATGCTTATTGTACTCGAAATTAATGAATTTTTCACGTCATTTTGTCATAATAGTTCTTTTTTTAGAACATTAGGACTTGGTCATTTTTTCCAGGAAATTTTCAGGAGAACGGTTCACTTGATCATTCCTGCAAATCGGGTCGCATGGTGATTATTCAATAATAATCATCATGATTTTTTATGTTTCGTCAAATTGAAGTCTCATCGAGGCGTGGTTATCGTTATTGGCTAGAAATTACTATAGAAAGCCCTAAAATTCTCGAAATTTTACTTGGTCAGTTTTACCGGGAAACTCTGGCCTCAGAAAAGCACTTGATCAGCGTTTGAGAAAACTTTGTGTTTTGAGGGAAAACGGTGGAAAACTCTATCAAAACGATGCTAGACTGTAGCTTCATAACTTGGGGTGCCAATCTTAGGAGAAAAAAAAATCGACCACTACAACAACAACATGAAATAGAAGTGGAATGAGTGGCTTCTCTTGAGAGTGCAACTTTCAGCCCTCTCGTTTTTTTGTAGAACACTCATCATCGCAGGCTTGAATCCTATCTTAGGTTTTTACTAAAATTTGTACGTCAACATTAAAAAACATATTGTTTAGTAATGCATGCATTCCAGGGGACGTCCCATTCGATAAGCATTGGGTCAATTAATACCATTTGGTTAGGGGAAAAACGGTTCACTCGATGTAATTTATTAGGTATTTAAGGCAAGAAATAGTGATCCCCCCCTCACCCTTATCCACCATATCATTTCTAGCGGCATGGGAGCCTCGAATTTAAAGAGCATTTTAAAAACCATGATCTACGACACCCAACATGCGAATTCGAATCCCCCCCCCCCTCCGGCAATGGTGCCAGTCTGGCACCAAAGCAGTAATACTTCGTAACGTTGAACTTTCATCTACTTGTTTTGGTAGGCAGTCCCTTGAAGTTCAATTCCGTATTCAAGGTGAAACACGAAAATAACTTTTAAACATATTGTTTAGTAATGCATGCATTCCAGGGGACGTCCCATTGGATAAGCATTAGATCAGTTTAACCAGTTGGTAAGCGATAAAACTGTTTCACTCGCTGTAATTTGGTTTATTACTTTAGCCAAGAAATACTGACCCCCCCCCCCCCCCCCCTCACCATTATCTACCAAAACATTTCTAGCGGCATGGGAGCCTCGAACCTGAAGAGCATTTTAAAATCCATGATCTACGATACCCAACATGCGAATTCGAGTTCACCCCCCCCCCTCCCAACCAATGGTGCCAGTCTGGCACCAAAGCGGAAATACGTCGTTACATTGAACTTACATCTATTAGTTTTAGTGGGCGGTCCATCGAGGTTCACATCCGTATTCGAGGTGAAACACAAAAAAAAAAAAACACGAAATATGCGGTTTATGGCATCATGGCACCATGGTGACACCACTATTAGTTCTATGGTGGTACATAGAATAATTCATGAAAATCCGGAGGTATAATGAGAATTTTTCCTCAATTTCAAAGGTTGGGTACAATAATTGTTCGGTTCCTTTACTGCTTACTAATTATTAGTAAGCAATAAAGGAACCGAAATATTGAAAAATCGGATATTTTGTGAATATTATCCCCCCACTTGCCCCCTCCCTTGCGAATTTTGGTACTCGGGTGAAATCATGTACAACTCGGAAGTTATTTTAGTCAAACAAAAAAAGAAACACACAAATCGGTTGGAAATTGAGGCCTGGGCAGAGTTTATAAGATTACGCCCGCAAACGCACGTTTTTTAAGCATTAACCCCCCCTTTCCCCCCTTAAAAGGCAAAATTCAAAATTCCGGCGCCGTAGTGCACAACTAGATAGTTTTTCGCGTCGATGAAAAAAAGAACCACAAAAATCGGTTGAGAACTAAGGCCTGGGCAGAGTACACAAGATTATGCCCAAAAACGCACGTTTTTTGAGCATTAACCCCCCCTTTCCCACCCTTAAAAGGCAAAATTCGAAATTCCGGCCACGTAGTGCACAACTAGATAGTTTTTCGCGTCGATGAAAAAATGGTAATGCATGCATTCCAGGGGACGTCCCATTGGATAAGCATTAGATCAGTTTAACCAGTTGTTAAGTGATAAAACTGTTTCACTCGATGTAATTTATTTATTACTTTAGGCAAGTAACACTGCCCCCCCCCCCCCACCATTATCCATCTTAACATTTCTAGCGGCATGGGAGCCTCGAATCTGAAGAGCATTTTAAAATCCATGATCTACGATATCCAACATGCGAATTTTGGTTCACCCCCCCCCACCCCCACCCCCCCCCCCACCACCCCAACGCCAACAATGGTGCCAGTCTGGCACCAAAGCAGAAATACGTCGTAACATTGAACTTTCATCTGTTAGTTTTGGTAGGCAGTCCGTCGAAGTTCACATCCGAATTCAAGGTGAAACACACAAAAAAAAAAAAAAAAAAACACGGAATAAGCGGTTTATGGCATCATGGCACCATGGTGACACCACTATTAGTTCCATGGCGGTACAGAGAATAATTCATGAAAATCCGGAGGTATAATGAGAATTTTTCTTCAATTTCAAAGCTTGGGTACAATTAGTAAGCAGTAAAAGAACCGAAATATTGTAAAATCGGATATTTTGTGAATATTATCCCCCCACTCACCCCCTCCCCTTGTGAATTTTGGTACTCTGGTAAAATCATGTACAACTCAGAAGTTATTTGAGTCAAACAAAAAAAGAAACACGCAAATCGGTTGGAAATTGAGGCCTGGGCAGAGTTTACAAGATTATGCACGCAAACGCACGTTTTTTAAGCATTAACCCCCCCTTTCCCCCTCTTAAAAAGCAAAATCCAAAATTCCGGCGCCGTAGTGCACAACTAGATAGTTTTCCGCGTCGAACGAAAAAGGAACCACGAAAATCGTTTGAGAACTAAGGCCTAGGCAGAGTACACAATATTATGCCCAAAAACGCACGTTTTTCGAGCATTAACCCCCCCTTTCCTCCCCTTAAAAGGCAAAATTCGAAATTCCGGCGACGTAGTGCACAACTAGATAGTTTTCCGCGACGAACAAAAAAAGAACCAGGAAAATCGGTTGAGAACTAAGGCCTGTGCAGAGTACACAAGATTTTGTTACACAGACACACACACCTACACACACACCTATACACACACACACACACACACACACAGACATACACCTATGGTTTTTTTCGCGGATTTGGATTCAGAATGGTCTAAAACGGATTACTGTGTGGTTTTTTTTTTCTTTTCTGTTGAGTGTTGTCCAACTTTACCCCAGATCGATCGCATAAGGACGCCCAAGTCTTACTGTGGGACGTCCTAAAAACCCATGAAATATGCGGTATATGGTGCCCTGGCACCATGGTGGCACCACTATTAGTTCCATGGTGGGACAGAGGATAATTCATAAAAATCCGGAGGTATAATGATAATTTTTTCTCAATTTCAAAGCTTAGATACAATTAGTAGGTAAGCTATAAAGGAACCGAAATATTGAAAAATCGGATATTTTGTGAATATCATCCCCCCACTCACCCCCTCCCCTTGCGAATTTTGATACTCTGGTGAAATAGTGTGCAATTTGGATAATTTATGAGTCGAACAAAAGAAACACTCAAAACGGTTGGAAATAGAGGCTTGGGCAAATTTTACAGGATTATGCCCGCAAACGCGTTTTTTAGTATTAACCCCCCCTTTACCCTCTTAAAATTCAAAATTTGAAATTCCGGTGAGTATTGCACAACTAGATAGGTTTCCGCGTCGAATAAAAAAAGAAACACGAAAATCGGTTGGAAATTGAGGCCTGGGTAGAGTACACAAAATTAGGCCCAATAACGCACGTTTTTTGAGCATTAACCCCCCTCCCCCCCCTTAAAAAGAAAAATTCGAAATTCCGGCGACGTAGTGCACAACTAGATAGTTTTCCGCGTCGAACAAAAAAAGAACCACGAAAATTGGTTGAAAATTGAGGCTTGGGCAGACGACACAAGATTTTGTCACACACACACAAACATTCACCTATGGTTTTTTTTTTGTGGATTTGGATTCAGAATGGTCTAAAACGGATTACTGTGTGGTTATTTTTCTTTTCTGTTGAGTGTTGTCCTCCTCCACCCCAGATCGATCGCATAAGGACGCCAAAGTCTTACTGTGGGACGTCCTAATAACTGAAAAAAACTGAGCAGTTGAATGATAGTACGAAAACTTATTAAAAAAAAAGTTTGAGTTCTTTTAGAATCAAGGAAAAATTATTATTTTTTGAAGTTGAATTGTTAAATTGGAGCTTTACTCTTCCATGTCTTCGTCATTTTCGGAAAAACTTGGCTCTGGGGCGCGTTCCTTGGTTTTCACTGCTGAAGGTAAACCTGCAGCCTGGAATTATTTGATCATGTGGTATTTGATCAACTGTTCCCAGCTTGAAGTCATTGTTTTTCCTAGTTCAAATTTTAAAAATAGTGACTATCTCCCACTTGGTCAGTTTTTCCAGTGAACATATTCACGCACCAAGCATTTGTTTCAAACATAACCTTCGCCTTTCTGGTACTTGGTCACTTTTTCCAAGATCGACTTCTTCGATGGCATCACTTTTCTTCCCTGGAAAAACTGATCGGTTGGCATTTGGTCAATTTTACCGGTATGGAAAACAACTCCTTTTACGTCTTTGCTTGCCCATAAAAAATATCTTCTGGAAAATGGTCAGTTTTTGCAGCACGCATTTACTCATTCCGATGACTAAGTTTTCCCAGGTAATCGTGCTCAAGTGCCACTTGGTCACGATTTGCTACATTTTTCGGCAGTAAAAATTGAATTACCCTCATATTCTTTTAAATGATGAAAATAATCATTTTAAATTCATAGAATTACGTAGGCAACGTTATTTTCTATCACCTGACATCAAAACCTCGATTTCGAGAAAATGTCACTTGGTCACTTTTTGCAAGCACCCGACGATATTTCAATATAAATATATATATTTCAATATATATATATTTCAATATATATATTATATATATTGAAATATATTATATTTCAATATAAACCCTTAAATTTTCGTAGGGAGCGAACGGTTAGTCCTACAGAGCTCCGCGTGGTCTCAAAGAATTTTAAAAATTCTATAGAATCTTAAATTGAAGGAAAAACAATACCTTTATATCAAAATTTTTTGAGTTAGGGCGTGTTCAAAATTTCAAAATTGTTTTTGGAACCCTTAGAAGTGACCTACATTAACCAAAAGCTTCGGGGCACAACTAGACCCCAAATGGAGCCTACATACCAAATTTCATCAAAATCGGTCAATGCTAAGTGGCAAAAGTGCCGCGTACGGCGGACGGCGGACGGACGGCCAAATTTTTATTCGATTTTTGGATTCTACGTACCTTGAAACGTAAACCATGAAATTTTGAGGGGGTGTTAAAATTTTTTTTTTCTTGGTCGATTCCAAAGGTTCATTATTGAAAATAATAAACCAAAAACAACAATAATAAATGTGGAGTCTTTGGCAATAATAAAATAAATAATTGTTAGACATTTAATTTGGTCTAAAACCCGATAAATGTTATATAAATAAATATGTAACTACAAGAAAAATACTATATAAATTGAGAGCTTTCCAAAGAATGGTGAACAATTTCTGTGCAATGAACACTGCGGGAGTTCTATTTCCTTACCAACGGCTTGGTTGCACGTGAAAATCATTATAAAAGGCGCGTAACGGTTTTTTCTGTCGCTTTTTCGTGACGATTTTTTTTCGGTAGGTCATCGCAAAAACACATTCTGTGTTAAAAAATAAAAATCACCAACCATTGATCGCATTTCGGTCAGATCTAATTTGAACGAAGATTAGGCCTCTTAGCGATTCACACTCGTGTTTTGATTTATATATATTTCAATATAAACCCTTAAATTTTCGTAGGGAGCAAACGGTTAGTCCTACAGAGCTCCGCGTGGTCTCAAAAAATTCTAAAAATTCTATAGAATCTTAAATTGAAGGAAAAACAATTCCTTTATATCAAAATTTTTTGAGTTAGGGCGTTTCAAAATTTCAAAATTGTTTTTGGAACCCTTAGAAGTGACCTACATTAACCAAAAGCTTCGGGGCACAACTAGACCCCAAATGGAGCCTACATACTGAATTTCATCAAGATCGGTCAATGCTAAGTGGCAAAAGTGCCGCGTACGGCGGACGGCGGACGGCGGACGGACGGCCAAATTTTTATTCGATTTTTGGATTCTACGTACCTTGAAACGTAAACCATAAAATTTTGAGGGGGTGTTAAAATTTTTTTTTTCTTGGTTGATTCCAAAGGTTCATTATTGAAAATAATAAACCAAAATTGTCCTCATTGATCACATTGATACATGCTTTTCTGCTTTTAATTTTTTCTGGGAGATCAATGAACATGCCTCCTCTTAGTGGGGAGTACTTATTGATTTTAACTCTTAGACCATAAATTAATGCCAGCTTCCAACCACTTTTTTTAACTTCCAACTCGGATAACTCTGTATTTAACTTTTCATTCATTAGTCTAAGGATGGATTCTATTTGAGTATTGTGCAATAATATATCGTTCTTGACCTTTAAATTACAATCCATCTCTTCCCCAAGAGAGTTATTTACTAAAATATCAAGAACCAAATTAAATTTAATTGCACCATGATCGCGAAGAGAGTTTTTGAGAATTTTAATTAATTTTGGTCTGATGTCAAATAGGAATGAAGGTAAATCCAATGCAAAATTTGACTGTATAAAGAAGGAAGCAATTCTATTTGTGAAAGCAGAGATGTAGGGAATGATCTGTTCATCATCAGGAGCATTAGCCAATATTTCTCTAACATTTGGGTCACCACCTTGTCTAGCATTATCTACCTCTTGACCACAGTTAGTGTTATGTGCTTCAAACAAGTAAGCATTCGAGAAGCTAGCCCCACATTTTTCACACACTAAGTTAACAGAACAGTCTATTTCATGATTGATCCTTTCTAAATTATTGGGGAAATACTGGCCACATTTAGTACAAAAATCTCGATTGTGTCTCACTGCTTCATGTTCTTCCCTTTCATCTCTAGTGGCAAAATCCAATCCACAATATCCACAAACATTGGCAAAGTAAGAGGAGAATAAGTCATCTGTGGGAGATATGTTCCTCTTTTTGGAAGGAGAGGGAGAAGATGGACCAGCGTGAGTTTGTTCGTGACTCAGCCTCTCCTCCAATGAAGGAAAATAAATCCCACAGAATCCACACAAATTAGTGAACATTGACAATCTATCATCAATGTGAGATGCTGGTCTCTTCAAGATAGTGGGTGGAGTAGTATTGGTGGTGGGGAATCTACTTCCTCCACATTGGGTTTCATGGGCTATCAGTGTGGTCAAACTTTCAAATGCCCTCCCACAAAAGGTACACAACTTTGATGTACTAGCCATCTCTACCTTTAAAGTATTTGAACTAAAATATTTTTATGGAAATTTTAAATTTGTAATCAATTTAACACAAATTTAGAAACGTGTAAATTATTGAATGAAAAAAAAAAAAACTGGGAAAATTAATCCACAAACCTCAAGCAAAAGAAAAGAATATAAAGAAGTAAATCCAAAACAAGGATAAGTGAATAATAACCAAATTTTCAATCAACGGACTTAAAAGAAAAAAAAAATCAGAAAATTACTAAACGAAAATTGTTTTAGAAAAACTAATAACCAAGACACAATTAAAAAAAAAAAAAATGAAACAGAGAAAAAACCCAATCAAGTGATTGAGGAAAAAGAAATAATAATAACGAAATTTTCAATCAACGGATTGAAAAGAAAAAAAAAACTTCGGAAAAGTAGCTATTAAACGAAAATTGTTTCAGAGAAACCAAAACAACAAAATAATAACGGAATTATTTACAAAATAGAAAAAAAAAAACAATCGAGTGATTGAGACAAAAAAAAAGAACTTATCAAGGTCAAACTTGAACAAAGAAAGAAAACACAAAACCAATCGAGTGATTGAGAAGAAAAAAGAACGTATCACGGTCAAACTTGAGCGAAAAAAAAACTTATCAAGGTCAAACTTGAACGAAAAAAGAAAACACAAAACCAATCAAGTGATTGAGAGAAAAAAAGGACCTATCAAGGTCAAACTTGAACGAAAAAATAAAACACAAAACCAATCAAGTGATTGAGAGAAAAAAAACGCTGCAAATTATTACACAATGGTTTATTTTTTTTATTTTTCTATATACTTGGATCACTCGTCTGCAAAGCCACCAACCATCCAACATGAAGAAAAAACATCGATCGCATTTCGGTCAGCTTTAATTTGAACGGTGATTAGGCCTCTTTTGCGATTCACACTAGTGTTTCTGATTTATCGCACGTCCAAACTTTAAATTCTCGTAGTGAGCGAACGGTTTGTCCTACAGAGCTCCGCTTGGTCTCAAAAATTTTTAAAAATTCTATAGAATCTTAAATTGAAGGAAAAACAATACCTTTATATCAAAATTTTTTGAGTTAGGGCGTTTTGAAAATTTCAAAATTGATTTTGGAACCCTTAGAAGTGACCTACCTCAACCAAAATCTTCGGGCACAACTAGACCCCAGAAGGAGCCTACATATCAAATTTCATCAAAATCGGTCAATGCTAAGAGGCAAAAGTGCCGCGTACGGCGGACGGCGGACGGACGGCCAAATTTTTATTCGATTTTTGGATTCTACGTACCTTGAAACGTAAACCATCAAATTTTGAGGGGGTGTTAAAATTTTTTTTTCTTGGTCGATTCCAAAGGTTCATTATTGAAAATAATAAACCAAAAGGACGTACCAAGGTCAAACTTGAACGAACAAAGAAGTTATCAAGGTCAAACTTGAATGGAAAAAAAAGGAAGTGTGGGTTTTTTTGGGGGAGAGGTAGACCTAATTTGCAAACCAGGAGGTAAACTAATAAGGTTACTCACTTATCCCAGAGGAGCAGGGGACGATAGCTGAAGAGCAGGTCTGGAGCTAAAGAGCTGGTCTGGAGCTGAAGATGAGAGCTGGAGCTTGAAGAAGAGCACTGGAAAACTAGTGAACACTACAAAAACACGAGCAAGAGTGAGAGGAGGAGAGGAGGAGCAGCTCCTTATATAGGGTGGGAATGGAGGGGGGTATTTCCTTTGAGAAGGTATACAATTCGGTTAAGAAGGATAACCCTAAAAAATGCGTACTGAGAAGGAATACTTCATCACGGAGAAGTAATACATGAATAAAGTTTGATGGGGGGGTGTTTGACTATAGGCATTGAGAAGGAATACAATTTCATTGAGAAGGTATAGAATTCAGTTTAGACGGATAAATTTAAAAATTACCTACCTACTGAGAAGGAATACTTAATTCACAGAGAAGTAATACAAGAAAAAAGTTTGAATTGGAGTGGAGTTTGACTCCAGGCATTGAGAAGTTATAGCATTTTGTTAAGAAGGATAAGCTCAAAAATTACCTACCTATTGAGAAGGAATACTTATTAACAGAGGAGTAATACAAGAAAAAAAAAGTTTGAATTGTTGGGGTTGTTGACTGAAGGTGCATTCAGAAGGAATACAATTTCATTGAGAAGTTATTGAATTCTATTAAGAAGGATAACCTTAAAAATTACCTACCTAATGAGAAGGAATACTTATTCACAGAGAAGTAATACAAGAAAAAAGTTTGAATTGGAGTGGAGTTTGACTCCAGGCATTGAGAAGGAATACAATTTCATTGAGAAGTTATAGAATTTTGTTAAGAAGGATAAGCTCAAAAATTACCTACCTATTGAGAAGGAATACTTATTCACAGAGAAGTAATACAAGAAAAAAAATTTTAATTGTTGGGGTTGTTGACTGAAGGTGCATTCAGAAGGAATACAATTTCATTGAGAAGTTATTGAATTTTGTTAAGAAGGATAAGCTCAAATATTACCTACCTATTGAGAAGGAATACTTATTCACAGAGAAGTAATACAAGAAAAAAAAGTTTTAATTGTTGGGGTTGTTGACTGAAGGTGCATTCAGAAGGAATACAATTTCATTGAGAAGTTATTGAATTCTATTAAGAAGGATAACCTTAAAAATTACCTACCTAATGAGAAGGAATACTTATTCACAGAGAAGTTATACACAAATTAATTTGACCTTGGGGGTGGTGGGTGGTGGGAGGGGGAAAGGGGGTGGTTGATCTTGGGTATATAAGGGGCTGCTCTTGGAGGCGGCTCTTCATTCTGCTCCTGCTCTTCAAGATGATCAACTCTCTCTCATCTCAACTCAACGCAGCCAACAACCAGAACAACGGAATCTGCCGTCTGTCAGACCTTCGCATTGGAGTTCCCTACGAAGTGCTCTCATTTTAAAGATTTCAAAGTCGGTTTGGTGACACTATTGTGGCTTCATTGATCCCCATTGGCTGTCTTCAAGAAGCTTCCATTAGAGTCTTCCTACCAAAACGGTTCAACGACGTACTCACCGAGGACGAAATTCAAAAGTACAACAACAAGGTCATCAGATCAGTCAACCTCATCTACAGAGGCCTTGTCAACCGACAGCACGACTTGCAATTTGTGTGAAAAGTAAGTTATCATTTACCTCATTTAAATTATGAGTTTTATCCATATTCAACTATCATAATTATAATTGTTTCATCGGAACTTTTCAGATGGCTTCTTCCAGTAAGCAGTGTTCAGTTTGTGGTGCCAACTTTGTCACAGTGAGAGCATGCCAGCTCCACGAATCATCCTGCACTCGGGCCTCTCCACAGGAAAGATCGCCCAGTCCTGCTTCTCCATCAATGTGGGTTACAAATAACGAATTCTCAACGCGATCCACTGATGAAGAGGAGTACTCTGACCCCATGAATAAGGTAGATTCAGTTTCATAGATACTTTCAAGTACCAATTTTAATTTTTACTGCTTACTTACATAATTTTTATGGTCATTTTCCAGACGTATGCTGTGATGCCATCTTCCAGAGAGTCGCCTCCCAGGAAGAAGATGAAAACTTACAGCCCATCTCCTACTCTCCTCGTCCTACTACTCTGTCGTCGAATACCCATACCTTTCTCCCTCATACCTTCTTCTGCATCTACTACCTCCATCTCCGTCCGTTGATAGATACTCACCAGTACCAGAAGACGACCAGCCTCTATTGAACAACAGCTTAGATTCAGGGTTTCTTTCGTGGTGTTCCCAATGTTTAACTGACCACGAACACTAATTTTTCTATTCTATTTCATTGTATCGTTCATTCTTGAATTAAAATTTTTCATCGGTCCTTTCAAGGACCAACAAGTTCAATTTATACAAGAGAAGGAAAGACTGAATAAAAATAATTATTAAAAAAAGTGTGTGATTTCGTAAAGAATAAGTTTTTTCATCGGTCCTTTTGAAGACCAACATATAAAGTTTACATAAAAGAAGAGCTTAGTTGGAAATTCCAACGACCAAGAGGGTCAACAAACTTTTTAAATTTCTCGTTGAAGTGTGATTTCGTGAAGTATAAGCTTTACCTTTGGAGGACCAACATGTTAAATTTACACCTGAATAAAAATAAACTCTGTCGATCGACCCCACCTTGACGTGGTGACAAAGCTTAGTTGGAAACTCCAATGACCAAGTGGGTCGAACAATGGTACTATTTGAATCTTAATGCTAAGAATTAGTTGTACTTACCTTAGATCCTTTGAACTGTCCTTTTCAGGACAATAGATATTTCTCTTAGTTGTACTGACCTTGCTTTGAAACTTGTAGTAGAGATTGAAAATGATTACAGGGTAGGACAGATCGACCATACTGCCATATAGTTAACCTATCATGAAGCTCCATTCTCAAGCTAGCTTAAAATATAGTTTTTACCTGATGACATTGATGAGGGGTGAGAGTGAGGGGGAGTGTGTGGGGTAAGTATGGGGGAGTGTGTGGGGGTATGTATGGGGTAAGTATGGGTGAGTGTATGAGGGAGTATGAGGAAGTCTGTGGGGTAGGTGTGTAGAGGAGTAAGGGGGGGGGGGGGGGGTAAGTTTGGGGCAGTACATGGGAGTATGGGGGAATATGTGGGGTAGGTGAGAGGGAGTATGGGGAGTAATGGGGTAGGTTTGTGGAGTATGGGGAGTAATGGGGTAGGTGTGGGGGAGTAAGGGGGAATAATGGGGTATGTGTGGGGGGAGTTGTAGGAAGGAGTAAGGGGCGGAAGGGTTCAGGGGCGAAAGGAGTAAGGGGGCGGGAGGAGTACGGGGGCGGAAGGAGTAAGGGGCGGGAGGAGTACCGGGTGGGAGGAGTATGGGGGCGAGGGGAGTATGGGGCGGGAGGAGTACGGGGGCGGGAGGAGTACGGGGGCGGGAGGAGTACGGGGGCGGGAGGAGTACGGGGGCGGGAGGAGTACGGGGGCGGGAGGAGTATGGGGGCGGGAGGAGTACGGGGGCGGGAGGAGTACATGGGCGGGAGGAGTATGGGGGGAGGAGTATGGCGGCGGGAGGGGGTGGTGGGGTGGGGGTCAGGGGGTGGGAGGGGGTGGGGTAGGGGTCAGGGGGTGGGAGGTGGGTAGGGGTAAAGGTCAAAGGTCGTAGTATTAATAGTTATGGGGTAGAACCGCCCTTTTCTCTCTACTGTCAGGTATCGACGCTCTAGAAATAGTTTACCCTTGTTCAGGTAAGGGTGGCTACAGTGGGAGAGGTAACTCTCTAATTGCTTGGGCGAAATAACGGCCAACGCTTGACGCTCAGTCCTCAAGGGCCCCATTCACGTGTATGTCCGGAGTCGCCACCGCGTCCCTCCAGGTACTCCCCGAAGCCACCGCAGTAGTCCATTCACCTGGCTACCAAGACTACCTGACTCCGCCGAATGGCGGACATGCTACCATTAACAATTTATATTTGGAAAAAATACTTCACCACTACAATTGATGGTATTGTACATAAATATTTATGTACTCATATTATTTATGTTTATTTTGGCTCATATTAGGTAATGGTATAGGAGATCTTCAGAAGTACATTGTGCTGTACCAAATATGAGGTATATAGTACAGTTAGGTGATGAGAGGGTATTCTACCAGGTGGGTGTAGCACATAGCTTCCTCGTCATCCATAATATAGTTGGGTAGGCAATAGTATAGGAGATTGTCATAACTGCATAGTGCCGTACCAAATATGAGGTATACAGGGTGTCACCCTTACGGGCACACCACCGGGCAGGGTTCGATTCTACAACTAATTTGCAACAAAAAATGCCTCATAGCAATTTCTCCTTAGAGGCTTCGTTTTCGAGTTATTTCACTTTTAAGATTTTTTTCGAGTTTTCGACCTTACATCACTAAAATGGCTGTAACTCCCTTAACTGATGAAGTAAATTGAAATTTGATTATATCATTGGAAAGAGCGTCAAATTTCCTATCTCCCTGATGTGGTTTTAGAAAATTTCAAATGAAACGAACGGGTGTAAAATAAGTCAAAAGTAAAAAATTGGTAAAGTTTCGAAAATTTTCACTTTTGTTCAAAGTTTGATTCTCGAAACGTCGTGAACGGAAATCTCCATGCTGTAAGCCTAAAAGTTGCATGTGAATCCCAGCTTTCTAACGGTGTAGTCATTTTTTTAAAACACCATTAATTCAGTTAGAAAACTACGTTTTTAGGGCAGAAAACGTTCATTTTCGGGTGTAAATCGGCGTTTTTCACCAGAAATGCTTTCCAACTTAATAAATCATTTGACAGGAAATTTTACGTACTTTTTGACGCTGAATCGAATGGTAACACTTTCAGATCTCCTCGACAAACAAAAAGTACTTTTCAAGCCTTTTCCTTTGGGCGAAGGGCTTAATCTCGTTGTTCGTTTTATCCAAAATTGTCATTAAGGGAGGTCTGGGTTATTAATGACTCGCACTCCTTCCACTTTGTTGACACACTTAATTTTTGCCCTCTGTCTTGAAAATATCGTCCCGATCATTTGCGGAAAGCTTTATCTTTTCGATAGATTACAAGTTGGGGGTCGAGGACTCAGCTGTACCCTGTTTAACCCAGAAAGGGCTTGAAAAGTACTTTTCGTTTGTCGAGGAGATCGGAAAGTGTTACCATTCGATTCAGCGTCAAAAAGTACGTAAAATTTCATGGCAAATGATTTATTAAGTTGGAAAGCATTTCTGGTGAAAAACGCCGATTTACACCCGAAGAAGAACGTTTTCTGCCCTAAAAACGTAGTTTTCTAACTGAATAAGTGGTGTTTTAAAAAAAAATTACTACACCGTTAGAAAGCTGTGATTCACATGCAACTTTTAGGCTTACAGCATGGAAATTTCCGTTTACGACGTTTCGAGAATCAAACTTTGAAAAAAGTGAAAATTTTCGAAACTTTACCAATTTTTTACTTTTTGCTTATTTTACACCCGTTCGTTTCATTTGAAAATTTCTAAACCCCCATTAGGGAGATAGAAAATTTGACGCTCTTTCCAATGAAAAAATCAAATTTCAATTTACTTCATCAATTAAGGGAGTTACAGCCATTTTAGTGATGTAAGGTCGAAAACACGAAAAAAATCTTAAAAGTGAAATAACTCGAAAACGAAGCCTCTAAGAAGAAATTGCTATGAGACATTTTTTGTTGCAAATTAGTTGTAGAATCGAACTCTGCCCGGTGGTGCGCCCGTAAGGGTGACACCCTGTATAGTAGAACTCGGTGATGAGAGGGTATTCTACCAAGTGGGGGTAGCACATAGCTTCCTCATCATCCATACTATAGTTGGGTAGGTAATGGTATAGGAGATCTTCAGAAGTACATTGTGCTGTACCAAATATGAGGTATATAGTACAGTTAGGTGATGAGAGGGTATTCTACCAAGTGGGTGTAGCACATCGCTTCTTCGTCATTCATAAATAGTAGGGTAGGTAATGGTATAGGAGATCGTCAGAACTGAATAGTGCCGTACCAAATATGAGGTATATAGTACAGTTAGGTGATAAAGGGTTTTCTATCAAGTGGATGTAGCACTTAGCTCCCTCGTCAATCATGTCATGGTTGAGTTGTTGAATTGTGTTGTCAGAACTACCAAGTACCTACGATATATGAGGGAAGTCAAACAGTTAAGGGATATGAGAGTAGATGGCTAAGAAGGAAAGTGACCCCAATACCTCCTGAAACTGATCCATAAACGGAAACTCATCTACACGTATGGAAATTGATCCGGATTACAAAATGTCGTCCACCCTATGGCTTCTAGTTCACCTTACTGAAATGATGCACAGTATTGAAGTAGATCTACATTGCGAAAACTGATCGAAAAACTGCGGGTAAATTAATTTCTGATTCAAATTGAGGACCACTAAAAAGTGAAAAATAAAAAATAATTTAAAATGGAAAAATAACAAAATAAAAACCTTTTCAACAAAAAAATGGACCGACCTCAAAAATGATGTCCGTGAACACCAAAAAGGAAAAAATAATAAACTTAGCGAAAACACACTGATGTACTAGGTTGTTGGATATAAATATCTTGTCAACAGATAGTATGTTGGAATACCAAATATTATTTGTAATGTGATTCACACTCATTGTCACACTCATATCCTCCATCATACGATAGCAGTGACGAACTACCCAATAGTTTTGGAACACTTATCTCTACTCGTATTCATGTTTTGTAATACTCACCAGATCATGTGAGTATTACTTAATAACCACAGTGTATCCAGATAGGTAGGTAGGTACGCATTGAAGTCGCCGCCGTGCCCACCTGTAGACACAAACGTCTCCTGGATGTTCTACTTACCAACATTTTATTCGTTTTCGGAAATATAGGTACATACCTCCCATACCACAGACATGCTTCCACACCGAGTATGAACGTATATATCTTTTTGTCTAAAATTGTGGACGGTTTTGAACGTTAATTAGGTAACAACGATTCCGAAGGTATGTTGCTACAATATGAATGAATGAATGAATGAATGAATGAATGAATTTATTTGTAGAAACCACAAGTGGTATTACAATTGTCAATGAATTTACTTACATTAGGTAACATGTTAAATAAACAATGGAACAACAAATAGTAAGTTAATAAAGGAGAAAAAGATTGCTAGGAACTAATAGTGAAATAGGAACTTATTATGATATAGGAACTTATGTGATTGGATTTTAAGGAACAAAGAGTGCGAGAGAAACATTAGACACACAAAAATACATATACACAATCGCAGACATTCCTAGTACCACAGATAAGGTATAATATCACAGGCAATCTATTATCACAGTAAGAATTAAAACTATATAAATGAAGGTGAAGAATATAACAATCTTTGCAAGCAAGAGTACTAGATATATAATATTCCTCTGCTGCGTAAGTAACTAAACAGTAATTAGACTATAATATTCATTTAAGGAGTAAAGCTCCGCATCCAGTAACATTTTCTTGATAACTTTCTTGAATGAGGCAGACGGTAAATTTCGAGTGACGAGAGGCAGACTATTGTACAGGCGAACTCCAACCTGAAGGGGATTCGAAGCCATCGACGTTGACAGTCTGACGAATGGCGTGACCAAGTCTCCTCTATTACGAGTGGAATATGAATGAAAGTGAGCTCCACAATGCAGAGATGCTTTTCGCTCATGAATTAGAAGCAGACACACATATGCGTAGAGGCTCGGCAGTGTCAAAATTCTTAGATGTCTGAAAGAGCCTCTGCAGCTCTCGCTTCTACCAAGGCACCTCAAAATCCTGATAGCTTTCTTTTGTTTCGTGAAAATTCTGTGAGCATACGAGGAATTGCCCCACAGAATAATACAATATGAAAGACGGCTATGAAAGCACGAAAAATACACCATCTTCAAAATAGATGGGGACACTGCATCGACAAGTCTGCGTAGCATAAAGAGACAGGAGGAGAGCTTGGACGAAAGGGAGTCAACGTGCTTTAACCATGAAAGTCGGCTGTCAATCTCCACACCGAGCATATTTACAGAGTTATGAAGGCGTCCATTCAGGTTGAAATTTAGACTCTGTGTCTTGTCTTCATTGAGGAGGAGAGCGTTCCCTTGGCACCAATCTCTGACCACCAATGACACCGATCCAACCTTCCTTCTCATCTCCTCCACCGACGTACCACTCACCACGGCTGTAATATCATCAGCAAATAATGTGAGACTAGTATTGCAAGACTCCTGAGACCAGGAAATCAGATCATTTATATATATTATGAATAAACAAGGGCCGAGTCCGGATCCCTGTTTAATTCCACAGCGAATGGGTTCCTGAGTAGAGTGCTTTCCATTGTAAACCACTATCTGGTTCCATCCCGCCAGGTAGTTACGAAAAAAAGAGACAGCAACGGGATCAAAACCGTAGTATGCTAATTTCTCAGTCATCAGGGAGAAGGGTACCAAATCAAATGCTTTCGACAAGTCATAGAGCTCTAAAGTGGTCGACATCTTGAGTTCCAGCGCATCAAAAGCCTCCAATACCATTGAGCAGGCCGCTGAACTTGTGTTCCTTCCCACTCTGAAACCGAATTGCCTTTCGTTAAGTATTTTCTTTTCTTCCAAGTACATCGTTACCATCTCAAGAACTATTTTTTCAATTACCTTTGCAATCATTGGCAGTTTCGACACTGGACGGAAATCTTCATAATTTTTACACTTGCCCTTCTTAGGAATAGGAGTAATAGCTGAAAACTTCAGACACTTAGGGAATTCACCGCTTGACAAGCACCAGTTAATCAGGAAGGATAGTGGTTCAATTATAAAGTCGGCTGCTGCCTTCATCATAAATGCATTGATACCAAAATAATCGGATGACCCACTATTTTTTAATGAACAAATTGTGGCATAGACCTTCTCCACCGAAACCAGACCAAATGAAAACTCATTCTCGTAACCTGGTGCACTTGCCAGACCACTCACAAATCCGTCAGAGATCTTGGCCGGCATACGTCGATCAAACACTTGGGCAAAGGACCTGCTGAACCCATCACAATCAAGACTCGGATTTGAAGATACCGTCTGCGATTTCGAATTCAGTTCATTAGCAACCACCTTCCATGACGCTTTTATTTTGTTTGCAGCTCCTGATATTGGCTCCTGATATAATATATCCACCAATAAAATAAACAGTCTCATGTAATAATAGAGTCTCAAATTACTCGTCACAACCATTCCTAGGGAGGTTCACACTTACTATCATACTCATATGGCAGCAGAGACGTACTAGCTACCTGCTAGTTTGGGGAGCACATTGTAACTCAATGGTAGGTACTTACTCTTGTAATGCTAACCAGATCATCGAGTAAGGAAGGTGATTAGTTTGTGTCTACAGGTGGGCACGGCGGCGACTTCAATGCGTACCTACCTACCCATCTGGATACACTGTGGTTATTAAGTAATACTCACATGATCTGGTGAGTATTACAAAACATGAATACGAGTAGAGATAAGTGTTCCAAAACTATTGGGTAGTACGTCACTGCTATCGTATGATGGAGGATATGAGTGTGACAATGAGTGTGAATCACATTACAAATTGTAATGACCCAAATTTCATCAATTATTAGTTCTTAAATAAAGAAGCTACCGGAAGGATCCCTGAGTGAGTCACCACCCACTAGGGAGAGACGAGGTATGGGGGATACGCCGACATGACGTCACCCTTCCACCTCTCTCTCTCCCGAGCTAACGAAATGAGTATATAAGCTCACTCAGGGATGCTTCCTCATGCCAATCTAGTCAAGTCTATCGCCTTCGTCATTTCGCTCTCAACCCTTCTCCTCGAATAAGGATCTCCTCGAAGTACTAGGCTCAATAGGTAAATATCCCGTCTTCCCGTCGGTGTGGTTATGAACCGCCGAGGCTGACGGGCTAGCTGCCTCCACAGTGCTTAGCACCTCGGTGTGGTTATGAACCGCCGATGCGACAGCACTGCGTGTTAGGCTAGGGAACACTCTCTTCGTTGAGTAGGAGTTAAAGAAGAAACAAACGCCGCAGCGAGAAGGTCAGCTCCTTCACTCGCCGACACACAAACACAACAGTGGTGACCCCGCACGTTTTTAACTTCCTATTCGGCACAAGAGATGGACAACGACGGAGTTCCCGCGCCACCGCCGCAGCCTGACTTCGCAGAAGCCGCCAAAGTGTCAATCCCCTTGACACTACCACCGTTCTACAGGGACGATCCACGCCTCTGGTTCCTTCAACTCGATGCAGCTTACACCGGCGCACACATCAACACTCAAAGGGCCAGATTCACCCGGACACTCCCTCTGCTTCCCTACGATGTAGCAGTACAAACGGCAGACCTCTCAGCGGCTCAACTCGTCACGCCTTATGACGACCTCAAGGCTAGGCTCATCGACATCTTCGAGCCCTCTCGTCATCAACGGATCACGGCCCTCACCCAACAACAACACCTGGGGGACCAAAAACCTTCCCAACTCCTTCGGAAGATGAAGCACCAACTGGGGGACCTTATGCCGCAAGACCTCACTAAAGCCTTCTGGATAAAGGCCCTTCCAGTAGAAGTGCAAACCACCATTGCTCCGTGGATGACGAAAGATGCGGAGTTCCTCGCACCAATCGCCGACGCAGCTCACGAGATACGGAGCACAACATCCGTACATCAGGTCGACCCTACACCGCACACCGAAACGGTCGATCGTAAGCCACCCTCTCGTGTCAAAAAGCCGGAAAGACAACGTCCGCGCAGCCGATCACCATCCCCGGCGCGAAAAGGAGGACTCTGCTGGTACCATTTCACCTTTAAAAAGAAGGCGTTGAAATGTTCAAAACCATGCTCTTTCAAAACCGTGTCCTGGCAGGAAAACTAGGAGGCCCGCCTGTTAACAAGGCGGGCACCTCTTACACCGACATTTCCAACAGACTTTTCGTCAAATGCCGGAAGAACAACATCCCCTTCCTCATAGACACAGGAGCAAGCATTTCAATCATTCCCAACAACCTTCTTCACTGGACAAGGAGAACTCACGATCAACTTCTCTTCGCAGCAAATGGTACTGCCATATCAACGTACGGACAATATCGTACGAAAGTAATTCTCGAGAACGAGGCATACGAATGGGTTTTCATAGTCGCCGACGTAAAACGACCGATCATCGGCGCAGACTTTTTGAGTTATTTCGGACTTCACGTCGATCTCAAAAATAGACAATTATACAACCCACATTCACGACGCCCAATTCAGGGATACGTAAACACGGTCAACACCGGAGTCTCAACAGAAGCTACCCCTCCGGCCTTTTCAAACATGCTGGCGCGATATAAACCAGCACAACGACCGTCCTCACTTCTCTCATCGGTGAAACATTACTTCGAGACTAAAGGCCCTCCCGTCACAGCTAAAAGCCGCCGCCTTCATCCAGAACAGCTTCGTCAGACTAAGGAGAGTTTCGATCAACTCCTTAAAGACGGAATCATACAGCCATCGAAATCTCCGTGGGCGAGCCCCTTGCACGCCGTTCCAAAACCTAATGGGACATGGCGCTTCTGTGGGGATTATAGAAGACTGAACGAACGCACTATCGGTGACCGATACGCCGTTCCTCACCTACGGGATTTCTCATCTCACCTTCACGGATGTTCTGTGTTCACAACATTAGATATATCGCGAGCATTCCACCATATAGACGTCAACCCAGCAGACATACCTAAAACAGCCATAATAACACCGTTTGGCCTATATGAATACCGAAAAATGAACTTCGGGCTCAAGAACGCCGCTCAATCATGGCAGAGGTACATGGACCAAATACTCAGAGGTCTCAACTTCGTATTCTGCTTTCTCGACGATATTCTAATAGCTTCCACTTCAATCAACGAACACAAACGTCACGTTCAAAAGGTCCTGGACATCTTCGCAGCGGAAGGCCTTACAGTCAATAAAGAAAAATGCGTTATGGCCAAAACCGAGGTCGTATGCCTCGGCCATCTCGTCAACAAAGACGGCATTAAACCACTTCCCAAAAAAGTGGATAATTTAACCACATTTCCGCTACCTACATCGGTAACGGATTTACGCCGTTTTTTAGGAATGCTGAACTTTTATCGTCGGCACATTCCACACGCCGCCATTCACCAACAACCTTTAGTCGAAGCTATTCCTCAACCTTCGAAGAAAAAGGACAAAAGACCTATAGAATGGACGGAGCAACGCCGATTAGCATTCAAACAATGCAAATCGGATCTACAAACAGCAGCACTCTTGGCTCACCCTTCACCTAAGGGCAGGTTATCTCTCACAACAGACGCATCGGAAGTAGGGATAGGGGCGGTGCTTCAACAAGAGGTCAACGGAAAAATCAGTCCTCTGGGATTTTTTTCAAAAACCCTGACCTCAGCTCAGATGAAGTACTCAACCTTCGATAGAGAACTCCTAGCTATCTTCGAAGGCATCAAACATTTCCGCGACTTCATAGAAGGCCGGGAATTTTGTGTCATTACGGACCACAAACCCCTCACGACTTCCTTGCACCAAGACAGAAAAACAGCCTCGCCAAGACGCCTACGCCAAATGGAGTTCATCAGCCAATTTACTACGGACATCCGCTATACGCCGGGAACATCGAATATAGTAGCCGACGCTCTATCTCGACCGTCTACTCCTGAACTCAATGAACTCACAGAATTCCCCACGGGACGTACAATCGCACTCGAACAACAAAAAGATAAATCATTCGAGTTACGAAAACTAATCGAAAACGAAAGATTAGAAGAAACATCAATTCCATCGTCCTCCACCAAACTATGGTGCGATGTATCGGGAAATCAACCACGCCCGTACATTCCAATTAAACTCCGAAAATCTATATTTCAGCATTACCATTCCCTAAGCCACCCGGGAATAAGGGCCACAAGAGATATAGTTCGGACACGTGCGTTTTGGCCGAAAATGAACACCGACTTGCGCAACTGGGTTCAAGCCTGCGACCGCTGCGCCAAATTTAAAGAATTTCGGCATCCCAAAACGACACCAGAACAAT
This sequence comes from Apolygus lucorum, assembly GCA_009739505.2. Taxonomy (NCBI): domain Eukaryota; kingdom Metazoa; phylum Arthropoda; class Insecta; order Hemiptera; family Miridae; genus Apolygus; species Apolygus lucorum. Next base: position 111,072,796 of record CM019167.2, on the reverse strand, counting down.
TCGAACACAGTTTACAGTTCGATCACATTCATTTAGATCTCGTAGGACCACTTGCACCCTCTGAGGGTTATAAGTACCTACTAACCATGATCGACAGGAATACAAGCTGGCCAGAATGTGTACCAATGCGAACAATAACATCCAAGGCAATAATCGACAATATTATCAACACTTGGATCGCAAGATACGGATGCCCTCTCCTCATTACAACAGACCAGGGGAGACAATTTGAAAGCGCAGAATTTTCAGAATTTCTACGAAAATTCGGAATACAGCGCAACAGAACAACCGCTTACCATCCCGAATCAAATGGTAAAATAGAACGATGGCATCGCGACCTCAAAAATGCATTACGTACAGCAGCCACTTCCTCATCTTGGTCGAAGGATCTACCAACAATTCTTTTGGGTCTCAGAACAACGGTACGATATTCGGACGGCTATAGTGCGGCGGAACGCACATTTCGATCTCCGCTGCGACTACCCGCCGATTTATTCACCCCTCTACCCACAGAATTGTCATCTGAAAAAGAGACCAAGACGACTACGAGCATCAACCGACCGTTTCCGGCAGCCTTCCACACAACTCGAAAAATGTACCTGCGCGAGGAAACCCTCAAGAAAGGTTTAAAACCCTTGTATTCAGGGCCCTACGACGTCATCAAGACAGACGAAAAAACAGCGACAATCCTCGTAAGTGGGTCAAAAATGACCGTTTCTTTGAGTCGATGCCGACCAGCTTACGGTTTCACCCCCACTCCAGTCGAACCTGAGGTACCCCCAGAACACAACGAAACGGTACCACTCAAAACGATAACTCCAAAGAGGACACATCTACTCGGCGATACACTGAGACGCACAAGCTACGATGAGCGCCCCTCACACACCGGCGGACGAAAGAAAACCGCCCAACGAATGTTCTCCGTTCATAAGGAAACCAACAAGACCTGTACGGCCGCCGACTTCTACAAAAAGGACGGACGGACATATGCCGAAATCGCCAAATCACCTCGGCTACAATCATGCACGCCGTACCACGCAACAAAGCCAACAAACGGCGCAAACCAACAATTTAAGAAACGGGAGCCGTCGCGAAGAAAATATGCCGCGACGTGCTACCCACCATCAACTGGAGGAAATAGGGGAGATCACCGCATATAATCAAATGATCGACGAGGCCATCCTGAGATTCCTTTCCTCTACCCCTATTTCCTCCCACCCAAGTCCCGGGCCGAACAACCGCCGTCGTGCGGGCCCTTCTTCTTTCAAATCCCAAAAAGTTCGGTCCGGGCAATTTTTATCAATATCATTTTTATCAAATACAGCAAGGAACAGAATCTGTTCCTGATACTCTACTTCTGTATGTGATACTGGATAGATGGGCCCAGTATTTCAGGGACCTACTCAATGCCACGAATTATCTGCAGATAGAAGAGCAGGAAACCCAATCTTTACCAGATAGGGAAAGCGAGACAATAGTCCCACCCCCAACATATGAAGAGGTTGTTGAGGCCATAAAAAGCCTCAAGAACAATAAAGCGCTAGGGGAAGATGGAATTACAGCTGAGATGATCAAGTATGGTGGGGAGCGGTTAGCTGTGGAGATCCATGATTTGGTCACAGGTGTGTGGGAAGCGGAGACAATGCCGGACCAGTGGAGTATGGCTGTCATATGCCCAATCCATAAGAAGGGGGACAAGTAAGTTTGCAATAATTACCGTGGCATTGCCCTGCTTATGACTTTGTACAAAGTTCTTGCAAAGATAGTTGCGAGAAGGCTACATTGCTGCATGAAGGCGGTTTTGGGCGACTATCAGTGTGGCTTCAGAGCTGGCAGGTCCACAACAGACCAGATCTTCATTGTCCGCCAACTAATGGAGAAATGCTACGAATATAATGTAGACATTCACCAACTGTTTGTGGACTTCCGCCAAGCATACGACTCAATACATAGACATGAGCTTTATCAGGCCATGGATGAGCTGGGGATCCCCCGTAAATTGATTCGTTTGGTACAGATGACTCTAACCAACACAAGGTGTAAAGTTAAAGTGGAAAACGGGATCTCAAATTAATTTCAGGTTAACCAGGGTTTGAGGCAGGGAGATGCGTTGTCCACTCTCCTTTCCAATCTAGCACTCGAAAAGGTTATGCGGGACGTGGATCTGAGCAATCCTGGAGGCACTTTGTGGAACCGGATGACTCAGAACCTGGCATATGCAGATGATATTGACATGATCTCGAGGAACCTTAGAGAGCTAGAAGGAGGACTTCAAAGGCTAGAGAGAAGTGCTGGAGAAATGGGTTTGTCCATCAACCGAGAGAAGACACACTACATGTTTTCAACCAGAAGAGGGGAGAGAGTGAAGCCACAAAGCATTATACTGAATGGTAACACGTACAGCCGCACTCCAAACTTTAAATACCTGGGAACCTTATTAACTGAAGACAACAGCATGAAAGCAGAGATAAGGACCCGAGTAGCAGCTGGTAACAAATGTTACTATGCCTTGAGCAGAATGTTTCGAGCTCGATCACTCAGCAGGAACATCAAGCTGAGAGTGTACCGTACGATGGTAAGGCCTGTAGTGCTTTACGGCTCCGAAACCTGGATGCTGACATGTGCTGATGAGGAATTCCTTCGGCGGTTTAAAAGGAAAATCCTCCGCAAAGTTTTTGGCGCCAACTGCATCAATGGACGTTGGGTAATCCGCACAAACCTTGAATTACAAGGACTGTATGGGCACCCTGACATTGTTGCTGAAATAAATGCCAGCCGCCTCAGATGGATCGGCCATGTGGAGAGAATGGGGGAAGACCGAGCTGTGAAAAAGATATACCAGAGAAAGCCAGGAGGCCGCCGACTGCGAGGAAGACCTCGGAAGAGGTGGCTGGACGATGTGGAAGAGGACCTGAGAGGAGTCAGGGCTGGAAGATGGAGGTTGAAAGCTCAAGATCGAGCTGATTGGAAGAATGTCATTGAGGAGGCCAGGGCCCTACATGGGCTGTAGCGCCGAGGAGTAAGTAAGTAAGTAAGTAAGTAAGTAAGTAGGGTTGTTAGGGTTGTTGGGGTAGGGTAATAGAGGGTGTTTTTATCTTTCCGGAGCCCTTCTTATCCCTACCCAAGTCATGGTCATGCGTCCCCATCGCACAACCCGGGCCCCCTAGGATGGACAGAGGTGGTCCCATTAGGTTTCCCTGGTGGACCCCTCTTGAAGTTCCAGGGGTGGCTGAATGACCCTCTGGCGATTAGGGAGGGGGCCCCTGTCAATGGGTCCCCTGACCCTTCTTTGCGCTTCCCCGTTATGGATAACAACCTAACCGAGCCTCATGACCCCTCACAGCTCAGAGGCGCCCCAGGCAGGGGCATCGGCCATCCTCACCCTCCTCCTCTTCCTCATCATCCCTTCCCTCTTCCTCTTCCACAGCCTCTTTATACCACCAGTGTGCCAATTGTGAGGGAGCATTCACCTCCAGGTCTGGCTTTGGTGTCCACGTCAGACGGAGGCATCCTATTGCTGCAAATGATGAAATAAATGTTGAACGAGTGCAGCCTAGGTATGCTTCCGAGGATTTGCGTAGGATGGCAGCAGATGAGGTGGTGGCTGTGCGCAATGGGGTACGTAACATAAATGTTTATTTAAGCGAACGTTTTCCCACGCGCACAGTCATTGCCATCAAGAACCTCCGCCTGAAGCCCCACTATAAGCAGCTTGTCCAGGAAGCTATCCTGGCAAATAGCGGTGAGGCTTCTCCCGCATCTCCTATTGCTGACGTGGACCAGCAGTCTGCCATTCAGTATCCCTCCCCCGGGACCTCCGGTCTTCTTGACGATTTGAAGACCGAAGTCTTGAGGCTCGGGGGGCAGGTAGGTCGTATTGAAGGCTATGAAAGCACCTACCTGCAGGATCTGGCGAGGCGGGCTGCTGAAGGGCTGGACAACCTGGAGGACAAGGTTGCAGCCTATCTAGGGAGAATCTTCCCGCGGGTTGGGGATGCGACGTGACGCAGCACCAGGGGAGACCTCCTCCCAGAGTGGTGTTGCGTGGAGGTCGCAGAGCAGCTAAGCAAGCAAGACGGCGGGAGTACCACCGGGTTCAGAGTTTGTGGAGGAAGCATCCGGCACGTGTAGCTGCGGAGGTACTGGAAGAGCCTGGGGAAGATCAAGTTCAGCCCCTCTTCAGGAGTTTGTGGATTTCTGGGAGCCACTTTTGAGTGCTCCCAGCCACAACCCTGGGGAGCGAGTGGTTACCCCAGTCTCCACCAGGGATTCCTTACGCAGCATCTTGTGTTCGCCGGTGCTACTTGACGAGGCACACAAGTGCCGTGTCAAGAACTCCACATCCGCTGGACCGGATGGCGTTTCTGCCCGTCGCTGGAATAAAGCACCAAATACGATTAAGCTGCTCATCCTCAACCTGCTCATGCTTGCGGGAAGACCCCCGAAAGCGTTAACCCGTACCCGAACCGTATTTATTCCTAAGAAAGGGGGAAGTGGGCCTGGAGGCTATCGACCGATCTCAGTGTCCTCGGTAGTCTTCCGCCACTTCCAAAAAGTACTGGCATCTCGCCTCCAGGTGGCTGGTGTCATTGGTGACGTCCAGAGAGCGTTTCGGCCAGCAGATGGCACAGCGGAGAACCTTACAGTTCTCCAAACTGTCATCTCGCTGGCCCGTATTAAACGCCGGCAACTCCACCTCGCCGCTCTGGACGTCGCTAAGGCCTTTGACACAGTCAGTCACCTTGCCCTGACTGATTGCCTTCGTGGTGTCGGGGCCCCATCTCGATTAATAGAGTATGTGGCCTGTCTGTACCATGAAGGCGTGACGGTCCTCGAGGCAGGGGGTGAGGTTTCAGGGGATGTACGGATCGGGAGTGGGGTACGCCAGGGGGATCCCTCATTGCCACTCCTCTTCAACCTGGTCGTGGATACGGCCTTGGGTAAGCTGCCCACTGAAGTAGGGTTTGATCTCGCCCCTGGGGTGCGAGTAGGAGCATTGGCTTTTGCGGATGATGTTATCCTACTCACAGAAACCTGTGAGGGCTTGCAGATCGCCCTCAATGCATTTGCTAAGCAGCTAGCCAGGTGTGGACTCGTGGTCTGGACTCGTCGGTCTCCTTGGTCCCGTCGGGTCGCCAGCATAAGGTGAAAGTTGTGGATGGGGGTTTTGTCGTAGGACAATCCCCCATTCCATCTCGATCCGTGCTGGAGGTTTGGCGGTACCTTGGAGTCGACTTCATGGGGGTGGCCACCATTACTGCCAGCCGTGTGGACCTTGGTAGAGCGCTAGCTCACGTTACCAAGGCTCCATTGTAGCCACAGCAGAAGCTGCGCCTCCTCCGCACGTACTTACTGCCAAAGCTGACGTATGGGTTAGTCTTTGGCAGGCTTACGGCGGGGAGGCTGCAAGAATTAGATCGAGTAATATGCTCTGCTGTGCGCTCTTGACTGAGGTTCCCACCTGGTGTCCCAAGTGCCTATTTTATCGCACCGGTCAAATCCGGTGGGCTTGGCATTGTGTCTCTCTCAGCATGTATCCCTTCCCTGCGCCGCCAGCGCCTGCTAGCCCTTCATGGGTCGAGCTGGGAGGTCGCCCGTGCGGCTGCTGATCTTGATTTTGTCAGGCAGCAGTTAGCATGGTGCGACCGAGCAACACCATCTGCTCCAAAACCCAGTTCGTCTGCTGAGTTTGCTGCTGCCCTGCATGAGTCAGTGGATGGTAAAGAACTCCGACAGTGCTCCAAAAGCCTTGTCTCATCCCAATGGGTAGATTGGGCTTCGGAGGGCATTGGGGCCCGTGACTACCGACACTTTCACGCCGTCCGTATGGCTACTCTGCCAACTGCGGTACGGTGTTCGAGAGGTAGTCGCGGGACAACCCTACCCCTTTGCCGTGCCTGTCGGAGTGGAAACGAACATCTTTATCAAGTAGTGCAGCAGTGTCCTCGAACTCATGGGGGCCGCATTCTACGTCATGATGCGGTCGCCAAGCAGATAGCAGGTGCTTTGTCGTCTAGCGGCTGGGATGTTAAGAGGGAGAGATTGTATCACATGCCAAGTGACCAGGGTAAGAAGCCCGACATCGTTGCCGTCAAGCCCGACCAGTCTTGCATTATCCTGGATGTCCAAGTTGTCAATGGCAGCTTGGACATGGAGCAGACTTGGCGGGCTAAGATAAGAAAGTATGATAGAGATGATTTACGGCAAGCGGTGTCGGAGCTAAAAGGAGTGGAACCCAACAACATCAGGGTGACGGCTGCAACCTTGTCGTGGCGCGGGGTGTGGTGCGGGAAAAGTGCCACGGAGTTGCGCGAGTTGGGCATCTCGGTAGGCGTACTCGGTGGTATCACCACCCGTGTCCTGCTTGGCTCGTATTTGAACTGGTGGTCGTTTTATAGAGGCACTTCCCTTCATCCATCTCTCCCACCCCCACCTTACTCATCTTCCCTCATCCCTAGGGCCGGCGTCGGGTGAGTCCTGGGCGTCCTCCCCATTATTTTTGATTTATTTATTTATTTTCATTCATGGCGTGCCCCCTCCGTCATAAAAGACATTTTGTCTTTGAAGGGAGTTTGTAAAAAAAAAAATTAAAAAAAAAAAAAAAAAAAAAAAAAAAGATAGGAAGAATGTCGTAACTAGGTAGTTGGTATTTACAACAATACACTCTTTATGAGCATTTCAATTCAAGTTGCTGTAGATGTTTGCCGTTCTCGTAGGAATGCTTCATGATAATGAATTCAATCAGGTATCACGTCAATATGAACAAATAGAACAACAGAAATTCGAAAATTAATTGTTGAATTTCGAATATTCTCATTTGAAGATAAGAAAAACCATTAAAATATGACGAAAATACTTACGTCGTCGTAACACAGCTTTCCTTGCTTGGGTAGAACTCGTTCTTGAATGGCCAACTGCTGACGTCGATTGAATAGTTTCTTCGATGGTTCGTTTTGTTTATTTTAGACACTCTTTCACTTCACTACTAGCGCATTCAAATCAATAAAAACGCCAAAATAGATGTTTTGGAAAGGAATGAAGCAAAGAGATGGGCAATCGTTTGTTGATCACCAACCGCTTATCAATATTATCACTGAATATTCCCATTGGTCAATAGGAGCGAGTCGCCCTAAGGGTTACCATCTCGGAAGTTCAACTTCCTTATCAGTTGAACTTAAAGCTGACCTAAGAGCAGCTACACTAAAAACAATTGTGAATAGCGATTTCTCCTCAAGTTTCACTTTGGCCTGAAGTATCACTTTCGGAAGTGCGACTTCAAGTTTCACTTTGGCGATTTTTGTGAATACGGGCCATAAACTGGTCGACAAATGGGCAAGAAGCCTTGTCGACATCTTTCAACACCAAGGGTTGACCAAAGTCGACTTCACAGGCATTGGAAATATGTCGACACAAAAATACAGCGACTAGTCGACAACTTTCAACACCCTTGTTGAAAAAGGTCGTCCAAGTCAACCATGGGGATACGACGACATATTTATGTCGACATCCTTCGTATACCTGCGAAATCTCGAAGATAAACGGCATACACTCTTCCTGGCCAATTATACGTCAACAAACCCATAAACAGGGATCATAACCAACTATCGTTGGTAAAGATATAATAGCAAGGGATCACTCAGCCCCCTAGACTACAGGCCGGGGGACTGGAGCGATGAGTCATCAAGGGTAGTGTCTCGCGGTCCTCCTGTTCCTCCCTTCAGAATAAGGCTTTTCACTCTCTTTTTTTGCTTCCTCACTACCGAAGGTAGGGAAGCTTTGTATTCGTGAAAGAAGTGAAAAAAAATTGTGTCCTCCAAAATCGAAATTTCCACTTGCCTTTTGCGTTTTAGAGCTTTCTGAACAATTTTGGTTCCGTGTCTGTCTGTTGTCTGTCTGTGGTCAATCCTTGTCCCGGGCAAAACTATATCAACATATGGTCCGATTTTGATGAAATTTTCAGGGATTGTACGGGTTAGGTCCTAGACGGTGCCCTATCAATTTCAGCACCGTTGGACCGATAGGAGCGAGTGCGCATGCGCAAACGTGAAATTCCTGAAACCTCGGTTTCTAATGGACCGATTTTTTTCTGTTTTATCAGTTATAACCAACAGGTTTTTTGTCATCATAAGTTCTTGTGAAGTTAAAGTGGTAAAATAATTTACCACCATTATTTTTGGACTTATACATTAATAATTATTACAAGTGAATTAATTTTAAAAAATGGACATATACCTAACCACAATATAAAAGAAACATATTGTTTAGTAATGCATGCATTCCAGGGGACGTCCCATTGGATGAGAAGTAGAAAGGTTTTTTCACGGATTTGGAACTGCAAATTATGAAGTTTGGAAGGTACCTTTGAATAGCGGGTAAGTAGGTAAGCTTGCTCTATTTGTACGGAACAAACACAGTCATATTAAATACTGTTATGTAGCCACGACGGGTTTTCTTACCCCCTTCATTGAAAATGACCCCAACAACAGTGACTAAGAGGCCAATAACTTCCCAATAACATCTACCTGGGAAAGTTACCTTCTACCACTGATACAATGGTATGAATCATCCTGGGTTGACTAAACAACCGGGATTATTAGTGCCTAGCAAGCGCTGGTATTATTAGAATTTGGGATTTCCGGGATGAGCGTCAGGTAAAGAGCCATTATTTACTGACACTACCCTTGATGACTCATCGTCGGCTAGAGGCTCAGTCCCTTATGCCATATGATCCCCCACCACCATCATCACACATCTCTTATAAAAAGACTATGCGGGGCATTGAGTATTTCATTCTTAAATTCTGCTCCTTACTATAACGTCGTGAGATTTTTCTTGCAAAATGCTAATCGTTCTCAATGGCCAGCGTGCAAATAGTGTCCTTTACGTGGATGATACTAGTGATTTAGTGTATTGGATTGATAGGAAGCGCAACGGCACCTGGTACATGAAGTGCAATCACGCTTCTTGTCCTGGGAGAGCTAAAATTAGAAGCATGCCGCTTGAAATTGCTGATGATTTCGATTTTTCTGAAACCCTTATGGTCCAGACGAAGGATCATAATCATTCCCCGGAGGCATATTTGAAGCAGGTAAGTGCCTTTAAATACATAATACTATTACGTGACATATTAAGTTACTTAAATATTATTTATATAATCAAATCAGACTTCTGTTTCTGTTTTTTTTTTTGGAATGTTGAAACTGAGTTAATCTTTCTTGCCAACAGGTGAAAGAGCTGAAAGAAACCATCCTCAAAGTATGTGCCTCGGAGAGTGGAGACATGCATCAAATATTTAAGAAGGAGTGTGCCAAGTGAGTCCAATGTATAATAGATTACCTTTCAAAATAGTCATCTTATACACCTTAGGTAATAATTTTACTTTTCATTATCGTTAAGTAATTGTTTTGTGTTGGTTTAATGCACATCAAATTTACTCTAGCCTATTATTAATTGCTTAATCTTGCATTCTAGGGTTCCAGTGGAAATTGCAAGTAAGCTCGAATGGGCGAAATTTTACTATTCCATGCGAAAGGTCCGTAAGAGCCAGCTTCCTGCAGTACCCACTACCATATCCGGGTTGCATGATGCAATTCGAACCGTCATGCCTCGTTTCGGCATGGTAGGCGGGATCGAGTTCTACCATGGAGTTGTGGAAGCTGCCGGCAAAACAAGCTGCATGTTTGTAACGAAGCAGTTGGTCCCAGTGCTGCGCGCCTCCGCGCTTTGGCACGTTGACGGCACATTTAAAACGGTACCTAGGCAGCCTCCAGGAAAGCAGCTAGTCACCATAATGGCCAACGATGGTGACAAAGTGAGTACCGAAATATTAGGTGCCGTCCTATTTTATAACTTTGTCTAAGTAGTTATAAAATAGGTAGGTACGGTAGTTGTTTGTTTAAACATTATATATGTAGGCCCTCTATTATACCTCCACTAGTACTAGTTACTTTCCACCACGTTCAATAAATTTATTTCACGTACCTAATCTCGATTTTAGGTGTACCCAGTAGTATACGTCATCATGCCGTGCAAGGAGGACTCCTATGTCGCGGTTTTTGAAAACCTCAAAAATGAATTCGGCCTTTCACCTCCAGCAGTGATGAGTGATTAATAATCACTGATCAGTGATCATCGATTCATAATCACTGATCAGTGATCATCGATTCATAAACACTGATTATGAAGCTTCCCTCAGAGCTGCAATAAAGGAAGTGTATCCGAACACCGACCTTAAAGAGTGTTGGTTCCACTATGCACAGGTAATTACACTTGTACCTACTATTTCATTCCAATGTGCAAATCTTATCAAAGAAAAATCGTAATTGCATTGATTATTACTACTATTACTATATATATGTTTCGATATTTCAAAGACTCCAGGTTTAGCGCTGGTAGATGAAAATGTGATACCAATAACTATTACTTCCAGGCTATCATCAAATACATATCGACCCATGGATTAAAAACTGCATTGACTCAGGACAGGGCTTTTGGCAACATGGTCAAAATGTTAATAGCTTTGGCCCTTTTGCCAGCTGGAGACGTGCAAGCTGGGCTCGCTCATGCCAAAAGGAACATCGAGTCAGCCAGATTAACGGAACAATTTGAACCTGTAATGCAGTAAGTTATTTCGGATAAATTGAACTTGTCGGCAGTTTTCGTTTAGAGTTAAAACTACGATTTAGCCTTTTTTAAACGACCAAAAGCGGGCGTTTTAGCTCTAAACAGTGGTGGCCCTTAAAATATTAATGTTTTCACTGATATGGTCTTGTTTTCTCGCGGATACTTCCACAGTTATTGAATGGATAAAATTGGGCCTGCAAATTTTTCAGTCAATGGTTCCAGTGTAAGAACTAACAACCACCAGGAGTCGTTCCATGCCCAGCTGCTCAAATGTTTCGGAAAATCCCACCCAGGAATCTGGCAGTTCATGGGTAAGTAATAGGAAATTGGTCAGTACTCACATACTGAGCCACGTGTAAAGCGCATTTTCTTTCAAGTAGATAAGTCTGTGACTTTGTGATACGTGGTCAGCGGCTCCTCATTGACCGTTATCTTCGGCGCGTTAAATATGGCATCCATGAGTACCAAGTTTCATCAAAATCGGATGTCGGGAAATGGCATTGTAACGGCTTTTATGAGAAGACATATATAAATACATACATAAACGGACAAAGTGAATTCAATAGTGCCTTTTCATAAGAAGAAAATGCGCTAAAAATTACTTGATGATAGAGCCTATAGATTTTACATTGTATACCGATCATTAAAATAGATCTATTTTACAGATGGCCTCATTCATATGGCTTCGACGGCCGTTCGTGACCATCAACGGGTGATCGACGGCGCTGCTGTCTCCTTTGGGAGAAATGCAAAATGGTCTTTCCACGAGAGAACAATATCTGCAAAACTCCGAGATTTGGCAATCACTCTTTCACGATTCTTACACTACTCGGTGTAACATAATGTATAGTTGAGATGACTCCGATAGGATCGCTATAAGTTGATTCATTAGTTCATTGTGTATGGAAGTACCAACCTAATACATTATGTTCTTTTTATTATGTAAAGTTGAATAACCTGATTAAAGGCAGACTGCCATCTTCCTAATGCTTCTAATTGTGCGACTAATTTCATGCCCTACCTTTAATATTTAAATAGTAATCGTCAAACATCTTACATGGTGTCAGGTGTGGGGTACAAAAGTGATCATAAAAAAAAACATACCTCGCGTTATTAATAAAATAAAAGAATAAGTGAAAACGGAGCGAAGCGGTGTTTTCACTCTACTAGAGTATTTTTGTACTTGGCGTTTCGTTTTACACGTATCTACTCACACACGTGAAAAGTCCCTTGACGCCAAAAGCCAACTTTTGGCGTTTGAAAAAGTCCGCTGTCTACGCGAGGGTGCGCTACGTGAGGATAACCTCTGAGTAGATGGAGTTGTTCTTCTTCTTCCATGGACTACCCAAGGTATTTCAAGGTTGAACAGATAATGCTATTTGTTTGTACCTACCATTACCTATCCACTTCGTCATTAATATTGAAGTTATTTTAATTCAATTCTCATTATTGTTTCATTTACTATGGGTTCCAATTTTTCTCCAATAGGTTTTACTATCATTTGTTAGGTGGGTACTAGCATACTTCTTTATTCATTTTACTGGTATCTATTATGTTACAACCGGGTAAAGACAAAATAAACACGACAACTCATCTCAAATTCGCACAAAATAATATTTCATTTAAACCAAAAATTGAGAGCCAAAACAATAAAACCGGGAAAGTAACAACAAATCGTCCTTATTCAGGTCTACCATAACCAGGACTGCAACATGCCCTAAAATCGGTAGATTACCGTCAAAACCCACAACAATATATAATAAATATGCATATTATGCAGTCGATTATTTTCTTTTACAACCATTATAAATGCTTTTATTTGGGGAGCGAACGACGTTTCGCTACATGGTGCGATCCTGGGACTGTTGTTGGTGTCGTTTTTTTTTCTCTTGAGGGAATTTCCGTTTGTAGGATGAGAGAATGGAGAATTTTGATCGTCGAGGTAGGTGTAGTGTTTGTGGTCAAGGTTTTTGTTATGCAGTCGATTATTGATAACTATTGAATAAGATCTATAATAAATAACAATAATAATAAAAATAATTAGGTAATAAATTTAAAAACATAAATAATATCTATAACGTTGTAGGGATTTCTTATAATATTTATAAGAAATCGAAAAATATTATCTAATATAATAAAACGCCAACCGTACGTACGTACGTACGTACGTACGTATGCACGGAGGGGTCTTGGGAGGTGGGACGAGACGGAGGGGCGGGAGGGGGGAATTCGGAGGCGGGAGGAGCCGGAGGGAGTGGGATGCGGGGAGAGTCGGAAGAAGCGTATTGCCTACTTTTAGTACGCTTTTCAGCTAGTTGAATAATAAAACCTTCAGAAAATTTGGTATGTAAGGGAGTACTAGAACTAGATTGTTTAAGTGGATGTAATTATTATGTTGAATCCTCAAGTCAGATTTGGTATATCCTGGGGTTTGACAAGAACTTCCTCTTCTACCATGGAAATTTCTGAAATGGGGTGCTTTTTTACTAGCAGAAACCTTAAATAATCATCGAATACTTGCTCAAGTTCCTCCTCAGTGGAGGAACTCTGCCAGATGGTCTCACCTCATGGACTCCATCCATTCTTCCATAACTTTTATCATGATACTTGGAACATGAAAAAGAAAAAATGAATATCCTATCTGAAAGGGGAACAAAATTTGTAATAGACAAGCAGTAAAAATCCGCCAAAGTAACCTTGCAAATTTAACTTATAAGCATCACGTTAACGTCACTACAGGAGTTCACTTTTCACGATTTCATGGAGGAGATCTGAAAAAAATGACGTGGAAAGTTAGCATCTACGAGTGCTCGCGCTAGCTGCTCTTTTTCACATTTCGCGTTTTGTCAACACGGGAAGTACAAAAATACTCTAGTATCGGAAATGGCTGACGTGAAAATGCCCCCCGCCTTCAATTGCAATGCTGAGAACCTAGAACAGCAATGGAAAAGTTGGTACCAGAACTTCTCGTACTTCCTCATCGCAGCGAAGAAAACAAAAGAACCAGAAGCTAGGAAGACAGCGATTCTCTTGAACCAGTTTGGCGAACGAGGAGTTGAGTTAATAGAGTATTAGAGTATTTTTGTACTTCCCGTGTTGACAAAACGCAAAACGTGAAAAAGAGCAGCTAGCGCGAGCACTCGTAGATGCTAACTTTCCTCGTATTTTTTTTCAGATCTCCTCCGCGAAATCGTGAAAAGTGAACTCCTGTAGTGACGTTAATGTGATGCTTATAAGTTAAGTTGGCAAGGTTACTTTGGCGGATTTTTACTTCTTGTCTATTTCAAATTTTGTTCCCCTTTCAGATAGGATATTAATTTTTTCTTTTTCATGTTCCAAGTATCATGATAAAAGTTATGGAAGAATGGATGGAGTCCATGAGGTGAGTCCATCTGGCAGAGTTCCTCCACTGAGAAGGAACTTGAGCAAGTATTCGATTATTATTTAAGGTTTCTGCAGGTGAAAAAGCACCCCACTTCAGAAATTTCCATGGTAGAAGAGGAAGTTCTTGTCAAACCCCAGGATATACCAAATCTGACTTGAGGATTCAACATAACCACTTAAACAATCTAGTACTCCCTTACATACCAAATTTTCCGAAGGTTTTATTATTCAATAATATTTTTCGATTTCTTATCCAGAAGAAGAAAGAAATCCCTACTAGGTACGTTATAAATATTATTTATGTTTTTAAATTTATTACCTAATTATTTTAATTATTATTGTTTTTATTATAGATATTATTCAATAGTTATCAATAATCAACTGCATAATATGCATATATATTATATATTGTTGTGGGTTTTGAGGGTAATTTACCGATTTTAGGGCATGTTGCAGTCCTGGTTATGGTAGACCTGAATAAGGACGATTTATTGTTACTTTCCAGGTTTTATTGTTTTGGCTCTTAATTTTTGGTTTACTTAAGTGAAATATTATTTTGTGCGAATTTGAGAAGAGTTGTCGTGTTTATTTTGTCTTTACCCGGTTGTAACATATATAGATACCAGTAAAATGAATAAAGAAGTATGCTAGTACCCACCTAACAAATGACAGTAAAACCTATTTGAGAAAAATTGGAATCCATAGTAAATGAAACAATAGTGAGAATTGAATTAAAATAACTTCAATATTAATGACGAAGTGGATAGGTAGTGTTAGGTACAAACAAATAGTCTTTCTGTTCAACCTTAAAATACCTTGGGTAGTCCATGGAAGAAGAAAAACAACTCCATCTACTCTGAGGTTATCCTCACGTAGCACACACTCGCGTAGACAGCGGATTTTTTCTAACGCCAAAAGTTGGCTTTTGGCGTCAGGGGACTTTTCACGTGTGGGAGTAGATACGTGTAAAACGAAACGCCAAGTACAAAAATACTCTATTTTTGTACTTCCCGTGTTGACAAAACGCGAAACGTTAAAAAGAGCAGCTAGCGCGAGCACTCGTAGATGCTAACTTTCCACGTCATTTTTTTCAGATCTCCTCCATGAAATCGTGAAAAGTGAACTCCTGTAGTGACGTTAACGTGATGCTTATAAGTTAAGTTGGCAAGGTTACTTTGGCGGATTTTTACTCCTTGTCTATTTCAAATTGTGTTCCCCTTTCAGATAGGATATTATTTTTTTCTTTTTCATGATCCTAGTATCATGATAAAAGTTATGGAAGAATGGATGGAGTCCATGAGGTGAGTTCATCTGGCAGAGTTCCTCCACTGAGAAGGAACTTGAGCAAGTATTTGATGATTATTTAAGGTTTCTGCTAGTAAAAAAGCACCCCATTTCAGAAATGTCTATGGTAGAAGAGGAAGTTCTTGTCAAACCCCAGGATATACCAAATCTGACTTGAGGATTCAACATAACCACTTAAACAATATACTCCCTTACAGACCAAATTTTCCGAAGGTCTTATTATTCAATAATATTTTTCGATTTCTTATAAATTTTATAAGAAATCCCTACTACGTTATAGATATTATTTATGTTTTTAAATTTATTATCTAATATTTTTTTATTATTGATTTTTTATTATAGATATTATTTAATATCATAATCATAATCAATAATCAACTGCATATATATTGTTGTGGGTTTTGACTGTAATTTACCGATTTTAGGGCATGTTGCAGTCCTGGTTTTGGTAGACCTGAATAAGGGTGATTTGTTGTTACTTTCCCGGTTTTATAGTTTTGGCTCTCAATTTTTGGTTTAAGTGAAATTATTTCGGGCAAATTTGAGAAGTTCTCGTGTTTATTTTGTCTTTACCCGGTTGCAACATACATAGATGAATAAAGAAGTATGATAGTACCTACCTAACAAATGATAGTAATACCTATTGGAGAAAACTTGGAACCCATAGTAAATGAAACAATAATAAGAATTGAATTAAAATAACTTCAATATTAATGACGAAGTGGATAGGCAGTGGTAGGTACAAACAAATAGTCTTTTCTGTTACACCTTAAACTTGCTGTTTTCTTCCTTGGGTAGTCCATGGAAGAAGAAAAACAACTCCATCTACTCTGAGGTTATCCTCACGTAGCGCACCCTCGCGTAGACAGCGGATTTTTTCAAACGCCAAAAGTTGGCTTTTGGCGTCAAGGAACTTTTCGCGTGTGGGAGTAGAAACGTGTGAAACGAAACAGCAAGTACAAAAATACTCTATTCAATACTTTCGAGTTCCAGGACACCGACCCAAAATTCGAACTCGTGGTCAAGACTTTTGAAAACCATTTTGCACCAAAAAAGGACGTCCTACATGAACGATACGAATTTCACAAAGTCGTTCTGCAACAAGGACAGCCGATCCTCGATTTTATCACTAATTTAAAACAAGCTGCTGCAACCTGTGATTACACCGATAGATCGGAGATGATACGAGACTGACTAGTCGAGCAAATAGCTGACAATATACTCCTGGATAAACTGCTGGACAAAGGAGGAGCGCTCACCCTCGATGAAGCAACAACCATCTGTAAGCAGCACGAACAGCGGCGAATGGAGATCAAAGACTTCGAAAAGGACCGGAAGCAGGAGGTTGATGCCGTAAGGAGAACAAGTTCGAGAAAACCCTCGACGAGCAGCAAGGAATCCAGCACAGATAAGCCATATGATTGTTTTAAATGTGGTTATCGTCATTATAGGGGTAAATGCCCAGCACATAACCAGAAATGTTCCATTTGTAATGAGTTGAATCATTTTGCAGTAGGCTGTAAAAAAAGAGGTTATAAAAAATCGGAACAATAAGGCTAACAAAGGTAAAAATAGGTCATATAATCGATCGATTGAAAACAATCAAATCACGGAATCAGAAGAATCCGAAGATGATGTTTTTCTAAGTGTAATAAAAGTGGATAACCTAAAAACCAATAGTACTTGGTCAACAGTAGCTGAAATCAACAACAAAAACATAAAGTTTAAGTTAGACACAGGCAGCGAAGTAAATGTCATACCTCTAAGGATATTTGAAGCGATAAAACCGAAAGAAGTTGAACTAAAAAAATGCAACATAAATTTGTCCGCTTACAACAATAATAAGTTGGAGGTTGTAGGGAAGGTCAGTCTAATAACTAAGTTAAATTATATATCTAGCGCAATCGAATATTTGGTGATAGATACCAACGACAAGCCCATTTTAGGCGTAGGTACTTGCGAAAAATTAAAACTAGTAAAAAAAACTACAAACTATGAATAATCAACAAGAAGTATTAAAAAACAAGGAACAAGTAATTAACAAATATAAAACTGTATTCTTTGGTTTAGGAAAATTTCCTGGTAAACCATATAAAATTGAATTAAAACCGGATGCTGTGCCAGTCACACATCCAACCAGGCGAGTTCCTAAACATCTGCAAGAAAGGTTGAAAACACAATTGAATAAGTTGAAAAAAATGAAGGTAATATCTAAACTAAAAGGACCCTGTACTTGGCAACATCCACTAGTCATTGTGGAAAAGCCAAATAAATCTCTCAGATTGTGTTTGGATCCAAAAAATCTGAACAGCCAAATTTTGGACGATAAATTTCAAATTCCCACAGCAGAAGAGATGTTTGATGATCTGCACAATAAAAACCATTTTTTAATATTAGACTTGAAGGATGGGTTTTATCAAATTCCAATTGATGAAAGTTCATCGAACTTATGTGTTTTCGGCACACCGTTTGGTAGTTATAAATTTAAAAGATTACCATTTGGAGTGAAAATCAGCGCAGAGGTTTTCCAAAAAAAAACTCGGAAATTTTTGGCAACATTGATGGTGTCAAAATATACATAGATGACTTAATTCTATCAGCAGCCAGTAAAGCAGAACACGATGAGATTCTCAAAAAAGTACTTGACAGGGCTAAACAAAATAATATAACATTTAACAAAGCGAAATTTCAATTTAGCCTTCCGAAAATCAAAATCTTAGGGCACATAGTATCCGAATCGGGTATACAAATTGACCCAGATCGTGTTAAGGCCATTCAAGAAATGCCAGATCCAAAAGACAAAAAATCGTTAATGAGATTTTTAGGCATCATGAAATACCTGAACAAATTCATTCCAAATTTGTCAGGAATAACAGCGCCTCTTCGTGAATTACTAAAAGATAACGTAAAATGGGATTGGAATGCATCGCAATCCAAAATAGTGTTAAAATTAAAAAACCTAATAACTAAAAGCCCAATTTTTGCACATTACGATTCCAAATCTGAACTCACTATACAAACAGATGCAAGTTCGGAGGGTCTAGGATGTGTATTACTACAGAACAATAAACCAATAGCATTTGCCTCCAGATCCCTGACCAATACGGAGAAACGCTATGCAATAATCGAAAAAGAATTTCTTGGTTGTTGCCATGCACTAGAAAAATTTCACTATTACGTCTATGGCCGTGACGTTCAAATACAAACCGACCATAAACCTCTAATAAGTATAATGAACAGGCACGTAGACAAAGTTCCGAGTCGTCTACAAAGAATGAGCTTAAAAGTTATGAAGTGTACATTTACAATAACTTACTTACCTGGAAATAGTATGCTAATAGCAGATGCGTTGTCTCGGGCTTACGTAAAAGAAAACCAAGAAGATGACCCAGAATTGTCCTACGTTGTCCATAATATCATTTCTAATGTAATGTCTCAGGAATTTCACGAAGAAATTACCATGTCTACTCAAACTGATCCAATTTTGAAGAAAATAATAGGGTATCTGTCAAATTCCTGGCCAAAAAAGCTCTCAGGTGAAATAGGTAGATACGCAAAACTCAAAGACAAGCTCTATTATGAGGAGGGCTTGCTGTTTTTTGAAAATAAAATTGTAATACCTAATGACAAGCGCAACATTGTTCTCAGTCGATCAGTCGATTGCATGAAGGACATATGGGAGTAGAAAAGACGCGCATAAAAGCGAGAAAACTTTTCTACTGGCCCGGCATGTCACGCGACATTGAGAATTACATTGCGCTATGCCATGCTTGCTTGCAAACACGAAACAAAAATACTAGACAGCCCATGATACCCTACGAAATACCGTCACGCCCTTGGGCTAAATTGGGTATTGACATACTAGAGTTGAATAACTCGAACTATTTAATACTAATTGATTACTATTCAAAATGGATAGAGTTTGAAAAACTGCATTCAAAAGCTAGTTCTAGTGTGATCTCAGTTTGCAACAAAATATTCGCCCGTCATGGATATCCGGACGAGATAATTTCGGATAATGTCCCTTTCGGGAGTAGAGAATTCCGTAAGTATTTGACCGAAAACGGCAAAAAACTGATCACTAGCAGTCCTAATTACAGCCGAGGTCATGCTATGGCCGAAACAGCGGTAAGAATAGTGGAAAACATTCTAAAGAAGTGTGTTGATACCAAGCAGGATCCTATGCCCTATTATTGCACTATAGAAATTCAGAAATTCCCAGTCTAGGTCATTCCCCTAGTCAGATTTTGCTAGGTCGGAGCTTGAAAGACGAGCTCACTTTTCGTGAAAGCGATCTGATATCAATACCAATAGACCAAAAATTGATAAGGAACAAATTGATTGAGTCACAAGTGCGTCAAAAAAAGTACTACGATAAGGGAACAAAAAACCAACCTGAACTGTCAAAACACGATAATATCATGTACCGTCATCGCAATTCTTGGCATTACGGAAAAATTCTTGACACTGCCAACACCCCAAGGTCTTGGTGGATTGTCGATGAAGATGGTTACACTTTACGTAGAAACCGCCAAAGTATCATACCAACTAAACGTGAATCATCAATTCGAGAACCAAATTCAGGGACCTTGCCAAACATGAATCAAAACCAATCGATTCCGCACCAATATGATTTAAGGAACCGGCAAAACCTAAGGCAACCCGACAGATATGGAATAAATTAAATATTATATTATCATTATTTATTATCAACAGAAGGAGAACATACATGATTGTACAAGTTAATTTTACAAACAAAAAGTAGATTTGATTATGTTATAAAAATTTAAATTTCGCAACTAAAAACCAATTTCACTGTTATCACAATCCCGACGGGTCACTTAGTTGAACTGAGAGGTCTATCTTTCATTTTGTTTACTGCTAATCCCTGAAACTGTTATCTCAGGGGCAACATGTTTGTAATTGTCGTTTCGCCGAAACGATAAGGCTTTTCATGGAAAGAAAAAGATGTAACATAATGTATAGTTGAGATGACTCCGATAGGATCGCTATAAGTTGATTCATTAGTTCATTGTGTATGGAAGTACCAACCTAATACATTATGTTCTTTTTATTATGTAAAGTTGAATAACCTGATTAAAGGCAGACCGCCATCTTCCTAATGCTTCTAATTGTGCGACTAATTTCATGCCCTACCTTTAATATTTAAATAGTAATCGTCAAACATCTTACACTCGGTCCGATTTTTTCATTTTGAAGGCATTAGTGATTACATAGACGAGGAATTTGAACAGGACTGGGAGGAGGACCTGTTCATCGGTGGAGATTCGGATGGTGAAGAAGAGGAGTACTGCCTCCTGGTAAGAAGCTATATATCCGAATGAATTTATTTTCCAATTGCACTCTTCAAGCACATCATTTATTTGTTGTAAGCGTCTATGTACTACTTACAACATGCTTCAGATGCATAGATGTACGCGTTGGGTTTGGCGAGGGTTGCTACCTTCTTGAATTATTGCTGCTGAAAGTATAGTTCTTTTCAGATAACTGGGACCGCCGGCCTCATGTAGTGCCCGAAAATATGAGAGTCAACCCTTCGTTCACAATTTCATAAATTGGTCGCATTGTGAACGATGACGAAGAAGGGGTTCGCCCGCCAGCAGGGGACGAGCCTGCGTGTCTCATATGCTTACAAAACGCAGCCACGCGAACGGCTGTGCCATGTGGGCACAGGCAGATTTGCCGCGAGTGCCTCAATACATTAATTTCTACAGGTAATACGTACAGCAACACAAACATACCAAAGCCGGTAACTTGTGCTCAATGCCGAGCTTTAGTAAGTTTTTTCATGAGATGTTATTAGTCATTTTACCTACTACTGCACATAGGTAGTTGAGTAATATACAATATATCTATAATTTTTAACATTTTAATCAGATTGTAAATATACGTAACTTGTTTTGAATTGAAAATATGTGAATTGTAAATGGTTTAGTAATTGTACTTAGGTATTTGTTGACGAAAAAAAAAAAAAAAGTGGGGGGACTTTTTTGTCAGCAGTTTATTTGGAGCTCTGTTGCCATTCGAGTTCTTCTAACCTTTATATTAACCATTCGACGCCCGATGAATTCGCACCTTCGATCCGATCTTGATTTTATCGCGAAAGACGTCTTCCCCCAAGGGTTCGAGAGAAATGCTCTGGAGGGATATTTTGCCGATTTGATTAATGTCGTCAATTTATCCCTCATGAACACCTCGTCCCTTTCACGGAAAGTTACGGCTCTCCACGTCCAAAAAGCTATCAGGAAATCCTATGTATTGAGTACACCCTACACATAATAAGTGATCCCTACACAACATATTATGCAGCCATTATTAATCCAAATGAAAATCTCTGCAGAAAAGTTTTTTGTTTCAGCGAATTTTCCAAGAAAATACTAGCTACTGCATTAATTTATTATGGTATATTTATTTATTTTGATTAATGTGCTTTCTCTCTTTTGAGTTATATAAACCGGAAAAAATGGACTGGACCGTTCATTCTGAGACACAATGTGTATAGCTTACTATTACCAGATCTGTACCCCCACACGTCTCACATGATATGTATTTATTTCGTAAGAAGTATCAATCACAAAAAACATCTGGTGCGAGGCTTCACACTACTTTCCTCAGCTGTATTGGCCCTCAATCTATTTTTGTGGAGATGAGGGGTACTGGAACTTGTTTATACTTGTTAGAAGAGTAAGTCCTGTGAATTTTATCAAAATCCTTGGAGCAGTTTGGGAGAAATGCTAAAAATGGGGTAAAAACGACGTTTTTTCACCATTTTGTAATATTTTCTCCCCCTAATAATTGACCTGGGGGGCTGAAATTCTTAGGATATCATCCTCAGACATGTAAAACCATTCCCCCAAATCGGATTTTCAAAATCAATTTCGTACATAGACTTTTCCAAAACGTGGAGAAAATTGATCAGATGTCGATTAAGACCAGTTAAAGGTGGTGTTCTAGAAATTGGGTTTTCTGCTGATCGCAATACTTTCCATTCACCTTCAGGTGGGCTGAGGAAAGAAAAAATAAAAAAAGATGGGCAGGAATCTGAATCCAGGCCTACATTTCTTGAATCGTCCTAATCGTTTCCTGTTTGGTTGAGGCCTGCAGTTGGCAAGGCAGTGTCAAGGACCCACTTCAAAATAGTGAAAGTGAACCCAGACAGTAATAATTACTATCCGTAATTATTACGAATAATCCTCGGATTGAAAGACCCCGTGGGACCAAGGTTGAGGACAGGTAGTGGCCCAACAACCCTTTTGTCGTCGTTTAGCAGTCGACCAGTTTTAAGAAGGGTGTTTTTAGCTCATGTTAAACTCCTGTTGTTGAAATATGTCGAAAAACGGATCTCACATTTTTCGACATAAATCCGTCAACCAGTTTTAAAGATGTGCGTTATCGACGTTCTTCAACACCTGGTGTGGAAATATGTCGACAGGACGTGTCGACCAGTTTATGTGTCGACATATTGCCAAGTGCCCATCAGTCGACGCTTCTCCTCCCCATGGGGTTCGAGTTCAGCTCCAAGTCCCACGGGGCCCATTTGCTCGAGCCTTGGCACGCGGAAACCACGCCAATAGGTTTCTTTCGATAGGTTTTCTTCTTTAATTTATAATTAATTAATTAAGCGCCCCACTGTGTGTTCTTTCGTCGAAATTCAATCAGTATGGTGTGAGGTTAATCCCTGATTTTTGGCAGAACTTGAGTCGAACTTCAGGTTTTCTGAAATCTTGGGATACCGATTGTCCCTTTCTAGGAAAATGACCCATATACTCATTGCTACTTGCCCTCGTCGATGGAAAAACACCAGCTGAAAAAAGTTGGCGAGAAATTCGCGCCCGTGCGTAATTACGATTGGGAGGGCGACGCTACTCAAAACCGCCACGGGTTTCCACTCCCTAGCGATTTAAGAATTTTAATGGTTGGTGCTACTGGCCGTGGTAAATAGAATTTTCTCTTACATTTATTGATAGAACCCAATGGGATTCGTTTCAAAAACCTAATTTTAATATACACTAGTCTCCACTATTCTACCCTTAGAATACCATGCATGGTAACACATACCGACGAATTTTTCAAATGGAATTTCGTGGTAAAGGTGATATCTGAAAATGAGTTGAAGATTCCGACCATCCTGACGGAATATGAATAACACGTTTACCTGCTCACGAATCGCGTTTTTGGGCACGGCGGCGTAACTTTGGAATAGTAAAACTGTATTAATGCGCCTATGTCGACCAGTTGTGAGATATTTACGCATAATATCGTGAAATTCGCTACTTTGGCTCACAGGCATGTCGTCAAAAACCACGAGACTATTTATCGGCACATCGCCACCGTTAGCTTGACAATATTGAATAATGATTGATGAATAAAGGAGTGGTGAACTTCCAGGACTTCCAGGGCTCTATGGCAGGGATGAATGGAGGAGAGGGTATGATTGGGGAAAACCCCAGGAAGGGTTAAATATGAGAAGGAATAGCGGGACTAAGGAATGCATTGTCTGCTTGTCATGACCATGAGAGTGGGTATTATACCTAAGTGGTAAAAGGTTTAAATGAAGGGTATTGACCGAAGGCGGTGACGAAGTAACACATTCCCCCACCTTGAGCGTATGCGAAAATTGACATGAAAATTTGTATGAATTTTAAAATTTAAAAATTAAGTACGTATGAGAAATGAAGTAAGTTTGATGTATAATGGGTTTGTTAAGTGATGTACTATTTACTATGCTGTATGAATGTTAACTATTTGAAAAATTGCTTCTTAAACATCTCAAACCATTGATAGAAGATAGAAATTTAATTCCAAATCACCAATTCGGATTCAGAAAAAAACATTCAACTATAGATCAAGTCCATCGAATCACTAACATAATAGAAAAGGCCCTCGAAGGTAAAAAAATATGTGCTAGTATCTTCTTGGATGTGGCACAGGCCTTTGACAAGGTTTGGCACGAGGGATTGGAGTACAAACTGCACAGAGATCTCCCAAAACAGTACTACTTACTGCTAAAATCCTACCTTGAAAACAGACATTTCAGGGTGAAGCAAGATGACCAATACTCTGGCTTGAAGCCAATAAAAGCTGGGGTCCCGCAAGGGAGTGTCTTAGGGCCAGTCCTTTATTTACTGTACACAAGGGACTTACCCCAACGAGAAGGTACAACTGTTGCCACCTTTGCAGATGATACGGCTATCCTCTCCGTCGATGATGATATCGAAGCTGCAACTAGTAATCTACAGAAGTCAATCACTGAGGTTTCTGAGTGGACCAAAGTAGTAGGAAATGGGGGCTTTCAGCACAGATGGATATTAGCTAGATGGATATTAGCAATATGGAAAGACTCAATGCGTTTTCAAAGAGGGATACATCGCGCGACCAAGAAAGAAAAAATGCAGCGTCTGCGTTGAGAGGACGGGAGAAATTCCGCGGAAATAAGAGGGCTATGGACTCAATATAACGTGGGAAAGTGCTTAGCAGTAATATCGACAACGGTGGAGGGAGATCCTAAATCAAGTGCTTTGGAAAATTTTCTTTATTCATTACTCCTCCAACTACCTACTCAACAGCAGTCACCTCGACACAGTCACCAAGTACGAGGTAAGCGAACCCCAATTCCACATAATGAATTCAATCGTTAATTTTGATAGTCTTTATATTTGTATCACATTAAATTCAATTAAAATTGATGGTCGAAATTATTGTAAATCAAACGCTAGCGAAAAATTTAGTTTTTCCGAACGTCTAGGGAGATCCCATCACTCTCATCAAACTCTTCCTAGAAATTCGATGGTGCTGGGTAAGTAAGTTAAGTAGAGTAAAGTTTCAACCATTTCAGGTTGAATTTTCGTCCGACTGCCATTCTTGGCGTCGCGGACGTCATCAGCTGTCTCCCTAAGGGGAGATCAGAATTTGTTCTGATGATTTCGCTCATGGCTTCCCAAACATCACCGCCCTGGGTTGGAACGAGAGATTGCCGATCGTCTAATAGACAGAAAACTTTCTGCGACGACCAGACTCGAACGCGCGTCCCCGCTAGACGGTCCTTATCTTATCACCGCAGTCGGGTACACTGTCCACTAGACCACCGACGCCCTGGTGCTGGGTTTTCAGCTGGTTGAAACATGCTTCGAATGTGATGAAAATTTATTTACTAGTCAATTCGTTTCACGATGTGACTTGTGCACATCATATATATCAGATGAAACTGATGAAGCATACCACAACGATTTCACATTAGAAAATGACCAGGAAATTTTCAATGAAAATCCTCTGGATTATGGAATGGACAACTAATTAAAAATAATAATAATAATAATAAAAATAACAAAACAAATTATTATAGGTAATAATAATAAACTTTTTTTTGTTTTACGAACTTATTTGAGTAATGCAAAACACTCATTTTATTTTTCCAGAAATGGAAAATTTATCTAAACATATTGTTTAGTAATCCATGCATTCCAGGGGACGTCCCATTGGATAAGCATTAGATCAGTTTAACCAGTTGTTAAGTGATAGAACTGTTTCACTCGATGTAATTTATTTATTACTTTAGGCAAGAAATACTGACCCCCCCCCCCACCATTATCCACCTTAACATTTCTAGCGGCATGGGAGCCTCGAATCTGAAGAGCATTTTAAAAGCCATGATCTACGATACCCAACATGCGAATTCGAGTTCACCCCTCACCCCCCCCTAACACCAAAAATGGTGCCAATCTGGCACCAAAGCGGAAATACGTCGTAACATTGCACTTTCATCTGTTAGTTTTGGTAGGCAGTCCGTCAAAGTTCACATCCGTATTCAAGGTGAAACACGAAATAAGCGGTTTATGGCATCATGGCACCATGTCCTGGCACCATGGTGGCACCACTATTAGTTCCATGGTGGTACAGAGAATAATTCATGAAAATCCGGAGGTGTAATGAGAATTTTTCCTCAATTTCAAAGCTTGGGTACAATTAATAAGCAGTAAAGGAACCGAAATATTGAAAAATCGGATATTTTGTGAATATTATCCCCCCACTCACCCCCTCCCCTTGCTAATTTTGGTACTCGGGTGAAATTATGTTCAACTCGGAAGTTATTTGAGTCAAACAAAAAAAGAAACACGCAAATCGGTTGGAAATTGAGGCCTGGGCAGAGTTTACAAGATTATGCACGCAAACGCACGTTTTTTAAGCATTAACCCCCCCTTTCCCTCTCTTAAAATGCAAAATCCAAAATTCCGGCGCCGTAGTGCACAACTAGATAGTATGTCGCGTCAAACGAAAAAAGATCCACGAAAATCGTTTGAGAACTAAGGCCTGGGCAGAGTACACAAGATTATGCCCAAAAACGCACGTTTTTCGATCATTAACCCCCCCTTTCCCCCCCTTAAAAGGCAAAATTCGAAATTCCGGCGACGTAGTGCACAACTAGATAGTTTTCCGCGACGAACAAAAAAAGAAACGGGAAAATCGGTTGAGAACTAAGGCCTGTGCAGAGTACACAAGATTTTGGTACACACACACACACATACACACACACACACACACACACACACACACACACACACACACAGACATACACCTATGGTTTTTTCCGCGGATTTGGATTCAGAAAGATCTAAAACAGATTACTGTGTGGTTATTTTTTTTTCTGTTGAGTGTTGTCCAACTTTACCCCAGATCGATCGCATAAGGACGCCCAAGTCTTACTGTGGGACGTCCTAAAAAGTTGAACGCAATCTCTAATGGGAGCCGAGGATCGGCGACCATCACCTCGTTGGGGACCCTCCCGCTATACGAGGAGTTTAAGGTGAGGGGCTTACGGCGAGCCGAGAGCAGATTTGGACCCTCCATCGTGGCCACCATCAGTTCGACGTTGACCTCAAGCATCAGAGACGTTTGGGTGCCAAGACGGTACCATGAACTTCTGGATGAAGTTATTGATGACTTTGAAGGTTAGTTCAAAAATTCCATTACAACGATTATTATAAACATAAAAAATGTATTTATTTATAGTACACACATTAATTAGATTAATTCAAAAAATAATGATAATGTTCAAAGTCTTCGCACAGTTTGGTACAGCGGATTATACTCAATAATAATGCGGTCGTGGATTACTAGAGCGAACGCTTTTGCATTCTCACTCATAGGGGATGTACATTTAAATTCAATTTTCAGTTCGACCGAACCACTTTTGATGGCTTCTTCCTGTTTAGTACAGTTGATGAAAAATATTGGTGCTTTTGTCTCAAATTCCGTTTTAGATAGAATAGTTCCTGTCTTCTCTTTCGCATTATAATAACTTCCTTGGAAAGAACAGAACGAGCGAAAAGCTAGTGCATAATGTTTTTTCGTGAAGTTCATTGTCAATGGTTCGTAAGGAAATTTTACAGAGTTCAGTTGAACTTGAATTTCAGACAAATCCGCATGGTCGAAATTTGAGGAACTTTTTGTTAGGTTGTTGTTACGACCAATCTGTAAGGCGAATAGTATCCATCTTGCTTTTTCCAATTGGTTTGAACTTCTTACAGCCCAAACAAATGATTGCGTTCCAGCTTGAAGATTAGGTAGCTCGTTTATATTCCAAGAACGAAATGGTATTTGTAGATTAACTCCAGACTTGATCGTTCGCAACATTTCAAGTTTATATTTGTCAGATAGTTTGACATGTGGTACCTTCCAAATCAGTTTGGTTATTGCGAGTTTTATATTTTTCCCTTTTTCCAAATCTCCAGTAATACACTGTTTGTCGTTAATCCCTCTTAATAACACCAGCTCGTGTTTCATATTAATTATTGGTCTCTTGAAGTCTCCATCTATTCCCCAGCCGTAATTTGAAGCTTGAGGTAATTCATTCTTTGACAATGAAGCATATCCTTTCATTGACGTAGTAATTCCAACGTTCCGGATTTCATCTATCACCATACCACCCAGTTCATAGCGTACCTCTTCAAACAAAAAGGCAAATGCATTTTCCACAAATCTAGCTGTTGTGTCTTCTTTCCTGTCCAGAACACCCTCTAGGTATAGGAAACTTTCACCCGGGATCACAAATGTATCTTGATTTTGTATAGGTATTCTGATCTCATCCGAATTTTCCAGGGAGTTACTCGAGTATGGCAAGTACGATCGAAATTCAAATTCTGTAATAGATTCATCAAATCTCACAGATTCCGTCAAATTCAAAATATTTTCAGTCATAGTTCAACACTATTTTATTATTATTATTATTTTCTTATTCTGCTGTTTTCTAATAGCCCCAAACTTTTCAGAAACTTTTTGTTAGAGGGTGTTAGCCGCTTGATGTTCACTTTTCTACTGTCGCAGGTGCGATCCAGTCTAGGAGTTTTAACTTTCATTAACATCTCCACCAATCCTTGGTTTGGGAGTGCCTTTTTGAAATCAATACCCATTTTCCTCCTTCAAACGAAGTCGAATTGTAATGGTTTCTCCTTGGAACGAGACAATATTTCCCTGCTGGTCAACGATGGAGCACGCTATGTTTTGAATCCAGTGAGTGTTGATAGGGAAATAAACAGGGGCAGTCGGTCTCTCAATGATTTTATACCCATGTGGAACTGCTGGCGCGAAACCATGTATCGTGTGAACTTTCTCACCATTTCTGTAAGAGTTCCGAACCAGGTTACAGGTGATCTCCACACTGCTTACTGGATTTATGTTGACGATTCCATCAGGTTGGTATCCGATGTTGGGTACAATGTCAGTGGGCTCATGAATACCTAGTAAACCACCAAAATCGTCAGAATGTCCCAAACTCAATTTTACTGAAGTTAATATTTCAATTTTGCTATTATTTCTTCGTATGCTCAATCTAAACGAATGATTCGGTTCGATTATTCGCTGAATTTCTTCCTCCAAACCGTCTAGTTCATATGCACCTATAGGTATTGAGAAAACTTTGAACTCATTATCCAGGTATATACGAAATTTGTTGTTTTTCTCTGTAATGTTGGGTATGGAGTTGTATGAATCAAAGCTCAACAATGCGATGGAATAATGTTTTCGAGCGTCCAAAATTATTGGAGGGAAAAAATTAGCTGAAAGAGAGCTCGTTTGACCTGTTAATATGAAGGTTGAGGCCATGTCTGAGGATTTGAGAGGAATTTGATGCATAAATGCCCACAGTTGTTTGTTCCCAATTCTTGATCCCCCACTCTGTTGTAATTAATGGAGCAATTTTTGAAGTAGTCAATCAACTCCTTAGGCGGTCTCAAATTTCCAATCGGGTCGTAAAAATTTACCATACTACCATTCTTTTTATAAGAACACCAATGAGTTCCATTATTAGAGGATACGTCTTGATTTGCTATGCCACATTCATTTTTTCTAGGCTTTCCATTAATTTCATCCCGCATAAATGTTCCCTTAAAATGTGGTGACCTCCTATCCTTTAGAATTTCACCGCGAGCTCTAAATCTATGTTACTTAAAGCTCGGCTCGGTAAAAACTGGGCTAGTTTTTTTGTTCGTAAGGATTTAGGTACAAGCCATAGCCTTTCTTGTATGGTTTCAAATAAAGACCACTACCAACCATTTTTCCTTCCATCGATAAATTATGTATTTTCTGCTTATCGAGCTGTTTGTTGGTTGTTTTTATGTTGTTCATCGTATTCACTACGGATGAAACGCCGCTAGCTAGTCCCCCCATTCCCCCAAGTGCGGCTAATATCGGCACCAAGGCAGGAAGGAATCCTCCTGTTTTTGTAGGAATTGGTATTATTCTGCTAGGAGTTGTTTGTAATATCTTACTACCACCAATGTTGTTGTTGTTACTTACCAAGTAGTTTTTTGTGGCTAGAATAGCTGCTTTTAATTTATTTCTGAGCGTTGATTGTTGAGGTATAGCATCACTTGCTACTTTGATAAGCTTTTGAATTTTCAATACTTTTTCTTTAGACTTTTTTCGTGGCTTCATTGAGTGGTTACGTAGTTTTTTCTTCAATCGAGCCCCAATTTTCCGTTTGAGCTTCATGGCTGTGGCTACTCCCAAAGCCGATAATCGTTCCCCCCAACTCGCTTCTTTTGATTTAGCTCTCTTCCAAGCTCGTTTCTGCAAGACTTTATCAGCTTTATGTCTATTTGTCAAATCTTGAAACTTGTCGTATGCTAAGTCGTATGACAGGCACGCCTCATCAAGACCATTTACAGGTTTATCTCCTCTATAAAGCCTTTCCTGCAGTTTGGTATTAGGCCCACAAAAATTATAGCCTTTTAGATGAAATTCCCTGTCGAATTTTCCAAAAACGTTTGCCAAGTCCAATCTCCCTCCTTCTGCTTGCATGGACCGATTCATACTGAGTGATGAGCAAAGGAACATATCTATTTTTATTTAAGAAAGTTGGTAGGTAGCGCTCAAAAATGATAATAATAATAATAATTTTCTTGGTATGACAACTATCGCATAATATTTTCTATTGTCAGTTGGGAAAATGATTCGCTTCCAGAAACAACTCTCTCAATTACCCGTTAAAGTATTTAATACGGATTCATCAAATGCCAACAGTTTTAAGAAAAATGGCCAACTATTACCAACTTCAATCCGAGCTGTTTTTTCTGGTCCATCTTCATGCGGTAAAACGTCTGCTATGTTTTCACTGATAACAGACCCTAATGGTGTTGGATTTGAGAATATTTACATCTACAGCAAAACTTTGGAACAGGATAAATATCAAATGTTACTTAAACTGTTATCCCTCATCCCCGAGATAAAAGTTTTCGCATACGACTCATCCGACGATATAATTCCAGTCAATGATGTCCTCAGAAATTCTTTAATAATTTTTGATGATTTAATAGTTGACAAGCAGGATTCAATGAAAGAGTACTTTGCAATGGTTCGATACAGAGGATGCGATTGTTTCTATTTAGCTCAATCTTTCAGTAAAGTACCTAAAGCATTAATCAGGGATAATGCGAATTTGATATGCATTTTTAAGTCAGATTTGGGAGCAATGAAGCATGTATACGAGGGTTACGTCAATACAGATAAGAGTTTTGAAGAATTCAAACGACTGTGTTCAAAATGTTGGAAATCAAAATTCGGGTTCTTGGTTATTGCTACTGATGATGAAATCGGGAAAGGACGTTATAGGAGAGGTTTCGATAACTTTCTATGTATGTAGAAGTCAGCTATAATAGAAGATTATGGAATAAATACTGATTCCTTTCCCCAAGTACAGCAGTCATAACCATGGATTCAAACACAACTAAACACGAGCTAATAAAGATGGCAAAAATCGTCCGAGAAAAGTATAATACTCTGAAACGTCAATCAAGGAACGCGAAGGGGTTAAGAGATGAAACATTGAGCCCAATCATCAAACCGTTGAATGATATCAGGAACTCTCTGGTATTAAAAAACAGTCTTGATGCTGAACATACAGTAGTACCTACTTCAAAATGTGAGGGGAAGGAAAAGAAAAAACTTTATACACCCTACACAACTCCTATTAAAAGGGAGAAGGAGCTACACTCCCCCTTCAATGCGAAGAAAACTCTTCACCTTGAGAGTGTCAGTGAATCTGAATTCTCACCTGGAGCTGATGATGATGATGATGGTGAAAAGAATACTGATGTTATTCAAGTTGATGAGGATGAGCCACGAGTAAGAAGGTTGTTAAACGAGGAAGCTCGTACCCCAGATGGAGAAAATTCCATGCGTGCATATCTCGGTAATTTTCCTAAACCCATCAGACATTACTTGGAAAAAATTGCTACAGGTAACATGAAAGGAATTGACATGCGGTTTGGATTGAGAATATCTCCTAAAGGACAGGCAATGATGGGTTCAGAGTATGTCAATATGGATCATGAGTTCATTTATATCAATAATCAAACTTTTGCAGTGACCGATGGGTTAGCACAATTGTTGTTTTTAGAACGACCACAAAAACATAAAATTTCAGAATCTGATTTGAGTGAATACAAGAAAATGCTTCTAGCTACTGATGCACATAAGAAACAATACTCTTCTCAGAAAAATATAGCTGCTAGCTCATCGGCAAAATATTTGGAAATCATCAAACCACTTTTCAGCAGTACCCGAACTGGAGCAGGTATGCATACAGATCAAATAAGAATTGAATATTACGATGATCCTAACGAGCTTGTTGATAGATTGAAGATTTTGATTGGTTCGAAGATGGCTGGTAACAATTCTCATCACAACGAAATAGAGTCCATACTAGAAGAACTGAGTGAGATGGGTATTGTCAAACAGTTCAAACATGACTATCGATAGGTATGGTCGCCATGTATCCTGCATTGCGGAAAAGCCGCAGGATTTCAACAATGGAAAATTTAATACCCAAGGGTGAAAATTCGATGGATATGATGCACAGTAGGCTTGTCAACGTGAATAACCCTCAGCACTCGAAAGATGCATGTAATAAACAATACGTCGATTTTCAATGTCAAATGAAGAATCAACCGTACTCAAAAATAGATTTTGGAGGTAAAATAATTCGAAACGTAGCTAAAGCTATACAAGCGGATGATGGGGTCAATGTGAGGTTTCTCGCAGACCACGTTCCATACATTGGAGGTGCGTCAGAGAATGGATACGATTGTCGCCGGAAAAGACTAACAAATGTTGGCCAACCTCTACATCCAGATGATGCAGTAACCGCAAATTACGTTATATCTCTCATTCGTGATTGGGAAGCAACAAGTGACACATCGATAAAAGGAAAGAATAAATTTGTTTAAAGAAAAAAAAATGTCCATCAAAGAGCTCATTTATGATGAGCTTTCCAGAACACCTCGTGTGAACTTTTTCAGACGAAGAACTGTTATGAAGGGAATAAACGATACATGGCAAATGGATTTGATAGATATGCAAAATCATGCGAGTGTGAATCGTAATCATAAATTCATTCTGGTTGCCATCGATATTTTTTCTAAATTTGCACGAGTTTTACCTCTAAAATCAAAAAATGAGAATGAAATGGCAAAAACCATCAATAATTTACTGGAGAAATCTGACGTAAAACCTAAGAAGATACACACTGATCAAGGTCGTGAGTTTTTCAATAAAAATGTTGCTGCTGTGTTGAAAAAACATGGTGTGGAACTTTACCATACGTTTTCTACCATGAAAGCATACATATGTGAAAGGTTCATCAGAACGTTCAAGAACCTGCTATACAAAAAATAATGAAAATACAAAAATAGTAAAATAAAAAACTTTTTAACAAAAAAACGGACCGACCTCAAAACTGATGATGGCATCCCACTAAAAAGGAAAAAATAATAACGACAACTTTTTCAGATAGGTTGGTAGGTAGGTACGCATTGAAGTCGCCGCCGTGCCCATCTGCAGAGACAAACATACACAAGTAGATTCCACTTCCATCTGGTTAGTATTACAACATGGGTCGATAGTGCAATTCAAAACAGGAATGAGAGTGGTACCTATCATTGAGGTAATAAATATGTTCCAAAACTATTAGGTAGTACGTCACTGCTGTCGTATGAAGGAGGATGAGAGAGTGACAATAAGTGTGAATCCCCGTACGAAATGTTGGGATTCCAACAAACTTTCTCTTGATTAGATAGTATCCAATAGTTATTTATCTAATTATACGTGATCAATCTTTGATTACATAATATCTAATTATTCTTATATTCCATGTATGGCATATTGAATGTAGAATTGTCTAGATCATGATGTGGGTTTGTGATATGAGTTCATACTCAAATGAACCAGTTAGTGTTACAACATGCGTCAATAGTGCAATACAAAACAGGAGTAGGGGTAGGTAAGTAAGTAAACAACCTTCTCATGTGGAATTTTTATCCAACTGCCATTTTTGGGGACGCAGACGTCTTCAGCTGTTATCAAAGGAAATATTCTTACTGAGATTCACACTTATTGTCACTCTCTCATCCTCCTTCATACGACAGCAGTGACGTACTACCTAATAGTTTTGGAACATATTTATTACCTCAATGATAGGTACCACTCTCATTCCTGTTTTGAATTGCACTATCGACCCATGTTGTAATACTAACCAGATGGAAGTGGAATCTACTTGTGTATGTTTGTCTCTGCAGATGGGCACGGCGGCGACTTCAATGCGTACCTACCTACCAACCTATCTGAAAAAGTTGTCGTTATTATTTTTTCCTTTTTAGTGGGATGCCATCATCAGTTTTGAGGTCGGTCCGTTTTTTTGTTAAAAAGTTTTTTATTTTACTATTTTTGTATTTTCATTATTTTTTATTTTTTACTTTTTAGTGATTTTTTTAAATTTATTTTTAAAATTTAATTTTTTAAATCATTTGTTTTAATTTTTAATTTATTAATTTTTTCGACTTTATTTATTTTAATTTTACATAACTTACCTACTACCAAGTACCTACTTATGTTTAAATTTTTAAATCATTCGTTTTAATTTTTAACTTAGATTTTTTCGACTTTTATTATTTAAATTTTTTTTTAAATTTTACATAATTTACCTACTACCAAGTACTTTTGTTTAAAGTCCGTATTCTTTGAGTTACCGACCGTTAACCTTTTTTCGACATTTATCGCTATTTTTCTTTTTTAAATCTTTTACTTGTATTTTTTAATTACTAATGGTTTTTTTTATGTGGAATTAATTATTACTTTTTGAGGTTTTTTTTATGAAGGTAGTAGGTAACTTTATTGTTTAATTTTTACATTTTATTTTAGTACCTATACCTACAGATTGTTTAAAGTAGTTGTTAGTGAGTCCAAAAAATTATTAAACATATTGTTTAGTAATGCATGCATTCCAGGGGACGTCCCATTGGATAAGCATGAAGTCAAGTAGAACCTGTTGGTGAGCGAAAAAACACGCATTGTTATTTCGCTTCCTCCTGCACCAAACTGTTTCACTCAACGTACAAGTTCAAGTCCGATTCCGATGAAATTTTCAGAGATTGTACGAGTTGGCGTGTAGATGGTCCCCTATGAAAATCATCGCCCCCGGACTGATAGCCGCTGCGCATGTGCAAACGATAATTTCCTTGTAGCAGCCATCATTTCCACATTTTCCATCCGATTTCAATAAAATTCTCAGAGATCATGCAAATTGGCATATAGATGGTCCCCGATGAAAAGCATTGCCAAGGAACTGATAATAGCCACTGCGCATGCGCAAACGTGAATTCCCTGTAAGAGCTATACTTTCTACATTTTCCATCTGATTTCGATGGTATTTTCTGGGATTGCGCGGATTTGAGTGTAGATACTCCTCTACGGACATCATCGCCCCCATTTTACTTACGTTGAGTGAAACAGTTTGGTGCAGGAGGAAGGGAAATAATAATGCGTGTTTTTTCGCTCACCAACAGGTTCTATTACTAAATTACTTAAACACATATAATTACATTACTAAACAATATGTTTAAAATTTTTTTGGACTCACTAATAACTACTTTAAACAATAATACTGTAGGTATAGGTACTAAAATAAAATGTAAAAATTAAACAATAATGTTACCTACTACCTTCATAAAAAAACCTCAAAAAGTAATAATTAATTCCACATTAAAAAAACCATTAGTGATTAAAAAATACAAGTAAAAGATTTAAAAAAGAAAAATGTCGAAAAAAGGTTAACGGTCGGTAACTCAAAGAATACCGACTTTAAACAAACGTACTTGGTAGAAGGTAAATTATGTAAAATTAAAAAAAAAATTATATAATAAAAGTCGAAAAAATTAATGAGTTAAAAATTAAAACGAATGATTTAAAAACTTAAACAAAAGTACTTGGTAGTAGGTAAGTTATGTAAAATTAAAATAATTAAAGTCGAAAAATTAATAAGTTAAAGATTAAATCAAATGATTTAAAAAATTAAATTTAAAAAATAAATTAAAAAAACCACTAAAAAGTAAAAAATTAAAAATTATGAAAATACAAAAATAGTAAAATAAAAAACTTTTTAACAAAAAAACGGACCGACCTCAAAACTGATGATGGCATCCCACTAAAAAGGAAAAAATAATAACGACAACTTATTCAGTTAGGTTGGTAGGTAGGTACGCAGTGAAGTCGCCGCCGTGCCCATCTGCAGAAACAAACATACACAAGTAGATTCCACTTCCATCTGGTTAGTATTACAACATGGGTCGATAGTGCAATACAAAACATGAATGAGAGTGGGTACCTATCATTGAGGTAATGCATGTGTTCCAAAACGATTAGGTAGTACGTCACTGCTGTCGTATGAAGGAGGATGAGAGAGTGACAATAAGTGTGAATCTCAGTAAGAATATTTCCTTTGATAACAGCTGAAGACGTCTGCGTCACCAAAAATGGCAGTTGGATAAAAATTGAGCATGAGAAGGTTGTTTACTTGCTTACCTACCCTTACTCCTGTTTTGTATTGCACTATCGACGCATGTTGTAACACTAACTGGTTCATTTGAGTATGAACTCATATCACAAACCCACATCATGATCTAGACAATTCTACATTCAATATGCCATACATGGAATATAAGATTAATTAGATATTATGTAATCAAAGATTGATCATGTATAATTAGATAAATAACTATTAGATACTATCTAATCAAGAGATGGTTTGTTCGAATCCCAACATTTCGTACGGGGATTCACACTTATTGTCACTCTCTCATCCTCCTTCATACGACAGCAGTGACGTACTACCTAATAGTTTTGGGACATATTTATTACCTCAATGATAGGTACCACTCTCATTCATGTTTTGTATTGCACTATCGACCCATGTTGTAATACTAACCAGATGGAAGTGGAATCTACTTGTGTATGTTTGTTTCTGCGGATGGGCACGGCGGCGACTTCACTGCGTACCTACCTACCAACCTAACTGAATAAGTTGTCGTTATTATTTTTTCCTTTTTAGTGGGATGCCATCATCAGTTTTGAGGTCGGTCCGTTTTTTTGTTAAAAAGTTTTTTATTTTACTATTTTTGTATTTTCATTATTTTTTATTTTTTACTTTTTAGTGATTTTTTTAAATTTATTTTTAAAATTTAATTTTTTAAATCATTTGTTTTAATTTTTAATTTATTAATTTTTTCGACTTTATTTATTTTAATTTTACATAACTTACCTACTACCAAGTACCTACTTATGTTTAAATTTTTAAATCATTCGTTTTAATTTTTAACTTAGATTTTTTCGACTTTTATTATTTAAATTTTTTTTTAAATTTTACATAATTTACCTACTACCAAGTACTTTTGTTTAAAGTCCGTATTCTTTGA
This sequence comes from Apolygus lucorum, assembly GCA_009739505.2. NCBI lineage: Eukaryota > Metazoa > Arthropoda > Insecta > Hemiptera > Miridae > Apolygus > Apolygus lucorum. The sequence goes on along the minus strand of CM019167.2, from coordinate 111,035,225 downwards.
GTTACCGACCGTTAACCTTTTTTCGACATTTTTCGCTATTTTTCTTTTTTAAATCTTTTACTTGTATTTTTTAATTACTAATGGTTTTTTTTATGTGGAATTAATTATTACTTTTTGAGGTTTTTTTTATGAAGGTAGTAGGTAACTTTATTGTTTAATTTTTACATTTTATTTTAGTACCTATACCTACAGATTGTTTAAAGTAGTTATTAGTGAGTCCAAAAAATTATTAAACATATTGTTTAGTAATGCATGCATTCCAGGGGACGTCCCATTGGATAAGCATGAAGTCAAGTAGAACCTGTTGGTGAGCGAAAAAACACGCATTGTTATTTCGCTTCCTCCTGCACCAAACTGTTTCACTCAACGTAAGTGACACGGGGGCGATGATATCCGTAGAGGAGTATCTACACTCAAATCCTCGCAATCCCAGAAAATACCATCAAAATCGGATGGAAAATGTAGAAAGTATAGCTCTTACAGGGAATTCACGTTTGCGCATGCGCAGTGGCTATTATCAGTTCCTTGGCAATGCTTTTCATCGGGACCATCTATATGCCAATTTGCATGATCTCTGAGAATTTTCTTGAAATCGGATGGAAAATGTGGAAATGATGGCTGCTACAAGGAAATTATCGTTTGCACATGCGCAGCGGCTATCAGTCCGGGGGCAATGATTTTCATAGGAAACCATCTACACGCCAACTCGTACAATCTCTGAAAATTTCATCGGATTCGGACTAGAACTTCACATTTTAGCCCGCTGCAACATGTTTTGGATGATGAGAAGGCTATGTGCTAGACCCACTTGGTAGGCTACCGGAATTTGATGGTTATCGGAAACCCCCTCATAAAGCATCTCATTTTTTTTGAAGCTTAGAATCGGACCTTAAATTTGAATTTACACAAACATGTACAAAAAATGTACAATCAGTCGGGAAACTCGTCTTTCAATGAAATGTTGAAGTTAATTTCAAAATTGAGTTCAATATCATTTTTTGAAATTAAAATTTTGCTTCACAATCCACTTTATCTTGAAGAAATAAGCGTTCCACTCTAAATAGGGAGGATGGTCCCCAATGAATGAGAGGGTGGTCCCCTATGAATTAGTTGAGGGGCGGCAGGCGTCCGAGAATATGCCGGAGGTTTTTTTTTTTTTTTTTTTTTTCAAATCGATATATTTCATCAAAAATATCAATATCATAACAACTGAGCATTTGTGCCCATCAAGCTAATTTCTATGCATACAATATTTACACTTTTTAGAGTTAGCAGCCCAATGGCTGCGCTCTAGAAGAGAACACCCCACGCACTACACTGTGTCAGTCACAAGTTCGTAGGGTTTTTTTCTATCCAGTCGCCGGACGGCATTTGTACTGTCTAGGAGACGGAGAACTTCGGGGTTTGTGTGACCATGAAGCCGATGTTCGTGTTTAATAGCATGTTGCTTGATCGCTTCGCTGACGGTTTCCATTTTAAGATCACGATGGAGGTCGTCGTTGCGCACATACCAGGGGGCATTTACAATGCTCCTTAATACCTTATTTTGGAAAGTTTGTATAACCTTGATGTTAGATTTTTTCGTGCAGCCCCAAAGCTGGATGCCATATGTCCACACAGGTTTCAGGATTTGCCTGTATATCAGCAGTTTGTTGTGAACGGAAAGCTCGGAGTGCCTACCGAGTAACCAATACAGTTTTCTATACTTTATCTTCAGTTCTTCGTTTTTCTTTTTAACGTGCTCTTTCCATTTCAGTTTCGTGTCAAGGGTCATCCCCAAGTATTTAGCAGTATTAGCTATGGGTATCGCTTGTCCGTTCAGCATGATTGGCAAACTAGTTATCTGCTTGTTAGTGAAGCTGATCTGGGTAGATTTTTGTTCATTCAGATTGAGACGCCATTTTTTGGTCCATTCACTGATATCGTTGACGGTTCGCTGTAATTTTGAAGTGGCTTCTTCGAGGGATTCACCTACCGATAGTAGGGCAGTATCGTCCGCAAATGTCGCAATGATTGTGTCCTCGTTGCTTGGTACATCATTCGTATAAAGAAGATATAGGAGCGGGCCCACCACACTTCCTTGAGGAACGCCTGCCTTAATTTCCTTAAGACTAGAGTATGCTCCTTCATGCTTGACTCTGAAGTGTCTCTCACTGAGGTATGATTTTAGCAATAGGTAGTATTGATGTGGCAAGTCCCTTTGGAGTTTGTATAGTAGACCTTCATGCCAGACCTTATCGAACGCCTGGGAAACATCAAGGAAAACACTAGCACAAACTTGTTTCTTCTCAAGAGTGTTTTCAATTACTTCTGTGATGCGATGTACTTGATCTATAGTAGAGTGTTTTTCTCTGAACCCGAACTGATGATGAGGTATGAGTTCCTTTTCTTGAATGACAGTTTTCAGCCTCTTTATGAGCAATCTCTCAAAAAGCTTAGACATAACTGGTATCAATGATATAGGACGATAAGACTTTTTATCAAATGATTCCTTGCCTGGTTTTAGGATCATAATGACTTCTGCCACCTTCCAACAGCGAGGTACATATTTTAGTCGAATTACAGCATTTATGAGATAAAGTAACATTCGTATTCCTTCTGTAGGAAGTTGTTTGATGATGCAGCCAGTAATGAGATCGTATCCCGGTGCTTTACGCGTTTTGAGGTTTCGTATTTCCTCTTTGAGTTCGTTAAGTGATACCGGCCTAATGTGTTGTAAATCCGAGGAAGGGAGGATTGGAAAATTGTTGTAGGCAGGACTTCCAGGAAGCGGGGGTAAACGTATTTTCAAGATGTTCGGCAAATAGCTCGGTTTTCTCATCTGGACTTTTCGCCCATTCTCCGTCCTCTTTTCTAATAGGAGGTATGTGTTCTTTAGGCTGCTTGAGAGATTTAGTTACTTTCCATAAGGAGTATTCTGTATCCTTTTCGGGTGTCAATCCCATGAGTAATATAGCGTGGGTTTCTTGCTTGATTGCTTCAGTAAGAGCATCGAGCCTATTCTTTAATTTATTCAATTTTGCTTTGTCGCAAGGAGCTCTACTCTTTTGCCAGACATTTCTCGCTTTTCTCTTTTCTCTGATTAGCTCTCTTATTTCATAAGGATACGAGACGTTATTTTCGATACTATTCCGCACTTAGGCGGGGGTGGCGGTCCATGCAGCTCGTTGAATACACTTGATAAGGTTCTCAGCTTCATTTTAGAGCTGCTCTGGTGTTTTCAGTGGAACTGATAAGTTAATATTATGGGATATGTATTCCCGAAAAGTTTTCCAATCAGTATGTTGTGAGACTAATTTCGGCATATCTTCTTTTATTATGATTGTGTCACTTATTGTAAGCACGATAGCAGAGTGATCGGACATTAAACTTCCACAGTCTTCAACGTGAGTGAAATTGGTCGATACTCCTTTGATTACAAAAAAATCTATGAGGTCAGGGGTCTTCGTTCTGTCTGTTGGCCAGTAAGTAGGCTTTCCTGAGGAGTAAAAGTCACAGTTTAATTTTTTCCCAGCAGAGAATAGCTCTCGGCCTTTGGTTGTCGAGAGGCGTGAGCCCCAATATGTATTCTTAGCGTTGAAATCCCCACCAATTACAAAATTGGAACCCAATCTTCTAAAGAGTGAAACGTAGTCCTCTTCTTTCATAGCATAGCGTGGTGGACAGTAGATGGCTGAAATGTTGCAGTTTTTGTTATTTATTCTAACGTTTATTGTAGTTACTTGCATGCATTCTTCTAGGATACTAGGTTGTTCATAGTGGTCAATGGCTTCATTTATAAAGATAGCTGAGCCCCCTCGTGCTTTTCTAGAGGGATGATCCGCACGATAACATGCATATCCTTTGATTTTCCTGTGAGATGATAGCGTGAAATGTGTTTCTGAAATCAAACAAATGTCTATTTTTTCTTGATTCAGAAAAAGCTCGAGTTCTGGAGTGTTTTGCCGAAGTCCATTTGCGTTCCATGTTGCTATTCTGAATGTATTCTGCATTTTCATGACTTTCTTAATGTTGGCTTAATTTTCATACTCTTTTCGAGTACGTTGACTCTCTCAATCAGGAGTTTATTGGTTACTTTTTGTTCGTTAACCATTTCGAATAGCAAGGTGAGCTGATGCCGGAGGTGACGGGCGGGTTGGCGGGGACGACTGGGTGGGCGGGTGGCGGTGACGGGTGGGTGGCTTCGAGGAGTCGGGCGGGGGGAGAGGATGCGGAACAATCTTCCCGAAAACCACGTTTTTTGAACTATTTTCACAAAATTTCGATACATTTAACAAAGCAAAATGAAATCTGATTGAAACGGGACCACTATGGATACTTGTACAACACTTTTCAAGAAGAATCAGGCATATTGGTGGCCGAATAAAAAAATGCTAGTGGTACAAACATACAGAAAAAAAAAAAAATAGTCGTCCCATGACACACCGAACTGTATACCTCCTTCCTTCGGCGCGGCTTCGCCGCGCATGAAGTCGGTCAAATAATGAGAATCAGAGGTTCCTTCAAATATATAGACTTGCTCCCAAAGCTGATAAATCATTATAATTATGGAATGAATCACCGAACAGTTGGAAAATATACTGGAAAAGTTACAAAAAAGGATGAAAAGAGGCTTTTGTCCTCCTCATATTCTTATCAGACTATTTGTAATGCAGGCCCAAGACAACTAAAAGAAGGAGACCTTGTTCGGATAAGCAAACAACGATCGACATTCCATAAAGGTTATAATTTAAATTGGTTAACAGAGCTTTTTACAATCAATAACGTTCATAACACATGTCCAATAACCTACTCCTTAGTGGATGAGAATAATGAACGGATTCTAGGAAAGTTTTATCGATACGAACTTCAAAAAACAGCTCTACCCAACACATATTTAGTTGAACGAGTATTGAAAAGAGAGGGGGATAGAATGTACGTAAAATGGTTGGGGATGAATTCAAAGAGTTGGATTCATAAATCAAAGTTTTCAGAATAGACAATTTTGCTGATGCAAACAATCTAAAGTGGAGGAAAAAAAAATGGAGGTGGGGACAGTAAGCAGTTTTTCCCAAAGGAAGTCGTTTATTGTCATGTCAGTTTACTGTCAACGCTCGTGAGTTAAATAAGTAAGTAAGTAAATAAAAAGTTAAAATGATGAGTGATTCAAAAATCATTAATCGTGGAAATCCGCAATTTGGTGTTATTGACTTCCAAGGATTTCGATGCATTAAACGCACATTCATTGTGAAAAAATTGACTTTCATCAATCTCAAGTGTGATACTTTTTGCCATCTAACGTTCAAACCTCCTACTTCAGAGGAGAATGGTACGGCTTCAACACCTCCAAACTTCTGGGTGCAGAGAAACCTACATGGAATTTCATGGAATGATGGCGAGTTGGAGTACTCGGACTTGGAATCTAAGTTGAATACAACCACCAAAAATATTGCATTTATTTTTGCCAAGGGCCACAAAAAACGTGTATTTCTCGAGTCTCTTCTGCATCGACCAGTATTTGAGCTTGGTGGTTTCTACTGTCCACCCCTAAAATCGCTTGCTTCGTCCAAAGATAACTCGCAGACATGTGCTCTACATAAGGATATAAGGATGAATCACCCCACCTGTTCCAGACATCAAGCAAAAAGTTTAATCAACTGGATGATTAATAACTTCGAGAAGATCAACCTGTGCAATGCCTCAGTCCGTCTTTTAACGTTTCAAATTAATGAGAAAAAATGGAAAAACATTGAAAATCCTCTAGAAATAGCCACTGCTGGTTTTACTAGTGTGAAGACTTTGAACAATTGTGTGCAGTGTATAAATTGTTTCGATATCATACCAATATTTTCTTACAATAGTCATGTGTGTAATAAAATTTGCCAGTGAGTACGATATGATTTCATTTCCATTTTTCTTTCTCTCTCTTTGTTGTAATAGATGGCTCACTCATAATAAGCTATAATGGAAAGAATGCTGTGGATGGTGCATTCGACCTCACATTCAGAGTTGGACGTGGAGATGAAGAAGAAGAGGAGGAGTTAGAATACTCCTCAGAAGAAGAAGATGGGGACCAGAGAAAGGGTACTAAGAGCTCAACAAAGCGTCCTTGTGGTGGTACGAAGAAGTCACCCAGGAAAAGGTCAAAAAACTGACTCTATGCACAGTATGCTCTAATTTGTTTACTTGTAGGTTTAGTTGTTTAAGTCATAGTTGTCTAAGTAATATATTCAGTCCAATGCCGGCAACAAGCCATAGTGTTACTCATCCAGCACCACTAACAACAAGCGAGCATAATTTAGAAAAACGAAAGCACGATGGAGTAGAGTCAGTATATGGGGCACAAAAATTGAAAAGATTGTATACCGTACCATTGTAGAATGGAAAAGTTATTGCAAAAGTAGGCAGTTCTGCAGTTGATATTTATTTCCAAAATCTAAACCGTTTCAATTTACCAGAAAGTTTCTTGCTTAGTACTCAAAATCATTTATTGGGGGTATTGAATGAGCATTTACCAGAATGGAAGAATATTAAAGTGAATTTACTTTTGGAGTGTACATTTTCCAAAATCAAGCTCAAGGGAGGGGATGATGATCGTGAAATGGATGAAGAGTTAATTAATGCAAATTTTAAGACGAAAAATGAGAAATTGTCAACAACTTCAGATCTGGATGTGTATTTAATGCAATTTTTCGAGAGGATTATAGCAGAAATTGATAATTTTGAATAAAAGGGGTCTGGTTGGGCATTGAAGTCCATCGATGGAATTTTAATTAGAGTAACTAAGTATGCACCACTCACTGCAAGTTGTTTTTTCACTATTCCTCACCAATTTCAATTTTCAAGGGCCATAATCAATGTACGAAATAAGGACAACTATTGTTTTAAATATGCCATTTTGAGCTGGTTCCTAAAATCCAGTAGTAATAATGCTGCCAAAAACTTACAACGTGTATCCAATAAAAAACTTTTTAACAAAAAAACGGACCGACCTCAAAACTGATGATGGCATCCCACTAAAAAGGAAAAAATAATAACGACAACTTATTCAGTTAGGTTGGTAGGTAGGTACGCAGTGAAGTCGCCGCCGTGCCCATCCGCAGAAACAAACATACACAAGTAGATTCCACTTCCATCTGGTTAGTATTACAACATGGGTCGATAGTGCAATACAAAACATGAATGAGAGTGGTACCTATCATTGAGGTAATAAATATGTCCCAAAACTATTAGGTAGTACGTCACTGCTGTCGTATGAAGGAGGATGAGAGAGTGACAATAAGTGTGAATCCCCGTACGAAATGTTGGGATTCGAACAAACCATCTCTTGATTAGATAGTATCTAATAGTTATTTATCTAATTATACATGATCAATCTTTGATTACATAATATCTAATTAATCTTATATTCCATGTATGGCATATTGAATGTAGAATTGTCTAGATCATGATGTGGGTTTGTGATATGAGTTCATACTCAAATGAACCAGTTAGTGTTACAACATGCGTCGATAGTGCAATACAAAACAGGAGTAAGGGTAGGTAAGCAAGTAAACAACCTTCTCATGCTCAATTTTTATCCAACTGCCATTTTTGGTGACGCAGACGTCTTCAGCTGTTATCAAAGGAAATATTCTTACTGAGATTCACACTTATTGTCACTCTCTCATCCTCCTTCATACGACAGCAGTGACGTACTACCTAATCGTTTTGGAACACATGCATTACCTCAATGATAGGTACCCACTCTCATTCATGTTTTGTATTGCACTATCGACCCATGTTGTAATACTAACCAGATGGAAGTGGAATCTACTTGTGTATGTTTGTTTCTGCAGATGGGCACGGCGGCGACTTCACTGCGTACCTACCTACCAACCTAACTGAATAAGTTGTCGTTATTATTTTTTCCTTTTTAGTGGGATGCCATCATCAGTTTTGAGGTCGGTCCGTTTTTTTGTTAAAAAGTTTTTTATTTTACTATTTTTGTATTTTCATAATTTTTAATTTTTTACTTTTTAGTGGTTTTTTTAATTTATTTTTAAATTTAATTTTTTAAATCATTTGATTTAATCTTTAACTTATTAATTTTTCGACTTTAATTATTTTAATTTTACATAACTTACCTACTACCAAGTACTTTTGTTTAAGTTTTTAAATCATTCGTTTTAATTTTTAACTCATTAATTTTTTCGACTTTTATTATATAATTTTTTTTTTAATTTTACATAATTTACCTTCTACCAAGTACGTTTGTTTAAAGTCGGTATTCTTTGAGTTACCGACCGTTAACCTTTTTTCGACATTTTTCTTTTTTAAATCTTTTACTTGTATTTTTTAATCACTAATGGTTTTTTTAATGTGGAATTAATTATTACTTTTTGAGGTTTTTTTATGAAGGTACGAGTAGTCGTAGTAGGTAACATTATTGTTTAATTTTTACATTTTATTTTAGTACCTATACCTACAGTATTATTGTTTAAAGTAGTTATTAGTGAGTCCAAAAAAATTTTTAAACATATTGTTTAGTAATGTAATTATATGTGTTTAAGTAATTTAGTAATAGAACCTGTTGGTGAGCGAAAAAACACGCATTATTATTTCCCTTCCTCCTGCACCAAACTGTTTCACTCAACGTAAGTAAAATGGGGGCGATGATGTCCGTAGAGGAGTATCTACACTCAAATCCGCGCAATCCCAGAAAATACCATCGAAATCAGATGGAAAATGTAGAAAGTATAGCTCTTACAGGGAATTCACGTTTGCGCATGCGCAGTGGCTATTATCAGTTCCTTGGCAATGCTTTTCATCGGGGACCATCTATATGCCAATTTGCATGATCTCTGAGAATTTTATTGAAATCGGATGGAAAATGTGGAAATGATGGCTGCTACAAGGAAATTATCGTTTGCACATGCGCAGCGGCTATCAGTCCGGGGGCGATGATTTTCATAGGGGACCATCTACACGCCAACTCGTACAATCTCTGAAAATTTCATCGGAATCGGACTTGAACTTCATATTTTAGCCCGCTGCAACATGTTTTGGATGATGAGAAGGCTATGTGCTAGACCCACTTGGTAGTCTACCGAAATTTGATGGTTATCGGAAACCCCCTCATAAAGCATCTCATTTTTTGTGAAGCTTAGAATCGGACCTTAAATTTGAATGTACCTACAAAAATGTACAATGAGTCGGGAAACTCGTCTTTCAATGAAATGTTAAAGTTATTTTCAAAATTGAGTTCAATATCATTTTTTGAAATTAAAATTTTGCTTCATAATCAAGTTTATCTTGAAGAAATGAGCGTTTCACTCTTAATGGGGAGGATGGTCCCCAATGAATGAGAGGGTGGTCCCCCTTGAATTTGTTGAGGGGCGGCAGGCGTCCGAGAATATGCCGGAGGTGACGGGCGGGTGGGTGGGACGAGCGGGTGGGTGGCTTCGACGAGTCGGGCGGGGGGAGAGGATGCGGAACAATCTTCCGAAAAAACACGTTTTTTGAACTATTTTCACAAAATTTCGATACTTTTAACAAAGCAAAATGAAATCTGATTAAAACGGGACCACTATGGATAATTGTAGAACACTTTTCGAAAAGAATCAGGCAGATTGGTGGCCGAATAAAAAACTGCTAGTGGTACAAACATACAGAAAAAAAAAAAAAAAAAAAAATCGTCGTCCCATGACACACCGAACTGTATACCTCCTTCCTTCGGCGCGGCTTCGCCGCGCATGAAGTCGGTCAAATATACTAATTTGGATCATCCATTCACATTCGAGGGAGTAAAATTCCCGGCCAGTATTAGAGATGTTAGATGGTTTGAAAAGCATAATAATGTTAGTATAAATATATATGCCTTAGACAGTAAAATTTCAGATGGTAAAATTGTAGATGCCAAAATCTACCCGCTTGAAGTTTCCAAAAAAGTAAATCTAGGATTCCTAGTAATTGATTTGCTCTATGTAGATAATGGTTCACACGCTCATTACTGTTACATATCCAATCTACCAGCTCTCGTTAACACACAGTTATATAAAGCTCCCAAGAATTCTATTCTTATGTGTAGAAATTGCTTCAAAACTTTCCGTTCATCGAGGGTTTCTAAATTCGGTAAAACGGCCGAAGAGCGACTCGATGAACATAAATTATTTTGCAACAAATTCAAGCCATGTAGGTATGACTTTCCTGAAAAACCGTACATCGAGTTTGACGATTATCAATTCATGACCAGAGTTGGTTTTGTAGTATATGCTGACCTGGAATGTATACCCTTCCAACTGCCTTTAAATGCCTTTAAATTCAAACCTTCCTACGATCTCTGAGGTGGTAGATACTAGAGGTCCAAAATCCTTACGCGAGGAGCAACATGTTCCAATGTGTGTGGGATATCATTTGAAATCATATTATCCAAACTTGATTCCGGACGAAACAGTATTGTTCTCACATGAAAACTGCATCGTAAAATTTTTGGCTAAAATTAGAGAATTAGTGTTGAAAATTGAGAAATGTTATGAGATTAATGTTCCATGCTCAATATCTGAGGATCAAAAACTAAAGCATGATAGAACAACACATTGCGAGTTGTGTGGGGTCAAATTTTATGGAAAAGAATATCAAAAAATGTATGGATCATGATCATTTAAGTGGGTTATACAGGTTTACATGCTGTAGTTACTGTAATTTGGAAAAATTGAAAAAAGCAAGCTTTTTGGGCATCTATTTCCATAATCTGAGTTCCTACGACTCGCACCACCTCCTCAAAGAGTTAAATTCATTCAATTTAGATATTGAGGTTATTCCTCAAACAGAGGAAAAATTTATTAGTTTCTCAATTCGTTTTGAAGGGTGTAAATTGTGGTGTAGATTTTTGGACTCTTTTAGATTCTTGCCAGCTTCCCTGGAGAAGTTGGCGGGAACCTGTAAGGAGTTTCCAGAAATGGAGAAGAATTTCCCTGATCAAAATTCGAGAAGTTTATTACTAAGAAAAGGTGTATATTGCTATCAACATATTACCGATTTTTCAGTTTTGAAAGAAACAAGTCTACCATCTCAAGATAAATTCTTCAATAAATGAAGGGTACGGGGGAAGAACCAGGTTTGTCAATTTTTTTCAAAAATGAGTTTTCAACGCTATCTTGTGGCTAATGTTAAGTACTATACCATGGTTTGATCCTTTCGGGGGAAGAAGAAGGTTAGTCACGCTAAAATTAAGGTTAAAGTTTTCGTACAAGGGGGAAGAATCAGGAGTTTCATAGATTGAAAAGCATTTTACTCAAAACTATGTTCAGATGACATACCTGGTTCTTCCCCCGTACCCTTCAAATTAACTAATAAACCAATTAGTGATAGTGACTATCAGCATGCTCAGAAGGTTTGGAAGGCTTTCAATACACAAAATCTCGAACAGTACACACTTCTATATTTGAAAACAGATATAATCCTTCTTTGTGAAGTATTTGAAAAGTTCAGAAAGCTCTGATTTGATCGTTTCCAATTAGACAGCGCATGGTTTTTCACATCCCCAGGTCTGAGTTTCAAAGCTGCGTTGAAAGTATCAAAAATACGCTTGCAAATTTTAACAGATGTTGACATGCTACAGTTCGTTGAATCAGGAATTCGAGGTGGAATCACACAATGCGTCAAACGTCATGCCATAGCCAACAATATTCACTTACCTGGAACGTATAACCCTCATAAGGATAGTTCTTACATATTTTATGGGGATGTTAATAACCTTTATGGTTGGGCAATGAGTCAAAGTTTACCCTACGGAGCGTTTGTGTGGCTCACTAATATTGAGAATTTCAATGTACTGGAAATTGAAACTGCAGGTGAATATGGTTATATTTTAGATGTTAATGTTCATTACCCAAGACATTACATGATAAACATTCAGACTTCCCTTTCTTACCAGAGCGTAAGAAACCTCCAGGTGCAGAAGTAGAAAAACTATTGTTGGATTTTGAGGATAAGATAAATTATGTTGTTCATATAACAGTGTTACAGCAAGCCCTTAAAGCTGGACTTGTTTTGACGAGAATTAATAGAATTTTACAATGAGGAATTTCACCATGTCGGAATTTCCTATTTTTGACCCCGAAATCGGATTCAGCACCTCTAAAAACCCCCTAAGGCAAACTATCAGCCCGAACTTCCTAATTTACGAATAAACAAAACAGTGTAGAAAATAAGATTGTTTAAAAAAACCGGGAAAATGACGTCATGCTGGAATAGTTCATTTATGGCCGCTTGAAGCGCTAAGATCGAGAAATCTATAGTCCCCAGATGCAAAATTTCACGAAATAGTAAAGTTCGAAATCGAAAAACTGAAGAAAAAAAATATAAAAAGCGAGATGGGGAGAATTAGGTTTCCTCTGTTTTTGTTTGATAACTTTTCTCTTAGAAAACACGATTTCGTCGTTCCAATGGGCAACACTGGGAGGAGACGGCGATCAGAACAACCCAATCAGCGAGCGTTCCCGCTGCACGTCTGTTTTCCCGGTTAGTTTTGAAATTAAAAATTTTGATTGTCTCCCAAAAATAACAGGAGACTTATTTTCCGAAATCAGCCCGATTTTCATCTATCCCACACCATTAACCCTTCACTGGTAGACCCCAGAGCGCAGCGCTCCTTCAGCCCATTTTTCGAATACTGTGGTTCACAGTGGCTATCCTGAGGGCTGTGATTCACAGTTCCCTCCTAGAAACCACCTCTAAGCAGGACCGTACCCACCTCTCTGTCCCCAAAACCGCTCAGGGTTAGTGAGAATCGGTTTCTTGCACTAAAATGTGAATGTGTCAGATCGCTCTTAAGTCTGAGCGCTCTTCTCATCCGAAGAAATGGCTTCAGTGGTCTGAGGAAGATTCTGACGATATGGCAGAACGTACATCTGACTGAAACGGCTTTGATTAGTTAAATTTTGATTGCTCAGTTATTTGTATTCCAGAGTTGAGCAAAACCTATTTTTACCAATACGTATTTCTGAGTTCAATAAAAAAAAACTTTTTTACCAACATGTTTTTCATTGAACATTTTTAGATACACCAGGAGGTGAGTTGAGTATCTCACTCTGACCAAAAACAATTACAAAATATGATAAATATTGATGTTTTCGGGATGAAGTACCGAAAGAGCGCCGCGCTCCTGGGTCTACCTTTTGCGAGATGAGATTAGGTCTACCACTGGAGGGTTAACTATTCAGGAAAAATGCAAACAGAAATC